>CM061137.1:21324826-21641380 GCA_030789695.1 Scilla litardierei
TCCCCCATTGAGCCCCCATCTTTCTCAAACACTCAAACCTTCATCCCAAGCTCATCCTCCATCATCCAAACCCTCACTTAACACATTCCACCTCTCATCTTCCCCAAACCTTCATCAAACCCCCAAAATCCACATCAAACCCCATTTCTCCAGATTTTCCCCATCCTTTCCAGATCTGAACCCTAGGTTCTCGGGAGCGTTTCTTCCGTTGCCGTGCTTGCTCGGCATCATTCTTCCGCTTCCGATACGGTAATAAAACGATCTCTTAATGTTTTCATAACCGTTGTGTTTTTGTGAAACCCTAATGAAATGAATGTTGTTTTGATGATTGTTTCTCCATAACAGCGACTTTCCCGTAGATTAGCGTTAGTGGGACGAACCCTCGTTGATCGTCATCCTCGGTGCTAGGCAAGTGAAACTTGCCTCTTAGGGTTTTGGGCCATGTCTTAGGCCATTTGCTCGTTGTAGGCGTAAAAGAGACTAGGCGACGAAATGATGCTCGCCTAGGCGCAAATTTAGGAACTAGCTTGACAACGAAGCTAGATCCGACATTCATCATGTTGCACAACTACCATGCCATGTTTAATTTCAATTACCGGTACGCGAATTAATTGTCATGTCATTGCATTCTTTAAATGTTCCCGTGATTGCGTAGCACACGCTACAATACTTGTACTTCCTGGCTCGTGACCAGAAGCGAGCATAATGAGTTGCTAACCCCAACGCTCGATATTGAATCGTGAACTAGGAAAACAAGCTCCCGTGCGGGGCAACCCTGGCTCATTTACTGGGCTCATGTACAGGGACCCTGGCTTGTTTACGTGTGGGATGGGGTAAGAGTTAAGCGGTCATTCAACTGGGAGTCTGCCCGATCAGCAACTGCAGTTGTAAGGCGTAAACTCTGGGTTCTGGGGTAGTGTTAAGCGGCCAATCAGCGTGAATGCCAAACCGTTAAGCTGTAAGGCGTAAACATCTACAAACAACTTGAAACGTGACTAGTGAAATGATTGAGATTGTTAGTAGCTTGGCTACTCTTGACTTGTCCCGATAATCGTTCTATTGTACTTATTGTTTCACCATGTCTTGCTTGTGCACTCATGTTATAACTGCCATGTCATGCATAATTTAACTGTTAGGTTGTTAGTTTGCCTTACTTTCAGTTTCCTTGCCCAAGTCTTTTAGACTTGCTGACGTGTGCCCCTTTACTCTTTTGGGTGACACATGTTAGACCATGAGCCTGAGTACATTGTTGAGGACGAGGTGTTTGCTGACGCCGAGCCCGAGCTCGTGTTGGGTGAGGTGTACGTGGACACTGGGGACCAGTCCTAGTGTCTTCGTTGAGCTTTCTCTTTTGTTTAGACTGCTGTTTAGTTGTCGGTGCGCGGCACCTATACTTTGTTTTGTCGTCCCTTTTGTTGGCCTTGTTCTGGGCCTTTAGACTCTTTCTTTTAGCCTGGTGGCTTTTCTGGATGTTGAACTTAATTTTCATGTTGGACAAATTATGAGATATGATATTTTATTTCTGTCTCTCCTTGTGTTATTATTGTTGTTCCGTTTGTGGTTACAGGAACCTGCTTATGTTTTATTGACGCTTATCGGGTTTGGGGCTTCACAGCTCCACTCTCGTGCGGACCTTTTCACGTCTCGCCTCCATTTTAGGGAAGCGGTGCGTGACAGAACGCTCCCGGTTCTGGCCTCTGCCCTCACGGTCCGTGACTATGGCTGAGCGTAGTGGGGGGGCACTGCCCCGAGTGGCCAGTGAACCTCGCCTAGTTCTCCCCGAAGGGTGTTGCAGGCCCGCGAGTTGCTGGATGGCTGCTGCCGGAGTCTGGAAGTTGGCGTTCATCTCCTAAGCGAGATGGTCGAGTAGTTCATGGGTTACCAAGCACGAGTCGTCGGTTTTCTCGACGGAGTGGCTGTGTCAGGCTCCGTTCGGGACATAGCCGCCGTTCTCGGGGATGGTCGGAAGGCACGTGGATCCGTTCTCATGCTGCTCCATGTTTCTTGTAGTGGATGATGTGGGCAAAGATTTCTTTTCCACAGACGACGCCAGATATTTTGGAGTGTTTTCTCACCACAGTTTGGTAGTCTGGAGGGTCGGAGGTCGACGTGGTCGCGTGAGACACATGCGTCCTCCGAGATCGGATAGAGACATGTTCGCTCGGTCAAAAACGCACGGATCCATGCGCCGGTATCCCAAAGGGTAGCTTCGTGGAGATGACGGCCTCCTCGAGTGGACAGACGAACGAGCTTGGGATTGAGATCGCTCGGCTTCGGTGGATGAAGCGTCGAAGGGTATCTTCGGCGGGGTGAAGTCTCCTTGACCTACACCAACAAGCTCGTCAGGGGGTCGGACTTTGGTTCCGACCAAGTTCCCTCCGATGCCTAAGTTAGATTTGATCTGAAGGATGCTCGGTGGGATTGTGTACGGTTCACGGAGAGACCGATACACGAATCCTCAGGCCGAGCTGTGGAGGGGAAATATGAGGTGGAAGACAAGGTCGTAGGAGGAAGAATAGCTGAGTATTAAGTATTCCGAATTCGGTCCCTTAGTGTATAGTTCTTCAGGTTACTTATAGGAGCCTTTCCGCCCACGTCCCCTTGACGTCCCTCCATCTCGCCCCCAGTACCGCCGCTTTGATCGTCCTTTGATGGGCTATGAAGGTGGGCTTAATGAGGCTCTTGAATGGTGATGAAGGTGGACACAATTCGGGGGAGCGATTACCTCAACCCACAAGGGTCAGTAGTTCCCTTCACATCAGTCTGGGGCTAGCATGACTCGAGAAGTTTGCGTGTGACGTGCGTTTATATTTCATATATTTGCGCACGTTTTCTTCCGTGTTTCTCCGTATTCTCAACCTCCATCGTTTTCGAAGACACTTGGCATAGGGACCTTCTAGCGATTATCTAGGCTATAGTGTGGTGATTTTCTTGTCCCTAGCTGTGGATTCCCCGATGCATGATACGCTTCTATTCTTATACTCTTCTCATGCATGCTTGAGCTAATATTCGCCGCAATTTCAAATTGAATCGATATTTGGGTCTTTCTTTGGGTATGTGTATATGGAGCTTTATTGCACGATGTAGATAGTTGTTTGGACTCACATTCCTTGGTTTAGTGTTTTGTTTTGTCGTATGCTTGCTTAGTGTGGCGTGTTTGATTTTGTTGGCTCTGACGGGCGATTTAGGATTTTGATTTCTTTTTCTCTCCTTCTCTCTATTTTTTCCCTCCGAGCTCCTACTCTCACTCGTCTTCCTCGAGGACGAGGAAGAGTTTAGCTTGGGAGATTTTGACGTGCGTTTATATTTCATATATTTGCGCACGTTTTCTTCTGTGTTTCTCCGTATTTTCTGCCGTCTTGTATTCGTTTTCTCGTGTTTTCTTGTTTTCTTTCACTTTTCCGTGTTTTTTGTATTTTGCAGGAATTTTCCAGCATTTGGGACATAAAACGACGATATCATGAGTCCCCGGAGCAACGGGAGGAGTCACGCGTGATCCAGGGGGTCAAACGACCAAGATTGCCACTTTTCAGCCCCCACCCGATCAGTTGGACACAGCCAACCGATCGGGTGATGCACGCGTGTCCGACCCGGACTGAAGCTGGAGCGAAGCGCAAGGTCAACCGATCGGTTCACCGACCGGTTCATCCCAACAGAGTTCTCGGGAATTTGGAGCTTAATTCCAACCGATCGGGTGATATCTCACCCAATTGGTTCATCTGAAGCTGAAGTTTCCCAAACGATGACCCGGTCACGCCACCCATTCTCCTCAGCGACCGGTTGAAGCTTCTGAAGCCCGATGGCCGATGCGACAAGCGGCTCACCCGATCGGTTGATGTTTCAACCGATCGGGTGGCCTTTCCTTCACCTTTCACGCGCTGCTGCTCATTCATTGAAGATCTTCTATCATTCCAGAGGTATTTTTGGTGATCTCTTATTTTTCTAGCGTCGGCATCGTCGTTAGCTTTCCAACGATAGGTCGCATGCCCAAATCCGATTTTTCTACATTTTTCTGGAATTTTCTGAGCGCAGCTGTGTGCTGAAATTGGCAGCAGTCTGAATTTTCATTTCACCCGATCGGGTGAGTTACCACCCGACCGGGTGAGATCACTTTCTACGGATTTGAGCTCTCTGTTTATTCCACCCGATCGGGTGAGTTTCCACCCGATCGGGTGGGCCTGTTTTAACAGTTTTGAGTGGGTTTCGGACCCAAACTGTTAAGGGTTTTGAGGGGGCTTTTAAAGAGAAGTTTGGGCACGACTTTAGGGGGATCTTCTTCAGTTTTTCTAGGGCTTTTTGCCCCTTTCTCTTGTGAGGCTTAGGTTAGTTTAGATTAGGTCTTTTGATCAATAAGTCTTGTATTGGATTGAAGATTCATACTCAAGATAAGTATTCCTTTCTCTTGCTTTCATTGTTTTGTATTGTTTTCATTTTGCTCAATGGTGAATGTTTGTATGTCATTTGTTTTGCTTGTTTTTATGTTTCTCACCATGGCGTAGTGTTGATGAACCCTAATACGGGTTAGGGTAGGATTGATGCTTGGAAAACTACATTTGACTTGATTGCATGGCATGTGTTCGATGAAATGTGTCAATGGGGATTTCTAGCAATCTGAGTCCAATTCGTACGGTAACACACTAGTTGTGTTGGGGGTTGGGGTCCGGTGCTTGTCCAGTCAAGATCCGCTTCGATGTATTGCTAGAAATCACATTTGACCTATTTGGCCATTAGGGTTACGCGGAGGTGTTTTATTGTCATTGGCGGGAGAAAGACCGCCTCTGACCGTCGGGCCAAGGGGGAATAAACTTGGCGGTTGATTCCCTAGCCGCAGCTCACACCGCTAGTGTAGACATTGAGTCCTCGCGCGTGGGAACGGCTTGGACAAAGTGTTGGGAGTTATCATTGTGGCCTTAATGCTCCCGGTTGCGGAAGGTGTTAATGGACATGTGAATGCCCACCGTCCGGAACCGGGTAGGCCTAGCGTACTTGGCACCGACCGGAATATCGGGCCATGGACGCTAGGTACCACCTTTTGGGGCAATGTCTCACCCTGGATCAAGTCAAATGCCAAGTGTCATGAGTGCTCTAGCCCGTGTTAGCGGGGATTCATTTCGTGTCTTTTTATTTCTTTCTTTTATTTCTACACTTCCACCCATATCATCCGCGTAGCTAGCACACAACCTAGGCGAGGCTAGTAGCCATTCAAGCCATCCACCTCTCTGAGTTCGATAAACCCGCACCCTACACTAACCGTGCACTTGCGGTAAAACGACACCGCGCCCATACCGTAAACGGGGCGCCGGTCAGCGTGGCTTTTAGGCAGGGGCCTAATTCTGTCCAAGCCCATGGGCTCGGCCCGTTCCGTCTTAGCCCGTTTTGGGAGGGTTGTATCACTTGTATAATTATAACTATTGTTTGTGGTTCGAGATTTTTACCTTAAATATTGTTTACATTTTCAGTACCAAAATTTTTTCATCAGATCTTCCTGAATGAGTTGCTGAAAAATTTAAATAATCTCACATCGCATAGGACTAGGAATTGATTTTGATCAAAAATCCAAGAGAATGATCCCTTGTACCAGGGTGTGTTTGGACTGAGAGAAAATGTATGAAAGAAAAATGAAATGAAAAGGAAATAGAAAAAGAAAGAAAATGAAATGAGATTCTTTCTTATGTTTGGTTACCAAAGAAAATTTTGAAGAGAGTTGAAAGGAAAATAAGGAAATTTCTTCTATTAGATTATTAATTCAACATGAAAAAAAATTAAGAGAGGTTTTTACAATTTAAGACGGATATTTGCTAACTTTATGAATAATTTGCCAAAAAATTTATGAGGTGTTTTGGTCTCATAATAAATTAAAAACTTGTTAGTTATTTTGAGTACTTCATAAAGTAAGCAAATAACTTACGAATTGTAACGAATAATTCGCCAACTCTACAAATATCATGATTCGTAAATAATTCGTAATTAAATAGTACATGAATAAATTACAAATTATATGAAAAATTTAGAAATAATTCGCAATTTATTTGAAAAATTCATGCATAATGCACGAATTTTTCAAGCAAGACGTAAAAATTTCACGAATTCAAAAATTCGTGAATTATTCTCTGATTTTTCCATCAAGTTCATGAATAAAAATAGTTAAATATTCATGATTTTGTAAAAAAATTCCGAATTATTCGCATACTATTTTGAAAATTTTGGGAAATTTCATGATATTTGAATAATTGGGAAATTTTGATTATGAATAATTCTTGTGTGAAATTTTGATTATGATTCGTGATTTTTTGAAAATTCGTTCATAATATTTTTGAAAAAAATTAATGATTTACTCATGAATTCATTAAAATAGCAACTAATTATATTTGTTAAAAACACAAATGCATAAATGTGAGAGTTGTTAGTTTTGCTTTCCTTTCCTTCATTTTCCTTGGGTCAAGAAGAGGAAAACTTGAAAAAAAAAGTTTTACTATTTACTTTCCAGTCTTTTCCTTCATTTTCTTTTTCTTTTCAACCAAACAATGAAAATTCATTTTCCCTCTTAATTTCTTTCCTTTTCTTTCCTTTTCCCATCAACCAAACAATAAAACTTGAAAGAAGAGTGCTAGGCCAATCCTAGGATGGGTGACATCTGGGAGCTAAGTGTTAAATAAGAGTTGTATATAATAGTATTTATAAACTCAAAAATAAATGATAGCAAATATTTCCTCAAAAGGAACAGTGCAAAGATTTTGTTAGGAGGATGGATTATGAAACAATGGATATTTTTTCGGTGTGTTTTTCCACCATTGAAAGTGATCTGGGTAGGCTCCGATCTGAGTTATTTGAGTCAGGTTCGAGCTATATCTTGACTGCCTGCAACACATGGAATTCGTCAGGGGATCTGATCTGGGGTCTGACCTAATCTCCTCTGATACTTATGTCCATAGATGACTCAAGGTGGCTCAGGGTAACTACGTACGATCTGTTAGGAGGCCATCCGCTAGTTCTCACCTCGAGATGTGAAGGAAATGTATAAGATGGAGCAGATACAAGGACTAGAATACCTGACTTTGGTGGTTGTTAGAGCATGAGAATGAGAAATTGGCCAAAAGTCCTTTCTTCGTTGTCTAAGAGACTATTTATAAGCAGCAGATGTTAGAGGTTAATATCCGAGCCTTAATTGAGATTTATTACCTCTGGATCTGGCCCGTCACCATTGATGACGAGCTGAATGGTCGGTCATTGAATGCATGCATTGATGACGAGCTAAATGATCGGCCTTGATGATGGAGCCCAACGATCAGCTCGGCTATCTTCTTAAATGAAGAGTCGGTTAGTCTCACGTGTGGGTCTCTTGGCCAATGGTCAAAGTCGTAGACTTTGTTAGGCTTGTCGACTCGAGATAAATAACCGAGTTGTCACTGGGCAGACCCAGGGTTATATCAATGGCCACATCTCTCGGCCCAGGGTTGTATCAATGGCCCCATCTCCCGAGCTCAACCGATGTGATGGTTGAGCTCAATGATGCATTTAATGTTGGCCGTCAAAGTTCCATGCCCTAGGGTTTGCGCATCAAAAGATCACAAAATTCGGAGGGGCTCCACTTTGAGATATCGACACGCGTCTGAGATCGGATAGTTGAGCTTGCCTCAAGGAAAGTACATTTTTGTATAAATAGAGAACAAGGTCTGAAGAAGACCCTTCCTCTACTTTCTAAAGAGTTTGTGCTCCTTATCGCCTCTGCTTTCTTCCTCTTCGTCTGAGTTCATCGGCGTTGGTGAAAGGTAGCCTGCTTTTCTATTTATGCACCTTCGATATTTTCTTCTTCAAATTCTGAATTTGCAGGGCTATGGGCTGAAATGGAGAGCTAAAACTACTTCAGAGCACAAACGAACCCTCAATAAAGGAAAGGGCCTGCTTATCGAGCCTCTCCACACAAAGGCCCTAATCCTGCAAGCTTGAAAAGCATAGTCTAATGTGCCTGAGGAGATCATAAATATGGTCCCTGAGGTCCCTGCTTCCTAGATCCCAAAAATCTAAAATGAGTACATACGACTTCTTTACGAAGTTCAGGTCACTCGTCACAACAAAGGACCTATTTTCCTTGTAAACGAGAGGTCGGAACATACTCTAAGACCTTCCCTCATGGATTTTATTTCCATCTTCACCCCTTCATCCTCGAGGTCCTTTACTTCCTTGAACTCCCCATCTGCCAGTTGATACCAAACTCGATTGGAGCTTTGGTCGACTTTATTGTTCTTTGTCGAATGAAGTGAAGTCGACCTTAGCTCTTTTCAATTTATTCTTCCATGTTAACCTTCATGTCTCCAGCGTGTGGTATTACATCACTGCCAGGAGGAAGAGACAACATATTGACAATCTTTCGAGCTCTTTCCATGATTGGAAGGGGAATTTTGTTTTTATTACATTTCCACGTAAGACGATCCTCCTCACTCATTGGGTCGCCTCAGCTCCCCGACCTCAAAAGTAATGGTCCTCTCAGACATTGAAATCGAGGTGGTTGATTATTTGTTAGCTCTGTCGACCCGTGAGAGGTCTACTTCTACTCGGTTGATGGACATGGTGCTAAGGAATATTGTGTGGGCAGAAGGTATGACTGACCTTCCGATGTTGCATTCATGTCGGCTCACCCTAATCTTCTTTTTTGCAAACGTGATCAGACAGGAGTTTACGGTGGACTCCAAATACCCCTTCGCATTGGGCTCATGAAGTCTGTTGGTAGCACGTCCACCCAACCATTGACCCTTCTAAAGACGAAGGGGGTGCAGAGCTCGGCTTAAGCCACTGGGGGTGCAGATAGGGCTGTTGGGAGCTCGACCAGGGCTATGACGAGCTTGGGCAAGACCACTAGGAGTCCAATCAAGGCTACTGGGAGCTTGGCCAAAGCCGTTGGAAACTCGACCGAGGTCATTAGGCTTTCGGCCAAGGCCACTGGCGGTTCTAGTAAGAGGGACCCGCCCCAGCTAGAACTGACGAAGCCAGGAAGAAAAAATAGAGTGATGAGATCATCCCTCCTCATTCCATGTTCAAGGAAGCTACCCCTGATAAAGCTATCGCGTGTTGGATCCTGTGGATGGCAGACAACACTAGAAAGGTGGTTGAATAGTGTTGTATATAAAGATAAAACTTTTTCATGAATATTATAACCCCTTTCAATCAAGTTGCCTAAGTCTCCCAGAAGTGTTACATTTCATGTTACTTAATCAACACAAATATTTAAACTTGTAATAAGATAAAGATAATACACACATCGAAAATTAGATCTCAAGCAGTATATAATGAATAGAGAGACAATAAGAGTAGTCACATCGCAAACACCAAGAATTTATCCTAGTTCCCCACAACCTGAGTACGTCCATTCCCCAACCTCCCTCGGGATTTAATCCACCATTGCAAAACCTGCAATACACTTACATAGCTCCACTTGCTAGTTACTCCAAAATTAGGATTTCAAACCAATTACAACAACACCTCTTTCACAAGGGAATACAACACCTTACCGATCGACTTACCAACTCCTTCCTTGAGGCGAACAAACCTTTGTCAATAATAGTTACACCCTTTTGATCATATAAGCAAAATATGGAGCCTTGTGTTTAATGTGGCTATAAAGAAAATTACCAAACCTTTTGATCTTTAAAAATATAAGTGAAGCACAATAGATCAATAGAAACTTGAATTGAATCTCTTTAATATAAACTTTAGAAACAGAGATTAAAACAAGCTTAGCCGAACAAAATATCAGTAAAAAGTTTAGAATACATCAGCACAAAACTTTAAGAACAAACTACCAAAAGATGAGAGCTTTAGAGAATGAGAGAGCTTTTGAAATTGCTTGAAAATTATAAGAAATAGCTCAAGAATTGATGTATAAAAGTTCTGATCTCTCTGTTATTTATAGAGTAAAATCAAATCAAATCGAGTCCAAAAAACCCTTCTCCACGGCTAGAAACGACTACTTTGCGTAAATCACATTTTTCATTAAGACTGGCCGCTTAACTCAGATAGTCGGCTATCTCTAGGAGATAGTCGGTTATTTTCTTGTCGATAGTCGGCTATCACAATGAGGTAGTCGGCTACTACAGTACAGAAAGTTTTAGTTCAAATCCTGCACACAAATAGTCGGCTATCAGGGTGTGGATAGTCGGCTATTCTATGACACATGAGTTTTTTTCTATGAAAATACTTTGAAATCATTTAAAAATTATTATATAATAGTTCAAAACGTATTAACACAACTTAAAATAATTTTTCTAATATTTATGTGTGTGTAGCTCTAAGATTTAGCTTTTACAAACTAAGACTTCTACTTACACAATTTTACACACTTTGAGTCTTGAATCTTTTCTTGCATGCCTTGGGCAATCGAGTCTTCATTTTGGGTCTTCTATTGATTCTTCATTTGTTCCATGTATTGACTCTCGAAATGGCTTCATGATCATAGCTTATATGTCTTCGTTTTTTAGCTACTCCACATCTTTAATTCTTCATGACTTTATCATATTATTGATCACATTGTTTACATCATACACACACTTGGATTAAATCATTAGTACCATATCATTTGTGAACATCATCAAAAACCACTAGGGTGTTTCTCAATATCCCAACAATCTCTCCCTTTTTGATGATGACAACAAATGATATAAAATAGAAAATATAATATCAGAACTTAAAAATAACTTACTCTCTCCCTGCAGAGATGCATGGTTGCTATGGAGAACTTACCCCCATGCATCAAAACTGGTTAGAGATGAACAAATATATGTATATCATTTCATATTATATTCCAAGTGTATTACTATAACAAAGTGTCACAATTTCCACAATTATATGCCATGAACATTACATCACATGAATAATATTAACAATGAATAACATTAACAAAAGTATTAATAATGAAGTATTATTAACAATGAAGTACTTTTTTATATGCATTACTTACATTCTCCCCCTTTGTTACATCAAAAAGAATAATGATAATTCATTCCACGTGACGAACATATTAGAAAGAGAGAGCATAATAATAAATTAACCAAGGGATATTCAATAAGCATAAACATGTTTACAGAAACATAACCATAAACATATGTATAAAAATAAAAATAAAAAATTGACAATGATACCATATAGTTAAAATTATGTCTTAATATCCATACACTTTTATATGTCATTCAATAATCATATTTTAAGCATTTAACAAAGCATTAAACATTAAGTGCAAATGACACCATAATAGTTTCAAAGATACAAACCATAAGTACAAATAACTTACATACGACATCCTTACTTAATAAGCCAAAATTGTAAGGTGTCTGCAAACCAAAGTACCATATTACAAACCATAAGTTCAAAGTTTAATAAAAAATTATAAACGAACTACTAACAATGTTCATCAAGTACGCATAAAAATCAAACATAAAAACACATTCATCCGCCTAGGCATTTCATTGTTCGTGCATCTTCTTCTTAATCTATGCAAGCTCCTCTTGAACAACCTCAATGACTCCATCAGAAATATCAAGCCTATCAGTGATTGCTTTCTTAAGTTTGTCCAACCTTTCAAGCAAGTCACCTCTTATGGAGTTCATGTTGTCCCTCACCTCAAGTTGTATTTGTTGAGTTTTGGACTTCTCCTTACTTGGTTTTGTTGATGAGCAAACATAAATACTTGTGACTAATCCCCTATGTGCAGTTAATTCATTTGCCTAAGCCTATCATGAAGATCAATTAGTAATGGATATCACTCAAGGATCAATCAAAGCTCGTAAAGTAAGTTGGATGATCGAAGATGAAGATAGAAGCTTCAAGAAGACTTCAAGATCATTCAATAGAAAGAAGAGAGGCAAAAACAATTGTAATCTTTTTATTCTCTTCTTATTTCTTATTAGTATGTAGCTTAGAAGTAGAATTATGTTGGAGCACACACATATCTTCCATTCTATCCTAGGAAAGCATTAGAACTCATTTCCTAGGCCTCCAATTCTTAATTCTCAAGCATGTGCATTTTGAAGTTATAACAGGCGACTGCTGAACGACTTACAGGCGTCTGTCTCTATACAGGCGCCTGAGATTTGTTCTCCAGTCGTCTGTTATGCACATACTTTTTCACTTGCTCTTTTGGGCTTTCTGTAATTAATCTCATCATTCGACTACTGTACTTTGTACAGGCGCCTGTTCAGCTACAGGCGCCTGTGACTCGTTAGTCAGTCGAGTGTCTCTCCTTACTCAGATTTCCAAAGATTTGACAACTTTCGCACTAGCTTCTGCAGGCGATGTAAGAAGGATTTACAGGCGTCTGCCCATGGTACAGTCGCCTGTATATGCTTCAATAGTCGCATGTTCTAGCTTATCAAACTTCCAAAGTTTTGACAACTTTCACACTTGCTTCTGCAGGCGATGTAAGAAAGGATTTACAGGTGCTTGCCCATGGCACAGTCGCCTGTATATTCTTCTACAGTCGCATGTACTGTATTTCCAAATTTCCTGAGTTTTCACCTCTTACACACTTGGAAGTCAGTCACCTGTAGAAGGTTTCTCAGTCGCATGTTGGTTTACAGGCGCCGGTCCGACCTTCATCAGTCGACTGTCTTACGTGGTAAGTTACCATTTGAATTCTCACCTACCCTCTGACACAGTGCAGCAGGCGACTGTAAGTTATTCATCAGTCGACTGTCTGGCGTGTATATTTTATCCGTTGGCTTTTTCCAGATGGTTTTCAAAGGGGGTTTTGGGTATTTTTCTTAAGGGGTTTAGAGAACTTATAAAAAGGTCTCCTACTGTTCCATTAGGGATCTCTTAAACACTTAGAAAATCTTGCATTCATTCCTAAGCTCAATCTCTCAAGTTCTCTCTTCCTTAACTCTCAAGCCCTTGAGATCTCAACTCTAATCTTGTCTTCTCACTTAAACCAAATTTTTGAGCTTCAAGATTTGGTGAAGACAAGTACAAGGGCTTTCTCTCATCTTGGAAGAGACATCAACACACACACACACACACACACACACACACACACACACACACACACACACACACACTTGCTCCTTCAAGTTCTTCTTCAAGGCATAGGTATTTGTAAGTGTTTTTTATTTCGAATTTCATTATCCCGTATTTTGATTTCACTCTCGGTTTGTGAGAGTGGGTTTGCTTGATCCCAAGTTGTGGGAGTCAAGGACTCGATTGTTGTTTGATTACACTTGTAGGGTTGCTAAAGTGGGTTTAAAGGAAACCTCAATTTAGGGTTCTAACTTGAGTATCCGGTGGTATCCGGGTGGAAGGGACGTAGGATTACTAGGAACAAGTCAGGATTGGACTTAGGTAATCCAAACCCGTGAAACATCTCTTTGTTAGCTTGTTTCGTTTAGAGTTTATTTACATTTCTGCATTTATTATTGGTTAGAGATTTAAATTGGTATAACTATCGTTTAAATTTTATAAACACTGTTCAACACCCCTTTTCGTATTTTTCCTCATAGTCAAGGTCCTTACAATTGGTATCGGAGCGCAAGGTTTATAGCTATAGCTTCCACCACCACCAACGTTCCTCCACCTCCTTCGTAGAACAATCACGATCGTGATGGTGCTTCTACCGTTTTCAAAGGAAAATCAACAGTTCGTCCTCCGCGTTTCAATGGCACGAATTTCGGCTATTGGAAGTGCCAGATGGAGACATTTCTAAGGAGTGCTTCTCTTTGGAGAACCCTCCATAAAGAGTACATTGAACCCACCGAAGAAGATTTCGACAAATGGACTCCCGCTGAGAAGTCTACCGAGGTGAACAATGCCAAAGCAATGAACGCTCTTCATTGCGCATTAGATCCGGATGAGTTCAACAAGATATGCACATGTAAGAGTGCATATAAAATATGGAACTATCTCATTGTCACCCACGAAGGGACGAACAAGGTAAAATTGTCAAAGTTATATGTTGCTATACAAAACTTCGACATGCTTCATATGCAGGAAAGTGAGAACATTGCAACGATGGTTAGTCGTTTCACCGACATCACCAATACGTTTGAAGCTCTCGGTCAAGTATACACACAACAAGAAAAGTCAAAAGGATAATCATGGAAATGACATCAAAATGGGAAAGAATGACTATTGCCATTGAGGAGGTCAATGACATGAAGAACTATACCGTGGTAAATCTCATCGGTACTCTCATGTCTTACGAAGTAAGAAGGAAGAACCGAATGAAGATCAGAGTTATGATGAACCCAACGGAGGCAAAGAAGACATTGTTAGTGTTCAAGGCTATCTCTTTATCCTCCGATAGTGATGAATCTGAGAACAAAATGGATTTGGAAGAAATGGCGCAAATAGCAAAGAAGTTCCAATGCTTCTTTCGCAAACGTAAATTCCCTTCCAAATCTAAATTTGATTCCACTAATAATTCATCTTCTCTTTGTTTTAAGTGTAACTAGGCAGGGCACATCAAGAATGATTGCCCAATGCTAAGAAGCAAAGAAAAGTGGAAAGCACCAAAGTACCACAAGTCCGACACATTCAAGAAAGACAAGAAGAAAGGACTTGTTGGGACTTTCGATGACTCGCGTGGAGATTCCTCAAGCAAATCCGAGGATGAGAATGGTGAGAATGCACATATGTGCTTCATGGCCTGAGAAGAAACATACTCCAATGGAAGCGTTATTGAGAATGATGAACCCGATGTAATTATGGATGAACTTCGTATTGCAAACGAAGAATTATTTTCTAAGTATCAATACCTTATGCTTAGATATACTAATTTGAAGAAATCAAATGTTAGTAAATCATCCATGCCATGCATCACCAACAATGACATCATTGTTGACACACTTACACTTGAGAAAGCCAATTTGTTTTCTCAAAATGGCACCTTGAGAAATGAGGTGGATTCCCTCAAATCTCAACTAGATTACGATTCTTCTAAATATAGTGTTGATCTAGTTTCTCAAAACACACAATTAGGTATTGCGAATGATTCTTTCAAAACTCAAGTGCACGAGCTCAAATCACGTGTGTCCACTTTGGATACTAATATTTCTTCCCTTAGGGAGAAATATGAGCTCATGTCCTCCCAAGTTAAGAGATTTAACAAAGGGAAAGGGAAATTGGATGAATTGATTTCAAACCAATTTCCGGCCACACATTGTGTTAGACTTGGTTATGTGGAAGCAAATGCATCCAAACCTCGCACCTCCTATAGTGGTGTAACTATAGATTTTGTGAGGTCATCCTTCGGTGCATCCACTAGTGGTGTCAAAAACACTATTGGTAGCAAACCTACCAAGAAGGCAATCACTTCACACTCTCCTTCTTTTGGTAAGAAACCCACTAAGGGTGGTGATCACTCTATATTTCACACCTTTTTTCCGCATGATTGCATGCCATTTAGATCGCTCAAATCACGCTTTTCGCGATTTATCGACAATATTGCGATACTTTTCATGATTTGTTGTTTTTGTCGTATTTCAGGAGATTTGGAGCGATTTGGAGTGATCCCGAGATACACCTACTCCAGAGTGTCACCGACGAGCTCCCCGAGGGGTATTTAGCTATTGGAGAGGAGCGGAAGAAGAAAGAACGTCGTAGGAGCGACGAGGAGGCAAAAACAATCAGAATGGGCATTTTTGGAGCCTCACTCGGCCGAGTGAAGGAGTCACTCGGCCGACCAGCGAGACCCCGCTCGGCCGACCAGATCGGACACGCTTCATGTGTGCACTCGGCCGAGCATCAGAAGCCACATCGGCCGAGTGACGAAACCCCGTCCGCCCGAGTGGCACTCAGACGACGCCCATCAAAAAGAGCCAACTTACTGTTTTTCGTCTGCCTGAGCATCAGAAGACCCACTCGGCCGAGTGGAAATTGCTGACCGCCCGAGTGAATAGAAGCCATCGGCCGAGTGACGACAACTCACTCGGCCGAGCGACGCCCGAAGTGAAGACCCCCAAGACCCCAGACTTACTGGAAATTCTCAGGGTCTCCCACTCGGCCGAGCGACTTTTGTCACTCAGCCGAGTGAGCCGCGCTGCCTGTAGCGTAAATTGCGATTTTCAGGCTGCACAGGGGCAATTTGGTCACAGCTTTTTGGGCGATTTTGGGGGGTATTTAACCCCAGTTTTAAACCTAGGTTAGAGAGCTTTTTCCTTTGCTTTTTGCAGCTTTTTAGATAAAACTTTTTAGCTTTTGATTCTTATGATTGGAGAGGAGAGAAAAGTTTATTTTTGTTGGATTCTTGGAGAACTCTATTGGTTTGTCTCCCTCTTCATTAAAAATCTCATTTTTATTGCTTATTTGAATATTGTGATGAATTCTATTGTTATTTCAATTGATTATTTTTGCATTTGTGATATGATTTGTGAGTAGTCTTTACGTCTTGGGGCGTGGGGATGAACCCTACGAGCCCAATTTCCGATTTGTGATGATTTGGTAGAAATATTGCTAGAATTGCTATTAGGGTTAGTTTGGGATCGATTTACTACGGATAGCTAGGTGTTCATATTGATTGGGGTTTGCAAGAGATTGGATCCCAATTCGATAAGAAAACCCTAGAAATCCGAATTGGGTTGAAATTGAGTTTCCGTAGTATCGGTTTGCAAGAGATTGGACCGATACTAGGGTTCTCGGTCGTAATTTCATACCGATACTCGTTTCCAAGAGATTGGACGGGTAGGAACTATCCCAACCTAGGTCGCACCCCGAGTTTGCACGAGAGTGGGCTCGGGGCGCGATTGAACGATGATGTTGATCCTAATGCTAGCTTGCCTAGGCTAGGGTTTGCAAGAGATTGGACCCAAACCCAGGATAGCTATAGACCGGCAACAACGTGAGAGCGTGAGCTAGGTTTTACATTCAGTTGCAACTAGTTCATCCGAAATTCTACTCCAGCAATTGTGATACCAATGAATCACATTGACGAGATACGGTGAGTAGCGGGGATTCCCCATTCCCTAGGCGTCTTTATTTGATTTTATATCTCCATACTTTGTCTGACGATTGTGACAGGATCGCCGCAAGGCAAATTCCCTCTTTTCTGTTCCTATAGCCAGGTTGTTCGGAGCAGGCACTGTCATACGTCCTCCCTGTGTTCGATAACCCGCTCGTCGCTACACCGTGCGCTTGCGGTAAAACTACACGGTCGCCCTTTTGGGTTACATTTTGGAGCGATCAAGTTTTTGGCGCCGTTGCCGGGGAGGCGATTGTGTTTGATCCTACCACCCTAGCTATTTCTTTCTTTTTGTTTTATTTCTTTATTTTTATCTAACCCTTCCATAGTGCTAATCACTTCTTTGAAACTTTGTTTTCCCGTGCATGTACACGAGATCCACTGCGGACCCCATTGATATATTGTTTGATCCTGAGATCGAGCGTACATTGCGGAGAATCAGAGCGGAGAGGAGACCCGATACGGAAGGGAGGTTTATGAACGTCCGGGAGACGCCTGAAGAGTTAGCGGTAAGAATGACGAGGATTATTTCCATTCGAGATAGGCTCCGGCCTAAGACTTCCTCCACGACCTCGTCCATAGCCATGCCGGAGTTGGCGGCCGACAAGAATTTTGAGTTGAAGACTGGGCTTGTGGTTCTGATGCAGCAGGATCCATTTCATGGGAATGCCCATGAAAATCCCCACTACCACATCCAGCTCTTCCTATCGAAGTGTGCCACCTTCCAGATGTCGGGCGTCACCCTAGATGCCATCAGACTGCGCCTCTTCCCCTTCACATTAAAGGATAAAGCTCTTTATTGGTTGAGGACGCAAGCTGAGGGAGTCTTTACCACATGGGACGAGTTGGCGAGCGCGTTTATTGACAAGTTCTATCCGCCCTCCAAGACGGTAAAGATTAGGAGTGCTCTTATGTCCTTCAAGCAAGGACCTCAAGAGACACTCTACGAGGCTTAGGAGCGCTTCAAAGATCTGCAGCATCAGTGCCCCCACCATAGCATTGATGATTGGGAGCTAGTCCATAGCTTCTACAATGGTCTCCAACCGGGGACCAAGCAGATTATTGATGCCGCGGCAAATGGGGCCATCCTATCGAAGACTCCCGACGAAGCTACGGCCCTAATTGAGGAGATGGCCTCGAACAATCAACAATGGGGTGACGAGCGAGGACACTCTTCGTCCTCCTTGAAGCCATCTAGCATCTATGAGGCCAAGGCCGTAGCGGAGCTGACCAACAAGTTCGATTCTCTCCACAAGGTGGTGGAGAGACTGGAGAAATATATCACGGAGCCCCAAGGAGCCCCTTCCACATCCACACCAACAAATCAAATGTGTGATTGGCAAGACCAATCCCAAGCTATGTATTTGGGAGGAGAACAATGAGAGGGATATTTGGAGCAAGTTCAATACGTCGCGGGGAACCAAGGATATTGGGCCAATCCGGCCACTAGAAACCATCCCGGTTTCTCCTATGCCAACAATGAAGGAGCATTGAACCCGCCGCAACAACTACCTCAACAAGCTCGACCACAACAACAACAACAACAACACTATCCACCGAGGGGGCCTCCACAACAAAATTTCCCACCAAAGCAACAAGTTGGACCCTATAGGCCGCCCGGATACAATCAAGGGTGGAGAAATCCAAACCCCCCACAAGCTCAACAACGATCTGAATTTGAAGCTAAGGTGGAGGAGTTTATGGTCGAGCAGAAGAAGATTAATGCTTCCTTGAAGGCGGGCCAAGACTCTCTTACAACTGTCATTGGACAAATTGCGGAGCAACTTGCGTTGCTAAATCGAAATAGTCAACAGTTGCCGGCGCAACCCGAGCAAAATCCACGGGGCACCACCGGGCATATCAACGCCGTGGTTGCGGTTACTACGAGAGGCGGAAAGGATACCACTCCCGTCATGATTCCTACCGAGGAGCCCGTGGTGGAGATTGTAGAGCCAAGCGAGCCGGCCATTGAAGTTGAGAGAGAGAAAGAGCCGCAAAGGGAAGAAAAGTCTAGAGCGGAGCAATTGATTGAAGAGAGGCGTTTTATGCCACCGATCCCATTCCCTCAGAGGCTTGCTAGAGCAAAAATGGAGAAACGGCTAGCCAAGTTTCTCGAGTATTTGAGAGGGGTAAGCCTCAACATTCCTTTCCTCGACGCTATCGTGGAAATCCCGACATACGCCAAGTTCCTGAAAGATTTGATTACGGGAAGAAAGAGGAAGGAGAAAATCATGCTCGCCGAGGAGGGCTCTTGGTTCACCAAGAGAGAGAAGGAGCCCGCCAAATTCAAAGACCCGGGGAGTTTCCGAATTCCTTGCACCTTAGGCGGCGTCCCTATACAAAAGGCGTTAGTGGACTTAGGGGCTAGCGTTAGCCTCATGCCTCTCTCTATGTTCCTAAGACTAAACCCCGGCACAAAATTGAAGCCTACCAACATGCGGATACAACTAGCCGATGGTCGGATCACAAGGCCGGTAGGGATCGCAGAGGATATCCCGTTACAAGTCCCGGGGGGTATATGTTTGCCATGCGACTTCGTGCTCATGGATGTCAAGGAGGAGGGAGACACGTCGCTAATACTTGGGCGCCCATTCCTCGCCACCGCCGGTGTCATTGTCGACGTACGTGAAGGGACTCTAACATTGAATGTCGGCAACATCGAGGTGGAGCTTCATATTCCCAAGACAATGAAACATATGCCTTATCATGAGGAGCTGGACTATATGGACCTCCTTGACGAGGTTATTGAGGAGGCGATCCCCCATTCGATCGGCGCTCTATTCAAGGAAGATTTTGAGGAAGGGCCGGATTTGAGCCAAGAAGAAAAGATGGAGCATTCCTCCGACCTCTCCATGGAAATTGATGAAGGTGACGCTGATGTCGCGAGGATACGAGAGCTCTGCAAGCTCTCAAAGATGAAGACTCCAAGGAAAGCCCCACTGATACGGAAATCGGTGTCACCGGTGAAGCCGAGGCCCGGAGCAAGCACTAGCTTGGGGGAGCCACCCCCCAACTGACCGGCGCCCCGCTTGCGTCGCGACGGCGCGGTGTCGTTTACCGCAAGTTTCACGGTTAGTGTAGGGTGCGGGAATATCGAACTCAGGGAGGCGAGGTTGTGCTTGGGTCAGGTAGGACCTAAATCACCCCGAGGGGCGAGCTAGCCCGAATCGGTGGTTGGTTGTCACGAAAGGAAATGAAAGCGTATGAACAAAAAGAAAGTAAACCCGGGACTTTGGTTTCCGACCCGACGAGAGGCTCTCGCCGCTACGGCCTACGGGTATGAATAGCGATCGGGATTAGGGTCTAATGGTGAGACGTTGCCTCTGAAAGTGGTACCGGCGTCCCATGGGCCCGATATTCCGGTCGGTGCCCAGGATGATACACCGGACTTCCCGGATTCGATCAGTGGGCACTCCCGTGTCCATAAACACTGATCGATCCCGGGAGCACTAAGTCCGCAACGATATCTCCCGACGTCTCATCCTGTCGCTCCCGCGTGCTAGGATTCAGCGTCTACGCTAAAGGCGTGAGCTTTGGCTAGGGAGTCAACCGCCAAGTTTATTCCCCCTTGGCCCGACAGTCAAAGGCGGTCTTTTTCCCGCCGATGACAATGAAACGCCCCGCGTAACCGTTAGATTCCTACTCCCTATCGATTCCCTAACCCTATGGACGCATCGGGAAGAACCCCCGAAGGGGCTTCCACCAAAATCCCAGATTTGGGAACTACTCACAAAAATTCATGAAAAAGCAATCTAAATGAAATTTAACCGTTAGAATCATAATCCGACAATTGCAATGCGGAAGTAAAGGAGTAGTAAAGACAATACTAAAAAATTAGAAAGATCTAAAAACTTACTTAAGAGTAACAATTACAGCCGTCACAAGGAAATAAAACAGTAAAAAAATACAACTCTCCCGTTTCTGGAACCCTAGGGGTCATATATATAGATTTTCGGATCAACCGATCGGATGACAAGTCAACCGATCGGTTGATCCGTTACAGATAAATCACAGAAAACGGCGAGTTTTCACCCGATCTCACGAACCGATCGGGTGAGTTCTTGAGCGACCGGTTGGATCTTGGAGCAGTCGGGTGAACCGGTCGGTTCGACGCCCGTGTCTTCAGCTCTTTTTCTCAGCTACAGATGAACCGATCGGGTGAGAGTCACCCGATCGGTTGGAATTCTGCTCGAAAAGACAGAGAACAGCCGCCCGCAGAACCGGTCTGTGAACCGGTCAGGTGACTTCTTCGTGAGCTGCGGTAGCGAACGGTTGGTGCACGCGTGCATCACCTGATCGGTTGTAGATGACCAACCGACCGGGTGAGGGGCAGAAAGATGAATACTTCGCCGTTTGACCCCCTGGATCACGCGTGACTTTTCCCGTTGCTCCGGGGACTTGGGATATCATCGTAAAAGGTCCCCTACGTGGTCGAACTCCTGCAATCATGGACAAACAAAGAAAAGTGAAAGAAAACGGGAAAACATACGAAAACGAATAAGAGACGGCGGAAAACACGGAGAAACACAAAAGAAAACGTGCGTGAATATATGAAATATAGACGCACGTCACCAACACTACCCGAGGCAAAGGAGCACCGAGGAAGAACGCCCCGCCACAACATCCAAATTCAAGCGTTCTCCCCGGAAAATTTGACGGGTGCATCTCATATGCACCCAATATCCCGCATTGAATTGAAAATCAAAGGGGGTCGAGCTCACGACCTTAAACGAGCGCTTGTCGGGAGGCAACCCGACGGTTATCGCTTTATTTTTACTTTTCCTTTATTTTTGTTTTAGAAATTATTAGTGTTTTGAGTCGTTTGCCCAAAAATTTCGTGATAACGGGTCCTATTTTTCTTTGACAGGAGAGGAGAAAGGGATATCTATCATTAGGAGGATGAACAAGGCGACGAGGAGCGCTCCAGGAATGCGCTCGATGCTTAGGAGGAAGATGAAATCGACTGGAGGAAGAAAAACAGAGTTTAGAGCCCAAACGAAGCCAAACAGCAGAAACAGGGTTCACTCGGCCGAGTATACTAGTCACTCGGCCGAGCACATAAGTTCGTCCGCCCGAGCGGCTCACGAATGAGGGAAGTCTGCTGTACCCAACTCTCTGTTTCTTTTCTTGATTTCAGTATAATTGCTACTCGGCCGAGTATATAACTTCACTCGGCCGAGTAAAACTGATACGCTCCTAGGGCGAGTCTTACCGAGTAGCTTGAGCCACTCGGCCGAATGGACTTATTCCACTCGACCGAGGGTGGCAAGGCCACTCGGCCGAGTCATAAGCGGGGAGGACTTTTCCAAAATATTTCTGTTGCGTTCACTCGGCCGAGCGACTTAGTCACTCGGTCGAGTCGTAACTTTTTCTATAAAAGGGGGAGCGGGACGGCACGAATTTCGAAACGACTAAAACGCGAAACCGCCCGACTGTTCGACTCCCCAACGCCCCGATCCTCTCCCACTCGCCCGATCACTCACCCGCCGCCGGCGCTCGGCCGACCACCTCCAGCCGACGCCTCCTCCGCCTCGCCCGAGTCGCCGCCGGCGACCACCTCGCCGGCCGAGCTCCGGTAGCTTTATTTCGCCTTTTTTCTCCTCTTTTGTGTATTTTTCGACGATCCGTGTGTTTAACGAGCCCCAAAACCAAATCAACTTCATTATCTCTCTATCATACCCCTAACCCGCCATACATTTTGAATATTACTCGCTGATATCTCTGTTTGATGTGCAGGGTATATTGGGGAGCTTAGGGGAGCCCATGGGAGCTTCCGGGGAGCGATTTTGGCTTCGTGGAGGCGTGGTCTTCGCACGCATCCACTTCTTTGCTCTCGCGGCGTGTCACGGTATATTCGTTCCATTTATTTTTGCACGCCGTGTTTTTACGTTTTTGGTGAGCACCCGGGGCCCCCATGCCGCCCCGGACACGGCCGCGGTCGAGGAGAGCTTCCGCCAAGCGGAAGCGGTCGGATGAGGCCGGCCCCTCCCACGAGGTGGAGGACTCTCCTCCGCCTACACCACCACACCCCGTTCACCCCGCACAGCCTGCAGACCCCGCACACCCCGCACAGCCTGCAGAGCCCATTCACCCCGCACAGCCACTCCCTGCCGTCCCACAGCCACCACCGGCTCCACTTGTCGGGCCGCTGGGGATTACGTTCCGGGACGACGCACACCGCGTCGTTTTCGAGCGCATTTCCCAGCGCTCGATTGTACCCTCCAGGTTCGCATACCTTGCAGACCTAGGACGCCTGGGGGTACTTGAGGGGATGCTCACGTTGTATGACAACATGGGTTGGCGAGATTTCTTCCAAGTGTCGGCGGACACCTTCGTCCGTCCGACACTTGAGGTGCTTAGTTCTATCGCCCAGACCGACGAGGGATGCGCGTTTAGGTTCATGGACCGAGAGTGCCAGGTCACTCTCAGTATGATGAGAGCTTTCTTTTCGTGGCCCGATGTCCCCGGGGCCGACCGTGGTTACGCCCCCACTCACATCCCCCCACCTTCCTTCGATTCCGGCGCTTTCTGGGCCCGGATCACGGGTCTACCGGCTGCCTTCAACCCTAGTTGGGCCAAGGCCTCGGCCATCGTCCACCCTTGCCTCCGCATAGCTCAGCGCCTTATGGCGACTACTTTTTTGGCGAGATATGATCCTGGGACGATGTCCACGCCGAAGCTTTATATGCTCTACGCGATGACGCGCCCCAGAGCTCTATCTAGGGAGGGCGACGAGTTGGTCCCCGCCGTCGTGATTGATATCGCGAGCTGGTTTTTGGATTGCATCATCGTATCGGTGGGCGCTCGCTCACCGATATATTGCGGCGGTCTGATCACCCTGCTCGCCCTGATGACCGGCGAGGACCTTCCTGCTGACCTGCGATGAGCCCCGGGCCCCACTTCACTGTCCATAGACGTCATGGCCCGGATGAAGATGCTAGGTCCGCACGGTCAGCGGCACTGGGTTTGGTTGCACGGTCCCTACGGTGCAGATTACATGATCCTTCCGAGCCCAGCTCGGACATAGATAGCACCAGCACAGGTGGACTGGCTTCCGGCGATGGATCTCCTGATCCCCGCCGCCTACGTGCTTGAGGCTGAGGAGGCTGAGCAGGCCCACGCTGCACACGCTGCACCCGCTGACCCCGCTGCTCCTGCCGACCACATGGCCCCTCAGCAGCCCGATATTTTTGTTGCTCCCGACGCCTCTGTCCACACTTCTGTCGGTGTCGGGAGTACACTCGCTGAGCCCACCTCCACTACCTCCACGCCCACCTCCACTACCACCACAGCTGGCCATCTGTCCGTTGAGCCCGTTTCCTCTGCCCTACCCGAGCGCCCACCGACTATAGTTGAGAGCGGAGAGCCCTCTTTTGCTGCCGTTGTGGAGACCGTGGTTTCCACCTCTGTCTCCACCGCAGCCGTTTTTTCTGAGAGTGTCATGGCGTCTGTCCACACGTCTGTGTCACCAACCTCTCTGGCCGCCTCGTCGCCACTTTTATACTCCACTTCCGCTGCTGCTTCCTCCACCTCATACCAGCCTGCGCCCCGGCCTCGCACTGATGCTCGGCCCACTCTTGTGAGCACATCACCTTTCCTCCACATGCCTGCTGAGCCTATCCACTACACCACCCGAGTCCGCCAGCCCCGTCCTGCACAGCATAGACAGGTGCGTCCGCCTGCACCACCTCCCCCCGACACTGTACTTCAGAGCATTCGTGCTCTCGAGGGGGCGGTGAGTGGCCTCAGAGGTGACCTCAGGACCATGTCTGCCACCGTCACCGCCATGGCCAGCCGCTTCGACTTACTTCCGGGCATTCACTATTGCCTCACTCAGATTCTCGACCGGCTCCCTCGTGTACCTCCCGTACCCACACCCACCCAGCAGGTACCCACCCCCACTCCTACACACACCCAGCCTGCTTCAAAACCCACACCCACACCCACCCAGCAGACTGTTCCCCAGCCACCACCACCACCTCCGCCTCATGACGGAGACGGCGCAACCCCACCCTCTTAGGCACCCTTGATGCCATTGATTCTTTTTGCCGTCGTGCTGCCCGTCTCTGCTGGGTCCTGATGATTTTTGCCCACCCCCCCTCCCCTCACTGTTTTAGGTCCACATTTTGTTCATATCTTTCTATATCATTTTTGGGAGAGAGAGGGAGATTTTTGGTGTCACACTTTTATATCTGATTCACTCCTATATCTGCATGCATCATGTCCGCATCATATTTTTCATTTCGTTATTTTTCATTTATTTTTCCTCATGCATGCATCCTCACCTACCCCTCACTTTACACGTCTCTCGGTGTGCCACACTTCGCACATTGAGGACACTGTGCACTTTAGCTTGGGGGAGTGAGTTCTCACGTCCTTTTCGATTTACCACCTTTATTTTTAGTTTTTTTTTCACGCCATTTTCCGCATTTGCACTCATTTTCATCACTTTTTCTTTTTTTACCATGCATCACGTTTTTCTTATTTTCTTTGTGTGCTGCATTGTATTTAGTTTTATTTTCCCTCTTTATTTTTTTCATCTCACGCTAGAGATGACTTTTCTGTGATGATGATGACGTGGAGTTAGCTTTCTCTATATGCATGCTATACTTGTCATGTCTTAGATTTTATTTCTAATATCATATGCTGTGATTTGCCTTGCATTTAGAGATAGTAACCCACACTTTTTCCGCATAAAATGGATGAAATTTTATTATTAGCTGAGTCTGAATATTCATATGTATGCTATCGCAGAAAACACACCAAGATTCACGCATTGAATGCTTATATCTGGAGTACCTTTTTCTTTTCCTATATCACTTCTATTTGCATGATTTGTACATTTCACTTCGGATGATTGAATGATGTTAGCTATGATAAATCTGGATTAGTTTAGCTTTTTTGTGATCAAAACCGAGTAGATTAGATTACCCTGCTGAAGTTGTCGTGCACGTCCTATAGAGTGAACTGAGAGACATATTTATTTCTTTCTCCACATATCTTGAACATCAATTCTATATTTTAAAATCATTGGTGAATCTCCCCTTAGCGATTCTAATATATGGCATTTCCCCGTTATTAAAATCCTAGCTCCAAACTTCCCAAAACCAAAAAGAAAAAGAAAAATTCTTGTATATCCTTATTTCTCTTTGATTTGGGATCATTGTGTATATATGCTATTAAAAAAAGAGAAGAAGAAAAGAAAAAGATTTGAAAAGAGAAAAGAACCTCAATAAACGATCCCATCTCATGTTCTCTCTCTTTCTTCCCTCTTTTTGTTTTTATTTTTATTACTTTTGGATCTTCATAAAAATGGGGATGTAAATATTGTTTTTTATGCCACCACGCTTATAGATAAGCTTGGGGGAGGGAATCCAATGATGTGTGAGAGAGTGACTACTTGACGGTGCACGACAACCTAGGCTAAGTAATATTCTATACTCGGTGAGATTGTTTTAGCTTCACGAAATCCAGAAATCTATGCGTAGAACTCATTTCATGAAATCCACACTTTTCTATTCTTTATATTCTATTGCGTGATATTCTTATACTCCTCTTAGAAAGCGTTCAATTGAAAAGTGTGTGATCTGCGATGTTGTATACCGCTTTAAATGATTCAGACGATGTTAATTTTAGAATTATTCCGTTTTTCATGCTATATCAGTATTCTTGGGTTTTCTATTTCTATTTGCACCATTATACTATGATATCGAAATAAAAGTCTTTGACATGTGTTTTACGTTCGGTGCATGCTATATGATTAAGCAAAACCCACGTCCTGAGAAAAATGATCTAGCAGCTTCCCGCTTCGCTTTTTTTTCTTTCTTCTTCATTTTTCGTTTTTTCGTTTTTCGTCGTTTTCGTTTTCTGAATCCACCGGGTTCGCCTTATACTTATCTTCCTCGAGAACAAGTAAGAGGTAAGCTTGGGGGATTTTGATCACTCCATATTTCACACCTTTTTTCCGCATGATTGCATGCCATTTAGATCGCTCAAATCACGCTTTTCGCGATTTATCGACAATATTGCGATACTTTTCACGATTTGTTGTTTTTGTCGTATTTCAGGAGATTTGGAGCGATTTGGAGTGATCCCGAGATACACCTACTCCAGAGTGTCACCGACGAGCTCCCCGAGGGGTATTTAGCTATTGGAGAGGAGCGGAAGAAGAAAGAACGTCGTAGGAGCGATGAGGAGGCAAAAACAATCAGAATGGGCATTTTTGGAGCCTCACTCGGCCGAGTGAAGGAGTCACTCGGCCGACCAGCGAGACCCCGCTCGGCCGACCAAATTGGACACGCTTCATGTGTGCACTCGGCCGAGCATCAGAAGCCACATCGGCCGAGTGACGAAACCCCGTCCGCCCGAGTGGCACTCAGACGGCGCCCATCAAAAAGAGCCAACTTACTGTTTTTCGTCTGCCTGAGCATCAGAAGACCCACTCGGCCGAGTGGAAATTACCGACTGCCCGAGTGAATAGAAGCCATCGGCCGAGTGACGACAACTCACTCGGCCGAGCGACGCCCGAAGTGAAGACCCCCAAGACCCCAGACTTACTGGAAATTCTCAGGGTCTCCCACTCGGCCGAGCGACTTTTGTCACTCGGCCGAGCGACTTTTGTCACTCGGCCGAGTGAGCCGCGCTGCCTGTAGCGTAAATTGCGATTTTCAGGCTGCGCAGGGGCAATTTGGTCACAGCTTTTTGGGCGATTTTGGGGGGTATTTAACCCCAGTTTTTAACCTAGGTTAGAGAGCTTTTTCCTTTGCTTTTTGCAGCTTTTTAGATAAAACTTTTTAGCTTTTGATTCTTGTGATTGGAGAGGAGAGAAAAGTTTATTTTTGTTGGATTCTTGGAGAACTCTATTGGTTTGTCTCCCTCTTCATTAAAAATCTCATTTTTATTGCTTATTTGAATATTGTGATGAATTCTATTGTTATTTCAATTGATTATTTTTGCATTTGTGATATGATTTGTGAGTAGTCTTTACGTCTTGGGGCGTGGGGATGAACCCTACGAGCCCAATTTCCGATTTGTGATGATTTGGTAGAAATATTGCTAGAATTGCTATTAGGGTTAGTTTGGGATCGATTTACTACGGATAGCTAGGTGTTCATATCGATTGGGGTTTGCAAGAGATTGGATCCCAATTCGATAGGAAACCCTAGAAATCCGAATTGGGTTGAAATTGAGTTTCCATAGAATCGGTTTGTAAGAGATTGGACCGATACTAGGGTTCTCGGTCGCAATTCCATACCGATACTTGTTTGCAAGAGATTGGACGGGTAGGAACTATCCCAACCTAGGTCGCACCCCGAGTTTGCACGAGAGTGGGCTCGGGGCGCGATTGAACGATGATGTTGATCCTAATGCTAGCTTGCCTAGGCTAGGGTTTGCAAGAGATTGGACCCAAACCCAGGATAGCTATAGACAGGCAACAGCGCGAGAGCGTGAGCTAGGTTTTACATTCAGTTGCAACTAGTTCATCCGAAATTCTACTCCAGCAATTGTGATACCAATGAATCACATTGACGAGATACGGTGAGTAGCGGGGATTCCCCATTCCCTAGGCATCTTTATTTGATTTTATATCTACATACTTTGTCTGACGATTGTGACAGGATCGTCGCAAGGCAAATTCCCTCTTTTCTGTTCCTATAACCAGGTTGTTCGGAGCAGGCACTGTCATACGTCCTCCCTGTGTTCGATAACCCGCTCGTCGCTACACCGTGCGCTTGCGGTAAAACTACACGGTCGCCCTTTTGGGTTACATTTTGGAGCGATCAGGTGGAAACCAAAAGAAAGGACATGCCTATATGTATACTAACACTCACACACGTAGGAAATCTCCTACTTCACATGTGGACACTTATGATGCATTTTATGCTCCACACACACAGTACGTGCAAACTCATACTTGAAAAATACTCATGCATGTGCTCCTACACATTCATATATTCATACTCAAAATCCTCCCATGTATGCTCATGCACATCTACCGCATCACATGCATGCTCTATATGCTTCATATAATATGCATACTCCTCAATTTGCATATAACCCATATATGTCTCATGCTATCCACCTCCACCTTCATATGCTAGATCTCATGCTATCCACCTCCACCTTCATATGCTAGATCTCATGCTCCTAGGAAACATGCAACACATAGACCTCAACCAAATGTGCATGCAACTAGGAGGAGGACACCCAAAACATACACTATTTGGGGTCCTAAAAACACTAGCACAAATGATATGAATGCTTATGTCAATTCTTATTTTAGCGATGTGATAAATATTGGTAACTATGTTGGGAAGCCAAAGTCCACTTGGACTTGGTTTCCAAAGGGCTAATCCACTTGGACCCAACAAGCTTGGGTACCATGAGCTTATGGTAAATTATGGAGGTACCCAAGAACAAGAAAGAGAACAATAATAGACATATTGGCTCTAAAAGGAAAGTATGGATTATCGATAGCGGTTGCACAAAACACATGATGGGAGATCCCACATAGCTCTCTGAAGTGGTTCCCATCAACGATGGTGCAGCGGTCACTTTCGGAAGCGATCAAAAGGGAACCATCATTGGAGTTGGCAAAGTTAGTAATCCTTCCAAACCTCTTATTACAAATGTTTATTTAGTTAGTGGTTTATGTCATAACCTTATCTCCATAAGTCAACTTTGTGACAATGGTTATAAGGTTAACTTTGGAGAGGGTATTTGTTATATTGTTGATAATGATTCACATATTTTATTTTCCGGTATTAGGCGTAAAAATCTTTATTATTTGAGCATGCCTAAAACCATAGAACATTTCTTAGTTGCTAATACAAATGAACAACTATTATGTTATCTTCGTTTTGGTTATGTTCATTTTAAGCACTTATATAAGTTAGCTAAGCATGATCTAGTTAAAGGTTTTCCGAAGATTTCTTTTAGTAAGAAAAACTTTTGTGATTCTTGTCAAAGAGGTAAACTAAGTAAATCTTCTTTTAAACTTAAAGATGGCATAACTTCTAGGAGGCCCCTAGAATTACTTCATTTAGATTTATTTGGGCTAACTAGAACCACATCTTTAGGTAATGCTCATTATAGATTAGTCATCGTAGATGACTTCTATAGATTTACTTGGATTTTATTTTTAACCAATAAAAACGAAGCCTTTGAAGAGTTTACTATATTTGCAAAGAAAATTCAAAATCTCTTAGGAAACACTTTTATCACTATTCGTAGTGATCATGGAAGAGAATTCGAGAATGAATTTTTCACTAAGTTTTGTGATGACAACGGGATTACTCACAACTTTTCTTTTCCTCGTGTACCACCACAAAATAGTGTAGTTGAGAGAAAAAATAGGACCCTAATTGAGTGTGCATGCACCATGCTCCATGATAGTCGTCTTGGACTATAATTTTGGGCAGAGGCAGTGCATATGGCATGTTAGGTGCTAAATAGGATCTTAGTGAGGCCCCAAACGAAAAAAACTTATTTTGAATTATTTTATGATAAAATGCCACAAGTTAAATATTTTCGTGTTTTTGGTTTAAAATGTTTTATAAAGAACACTATTGTAACTTAAATAAATTTGAGCCAAGATCCGATGAAGGAATCTTTGTTGGATATTCCACACGTAGCAAAGCCTACTGGATATACAACAAAATCTCTTCAATGATCGAGGAATCACTACACGTTTCATTTTATGAAGATTTTGATATTCCTCATGTTGTCGATGATAGTGTAGATGTTTTATGTGATTCCATTAGTAACGTTAAAATTAATGATTCTACTATTTAGACTAATAATACTAATGAAAATGTTGAGGATGTTCCAAGTGATCCAGATATTCCCAAAGCTTATCCGACTGTTTGTAACCCCCCCCATGACAAAATAATTGGAGACATTGGTGTGGGTGTCTGAACAAGGTCAAGGATTGATGAATTCTTTCATTGTGCCTTTGTCTCCACCATTGAGCCAAAAAACATCCAAGAAGCTTGTGAAGATAGCTCGTGGATAGTTGCAATGGAAGAGGAGCTCATGCAATTTGAAAGAAATGAAGTTTGGGAGCTCATCCATCTTCCAAATTGTCATCAAGTCATTGGGACCAAATGGATTTTTAAGAACAAGACGGATGAAAACAAGGTCATCACAAGGAACAGAGCAAAGTTAATAGCTCAAGGCTACTAGCAAGAGGAAGGTATTGATTACGCAGAATCCTTTGCCCCCGTAGCTTGATTAGAAGCTAGTATGTTGCTTTTATATTTCGCATCTCATGAAAATTTTAAATTATTTCAAATGGATGTTAAAAGTGCATTTTAAATGGTATCGTTAATGAAGAAGTTTATGTTTCTCAACCACCCGGTTTCATACATGAAAAATTTTCAAACCATATTTTCAAACTTAAGAAAGCGTTATATGGGTTGAGACAAGCTCCTAGAGATTGGTATGATCGACTCAAAACCTTTCTTTTAGATTTAAGTTTTAAAATGGGTGAAGTTGATGCAACTCTTTTCATTAAAGATTATGAAAATGACATCCTTTTAATTCAAGTTTATTTAGATGATATAATATTTGGTTCTACTAACTTTAAGCTTTGCCAAGAATTTTTTAAGTCTATGAAGGATGAATTCGAGATGAGCCATATGGGTGAGCTCAACTACTTTCTTGGACTACAAATTCGGCAAATGAAGGATGTGACTTTTATACATCAAACAAAGTACACCGGGGAGCTTATCAAGTAATTCGAGATGGAATCGTCTTCAAGTAAGCGGACCCCCATGAGTACGACCACCCATCTACACAATGATGAGAACGGGAAAGATGTAGACATTCGTCTATATTGAGGTATGATCGGTAGCTTACTTTACTTAACTGCTAGTAGCCCGATATTATGTTCTATGTATGTCTTTGTACTAGATATCAAGCTAGAACTAAGGAGTCACACTTGATTACGGTTAAACGAATTTTTCGTTACCTCAATCATACACTAGATTATGGGTTAATTTACCCTAAGTCTAGCACATATGAGTTAATCTCATATAGTGATGTCGATTTTGTCGGATGAAAATCCGATAGGAAGAGTACTAGTGGCACTTGACATTTTTTAGGAAATTCCCTAGTTTCTTGGTTTTCCACGAAACAAAACTCGGTATCATTGTCCACGACTGAAGGAGAATATATTGTCGTGGGTATTGCATGTGCACAAGGCTTTGGATGAGACACACACTCAAGGACTATGGTGTCAATTGTGATACTTGCACTATCATGGTTGATAACCAAAGTGCAATATGTCTTTCCAAAAATCTGGTACACCACACCCGTACCAAACACATAGATGTGAGACACCATTTTATAAATGATCATGTAGCTAAGAAGGACATCATCTTAGAGTACATTGAAACTCAAAAACAAATCGCTGACATCTTCACTAAACCTCTTAATGAAGACTAATTTGTGAGGTTGCATGGAGAATTAGGGATTATGGGTGAATCTGATATTTAGGAGCTCATTTGTAGCTCATCTGATCATTTTCATATCTCATGTTCATATATGTCATATTTTCACATATGTTTTCAATGAGATTTATTGGAGATTTTTGTTGATTTTATAATTGGATTCATATGCGTATTATGTATGTTAATATATATGTTAATGATAGTGACTTGAAGCTATTAGAGTTATTAGAGTATAGGTCTAAGGGTGAGTAGTCTTGTATCCTCGATTCTAACTCCAATCTGGATTTCAGAACCAGGACAGTCGACTGATTTTTCTTCTTCGGTCGACTGCCCAATCTCTAGTTTTTAGTCTTCATAACTCTTATCTTACCGGGCGACTGCTGGTCATTTTCCAGGCGACTGGTCTTCGACCATGCGACTGTATTTTGGTCATCAGGCGCCTGACCAATTGTCACCAATTTTCCCTAGAGATGGCTTAAAATTTCTTCAAAATTTTACTGTGCAGCAGGCTCCTGTAAGTCATTTGACAGGCGCCTGTCCAAGTACATGTGACTGTAATTTCTTCGACAGTCGCCTGTCTGATTTCTGAGTCATTTTTCATTAAGGGCTTGATAGATGTCTGCACGTTGTGCATCAATCGCCTGTCCACCGAGTTTGGCGGTTCGTAGCCCATGATCAGAGCCGTTATTTTTGATCCAACGATCCAGATCTCAACCAACCCTCCTCTTAAGAGATCGTGCCCCCTCCCATTTTCTTCTCTCTCCTCAGATTGATTCCCTCATGTTCCTCCTTCAAACGAGAGCCCTGGCCAACCTTCGCTATCGAATCTCCTCCACTGGCCGTCGAGTTCCTTTCCAGTCAGTCGATCAAGCTTGTCTCCTCTCCTCCATCGTTGGATTGGTATATATCTTCTCATTTCTTTTCGATTCGAGCCATATCGTATCTTATTCGATCAATTTCTTGATTATGGCCCCCCAAAACTAGATCATCTGCTAAGTGCAAGTCCCTTAAGCTTCCGAAGGAACCTAGGGTTAGGGTTACTAAGCCTCCTTCTACCCAGGGCCGCAAGAAACCTCGTATCAAAAATGCTACCCCGTCCTTTGAGCTTTTGCATGACTCTGAATCTGATTATGCCTCGTCTTTGCCTGGTGAGGAGATTTCCCACAAACGTAGGCGAAAACAAGCACCTCAGACTCAGCCCCTAGCTCTAACCTCCACTCCTCATATAGAAGAAACCCCTGAAGAGACCCACACCGAGTCTCATGCCAATCCTGATGCTCAGCCTCAAGACCAGAATCCTTCCAGTGCTACTCCTTCAACTTCTGTCCCCTCTTGTCCCCATGTGTTGTGACGACGCATGTTTGGCAAGATTTCACTCCATGATTGGCATCAAGCTTCTTAGAGAACGTTTCATCGTTTATTCGGCCTTCACCTCCGAGAGTCTATCTCAGCTCCTCACTACGACCAAATTGGTCGATTTTTTTCAGATACTCTCACGATCAAGCTTGATCCCACTCTCTTAGGGACCATTCTTAGGATTCCCTTTACCAGTTCTTTGCCTGCCGATATTTCCATCTCTTTTGTTGCAAAGTTAGATCAATCCTTCCTTATGGACATGTTTGGGGAGATTCCTCACATTCTCACCTCTGGCGTCAAGTCATCCATGTTTACTGCTAGAGGTTGGGCTATCCACCACGTGGTCAAGTCCAACATCTTGCCTAATTATGGATCTTCTGACGAGCCGTCCCACGAGATCCTTAAGTGTATGTATGCTATATTTTCTGAGATTGAGGTGAATTAGGCTACAGTTATCCTTGACCACCTGGATCATGTAGAGATCACATCCTCCTCCCCTCATATCCCTTATAGAGGTTTGCTTACCTTTGTCTTTCGCCACTTCGGCATTGACTTGTCTCCTTTTGAGCCTATTCATCTTGGCCCTCCTCTTGATGCGTCAGCAAAGACGAAGTCCGCTTCGGCTCTTCTGACTGCATCAAAGAAAATGCAGTCCACTTCAAGCCCTTCATCATCCATTTCTCCACCCGTAACTTCATCACAGCCCTCTTCGTCTGCTGCACCCTTTGTTGATCCCTTTCTTGTCCAGTTGGACAAGAAAGTATCTTGATTATATGAGCTTTTCTTCCTCTCGTTCTAGCATCAGTGCATAAACCTTCCCTGCCCACCCCCAGTCGTTTGTTCCATCTGTTGCTGCTCAGCCTACTCAGCCTCCTCCTCCTATCATCTCTGATATTCATGATCCTTCAGTTGATGCTGCTTCTGAGCCTGTTGCTTCTCAGGCTCCTCAAGGTGTTTCCACTGCTGCTGCTGATGTGCCTCCTCCTGAGGACATTCCTAATGATCCGGAGACCCAGGACTTTCGTATTGAGATGACTACTTCCGTGGACTCCTCTGTCGCTGATCTGGACTGATGTTTCTTGGAGACTGCTCACCGTAGGTCTTAGATTTTTGTTGTTGTTAGGGATGAGAGTGAGAGTCTGTGATTTTTTATGGATGTATAACTGTTTGGCACTTTATTTTGTATGGAGGATGATTATATACTTTTGCTTGTATGTGGAGTTGATAGTTCATTTTGTACTCCAAGTATCTCTTTTTTCATATATATATATATATATATATATATATATATATATATATATATATATATATATATATATATAATATATATATATATATATATATATATATATATATATATATATATGTATGTATGGCAATCTTCCATTGCGAAAAAGGGGCTTTTCGCACCGTGCGAAAAGAATTTTATCTTTTTTTTTGAAAATTTTTTTTTCAAAAATTTTTTTTTTGATGTTTAATCCATACAAATATATACCCCAGGGAAAATAATGGGTGAACCCGTTGGGGATTAGAGCACCCATCCACCCGTTACAAATTTAACGGTCTCAAAACGTGCGAATTTGATGAAATGCCTTGATCGAAGGCCAAATGACATTATTTCTCAATGATTATTTTTTGAGGGGGGTATAACAACATATAATGAGGGTGGAAAAAAGAATTTTTGAAAAAAACAAATTTCAAAAAAAAACTAAAAACATTTTCTCACGGTGCGAAATGTTCTCATTTGAAAATTTTCCTATATATATATATATATATATATATATATATATATATATATATATATATATATATATATATATATATATATATATATATATATACTCCTCACGGTTGAGGCTGCTGCTTGGGTTGAAAGGCCCATCGTTGAGGAGGAAATTAAAAGTGCGGTATTTCAAATTGGTGCTGATAAGGCCCCTGGCCTTGATGGGTTTAATGGGTTCTTTTATCAAAACTCTTGGGGGATTATTGGTAGAGATGTCACCAATGCCGTCCTCTCATTTTTCAGATCTGGTAGGATCCTGCGGCAAATCAACCATACGTTCTTATCCCTTATTCCCAAAGGTTCTAATGCTACCGGTCTTAGTGACTACAGACCTATATCTTGCTGCAATGTTCTGTATAAAATTATCAGCAAAGTTATCTGCAACAGACTGAAAAAGGCTATTATTGAACTAATCTCTCCCAACCAGGCTGCCTTCCTCCAAGATTGCTTATTGGCTAATTGCGCCCCTCCTTGCCCATGAGCATATTCGTGATTTCAATAACCCCATGGGAGGTCGTGCTTGTTTAAAGTTGGATCTTCGCAAAGCTTTTGACAGTGTGAACAGAGAATTCATCTACTTCATGCTTCATCGTATGGGGTTTAAGCACAGGTTTATTAGTTGGATTTGTGAGTGTATATCCACTCCCTCCTTCTCCGTTATGGTTAATGGCTCCCCCTTTGGTATGTTCCAATCTAATAAGGGGCTTAGGCAGGGAGATCCTTTATCGCCTTATCTTTTTGTGGTTGTTATGGAAGCCTTCTCCCTTCTCATGGCTAGGGCCAATGCTTCTCGTGCTATTTTACCCATGAAGAGGGTTGGGGCAATCACTCATCTCCTCTTTGCTGATGATCTATTGGTTTTCTGTCGTGCCAATATCAAGTCCTTTGAAGGGTTGAAAGACCTTCTTGTTACATTTAAGTGCCTCACTGGTCTGGAGGTTAATTGGAACAAGAGTGCGGGCATTTTTAGCAAAGGCACTAAAGATTCTGGGCTCCTGGCTGATATTCTGGGTATTCGTCGTGTTCAATCACTCTCTACTTATTTGGGCCTTCACCTTTCGGCTAAATACCCTAAATCATCGATGTATTCTCGCCTGCTTGATAGATGCAAAAGTAGACTACAGGGGTGGTCGTCGTCCCTTCTATCTATTGCTGGTCGCATAGAACTTGTTAAATCTGTTATCTTCGGTATGGTTACCTTCTGGATGCAGGCATTCCGTATCCCCAAATCTGTTTTGTGTACTCTCAACTCCATCTGCAGGAAGTTTATCTGGGGTAAGTCCTATGCTTGGGCTTGGGATGACATGTGTACTCCCAAAAGGGAGGGGGATGTGGGGCTGCGACATTTTTCCGAATTAAATAAGGCTTATGGGGTTAAGTTGTCTTGGCGCATGCTAACTCATGATGGCATCTGGGCTACTTATATGAGACGCCAGTATCTTAATAATGGCGGTTTCTTTCTTGCTAATGCCAATCCTATGCAGTCTGGGACATGGAAGTTTATGCTCCAATGTCGTGAGTTCACCAAGAAGCTTACCATGCGTATTGTTAGAAATGGGGCCTCTACGCTATTTTGGTATGATAATTGGCTCCCTTGTGGGCCGCTTTGTGACACCTATGATGTGCCTGTGGGAGAAGAAAGAAAAATGGTTTGTGATTTCTGGACTACGGAGGGATGGGGTGAACATCCCTTCGCTTCTTCCTATAAGGCCGGTTCTTGATACTATCTCACTTACATCTGGGGAGGACTCGTGGAAATGGCTATCTAAAGCCCCTTCTTTGCATGAGGCTTGGTCTGGTTTGCGCACTCTTAGGGCCATATTTCCTTATTTCAAAGTGGTTTGGTTCCAGGGGCATATTCCCAAAATGGCTATTACTCTATTACGTGCCTTTCATAAGAAGCTGCTCACTCGGGACAAGCTCGTTCACTGGGGAGTCCCTACTTCTCCCTTTTGTGTCCTTTGCTCTGATAATGTTTATGAAAGTGTGGACCACTTATTCTTTGAATGCAGTTTTACTAACTACCTACTTTGTAGGAGCCTCCTTACGCTTGGAATCACTACGGATGCGCATATTACCCTTGCGGGGGTGGGGGATCTCTTAATCTCTAGCTTTCATACGAAGGATTGTTTGGGCAAGCTGGCCAAGACTGTGCTTGCTACTATGACATGGCACATATGGAGAGAAAGGAACAGGAGGATCTTTGATGGTACCAATCAGATCCAGACTCTTTTATTTGAAGACATTGCTGCTGACGTTCGCATCGCCCTGAGGCACGCCGAGTGGGATCGTGAGAGTGCGAGTGTTCCCCTATCAAATTGGGGGTTTGATGTATAATGTGATTCCTTTGGGCTCTTGGACTAGAGGACGATGTCAGGTATTGACAGGGAGCGGCGCATGTGCCCTCTCCTGTAGTACTAGCATCATCCTGCTATCTCCCTGACCCCTTGTACAATCTTTTCCTGTATCAATAAAGATAAAGCATATTCTCCACACACACACACACACACACACACACATATATATATGATATCACATTTTGACTCTTTACTCTTTGATGTGATCCTATGTGTATATGTTGTACAATCTTGTCTCTCTGTTTTTTATGATATGTGGTAAGACATTTTGCATAAGTAATGTTGATATTGAACTCTCATTCCTTTAGTCAACTAAAATTTCTATTGTTGATGAGTATTTGATATCTATTTGTGTGATGCACCTTCGTGTTTTCTCGATTTTATTTTGGTATCACATTGTATATATATCATATATTTAGACTCTCATGATTGTTTTAGTTTTATTTAGCACTATTGTTGTTGTTTCTCTTCTCCCTCTTTTTGGATAATGCCATAGGGGGAGAAATAAACAAATCATAATTTTTTGCCAAGTATAATCAAAACTTGAATCTAAGATTGAAGTTGCCTTAGATTCAGGGGGAGTAAGATATATTGAATTTGGATTCTAAAATCTTAAATTTCTAAGCTTGAAATCATTGCACTCTTGCATATCTTACATATTTTCTTTAATTGATCATTATATGCCCTTATTTATATTGACTAACTTGATTGGCATCTATATATGGGGAGTAAGTATTTTTAAGCACAATTTTTTATTTTTTGTTTATGATTGTTTGTCATCACCAAAAGGGGGGGGAGAATGTTGAGTATTGGACTTCTTCTTACTTGGTTTTGATGATGAGCAAACATAAATACTTGTAACTAATTCCCTACGTGCAGTTAATCCATTTGCCTAAGCCTATCATGTAGTTCAATTAGCAATGGATATCACTCAATGATCAATCAAAGCTCGTAAAGTATGTTGGATGATCGAAGATGAAGATAGAAGCTTCAAGATGACTTCAAGATCATTCAATAGAAAGAAGAGATGCAAAAACAATTGTAATCTTTTTATTCTCTTCTTCTTTCTAATTAGTATGTAGCTTAGAAGTAGAATTATGTTGGAGCGCGCACACATCTTCCATTCTATCATAGGAAAGCATTAGAACTCATTTCCTAGGCCTCCAATTCTTAATTCTCAAGCATGTGCATTTTGGAGTTATAACAGGCGACTGCTGAACGACTTACAGGCGATTGTCTCCATACAGGCGCCTGCGATTTGTTCTCCAGTCGTCTATTATGTACATACTTTTTCACTTGCTCTTCTGGGCTTTCTGCGATTAATCTCATCAGTCGACTGTTGTACTTTATACAGGCGCCTGTCTAGCTACAGGCGCCTGTGGCTCGTTAGTCAGTCGACTGTCTCTCATTGTCCAAATTTTCGAAGAATTGACAACTTTTGCACTTGCTTCTACAGGCGATGTAAGAAGGATTTAAAGGTGACTGCCCATAGCACAGTCACCTGTATATGCTTCAACAGTCGCATGTCCCAGCTTGTCAAACTTCCCAAGTTTTGACAACTTTCTCTCTTGTTTCTGCAGGCGGTGTAAGAAGGATTTACATGCACCTGCCCATGGCACAGTCGCTTGTATATTCTTCTACAGTTGCATGTCCTATCTTCCCAAATTTCCCGAGTTTTCACCTCTTACGCACTTAGGAAGTCAGTCGCCTGTAGAAGGTTTCTCAGTCATCTGTTGGTTTACAGGTGCCTGTTCGACCTTCATCAGTGGACTATCCTCATGGTAAGTTACCGTTTAAATTCTCACCTACCCTCTGACACAGTGAAGCAGGCGACTGTGAGTTCTTCATCAGTCGACTGTCTGGCGTGTATTTTCTATTTGTTGGCTTTTTCCAGACGGATTTCAAAGGGGTTTTTGGGTATTTTGCTTGAGTGGTTTAGAGAACTTATAAAAGGGCCTCCTACTATTCCATTAGGGATCTCTTGAGCACTTAGAAAATCTTGCATTCATTCCTAAGCTCAACCTCTCAAATTCTCTCTTCCTCAATTCTCAAGCCCTAGAAATCTCAACTCTAATCTTGTCTTCCCACTTAAACCAAATCTGAGCTTCAAGCTTTGGTGAAGACAAGTACAAGGGCTTTCTCTCATCTTGGAAGAGACATCAACACATACACATACACACATTTGCTCCTTCAAGTTCTTCTTCAAGGCATAGGTGTTTGTAAGTGTTTTTCATTTCGAATTTCATTATCTTGTATTTCAATTTCACTCTCGGTTTGTGAGAGTGTGTTTGCTTGATCCCAAGTTGTGGGAGTCAAGGACATCGATTGTTGTTTGATTACACTTGTAGGGTTGCTACAAGTGGGTTTAAAGGAAACCTCAAGTTAGGGTTCTAACTTGAGTATCCGGTGGTATCCAGGTGGAAGGGACGTAGGATTACCGAAAATAAGTCGGGATTGGACTTGGGTAATCCAAACCCTTGAAACATCTCTTTGTTAGCTTGTGTCATTTTGGGTTTATTTACATTTCCGCATTTATTGTTGGATAGGGATTTAAATTGGTATAACTATCGTTTAAATTTTATAAACACTATTCAACCCCCCTTCTAGTATTTTCCTCATAGCCAGGGTCCTTGCAGCATTTTCTCAAGTCTAGAGAGAATGACTTCTTGAAATGCTGCAAGGTAAGTGGTGGCTCCATATATGAGCATGATGAGGCTTATCCATGTTGCATGGGTTCATATTTAGATTCATCTTCTTTCTCTCCAGCTTGACTAGGAATGTTCTTAGACGGATCACGATGGAGTCCCATTCTATTGAGTGTGTGTGCATCGAACCTAGTCATATATTCTATGAAATGGAGCTCACTATCAACATCTATCCCTTCCCTAATAAAGAGATGAGTGAGGAAGTGTCTGTGATTGATTGGGGATGTGGGATTGGTGGAAGTGGCACTATGAATAATGTTCTCCATAATGATTTGTGCTCAATCTACCTTGATGCCTCCAAGTATAGCATAGACGCATTTTGCTTGGTTGATAGGTAGAATTGCTCTACTTTCACCTTTCTGATTAACGTTATAGGAGAGAATATTGGCTAGGATACGGACAATGTGTTGCAGGTCACTAGTGGGTAGGGATGCTCTATATGACCTACCCTTTAGATACATTACATATGGATGTCCACATCATTCATAGAAATTTCTCTTAGAAGTGCTCTAGAGCTAGGAATACACAATATAAGACATATAGCATAGGTGTCTAGAGTCATATGGACATCTAAGACTTTGGTAGAGAACTTATCACTTACGGAAACTCTATCGGTGGCCATGTTGGTGTAAAATAAGTTCACGACTCTCGGATAACTCCTGCATGAGCTAACGATAGAAAATAGGGTCTTGAGGCCTTGGAATTCTAAAATCTTATCTATCCCGTAATTCTCCAAATCTTTAATTTTGACAAATTTCTCTTGAAGGATGGTCGTGTTAGAGTATTTGTCAAACTTAGAGATTAACTCTGCTTTGATGAGGTATGTGATTATGATCTTCCTCTCTGAAAGTGATTGTGAAGGTTGGGAAGAAGAATCAGCTGATCTCTTCTTCTTAGAGATGGGTGCTCTAAACATATCCATAATGCAAATGAAGTACTATGAAAATATATGAATCTAAAGAGAGATATGCATACCTAAGGAGATGAGAACTCCACCAAAAAGCTTCAAGAAATCCTTTGTAGCTTTGAGAAGATAAAGAAATTTTGAGTAGGTTTGGGAGTTGGGGGCTCAAAGAGATGAAAGAGGTGAAAGGGTATGGTAAAATTCTAGGGTTTTATCTAGAAGAGAATGAAATCCAAGCCATAGAATAGAGATGGTGTCATGCCCTATTTAGCACTATACGTGTATTTGACTGAACACACGTGGTATTGCTACCTACGATGCATACGTAGGCATGAAATAAACGTGGACATGTATGTAACGTAGTGCAAGGAGGATTGGGCCGTAATGCATGGCTAAGAGACGAGAAAGCGAGATTGAGTGCGGGAGAAGTGTGAAAGACGTCGTGGATGCAAAACAACAGGAATGTGTTGGGTGACGTGCGTTTATATTTCATATATTCACGCACGCTTTCTTTTGTGTTTCTCCGTGTTTTTCCACCGTCTCTTATTCGTTTTCATGTATTTTCCCGTTTTCTTTCACTTTTCTTTGTTTATCCATGATTGCATGGGATTGACCACGTAGGGGACGTTTAACGATGATATCCCAAGTCCCCGGAGCAACGGGAGAAGTCACGCGTGATCCAGGGGGTCAAACGTCGAAGAATTCATCTTTTAGCCCCTCACCCGGTCAGTTGCTCATCTCCAACCGATCGGGTGATGCACGCGTGCACCACCCGGTCTCTGCCGCAGCTCACAAAGAAGTCACCCGACCGGTTCGCAGACCGGTTCAGCGGGGGCTGTTCTCTGTTTTCTCGAAGCAAAACGCCAACCGATCGGGTGACTCTCACCCGATCGGTTCATCTGTAGCTGAAGAAGAAGAGCTGAAGACACGGACGTCGAACCGATCGATTCACCCGACTGCTCCAAGATCCAACCGGTCACTCAAGAACTCACCCGGCCGGTTCATGTGATCGGGTGAAAGCTCGCCGTTTTCTGTTATTAATTTGTAACGGATCAACCGATCGGTTGACTTGTCAACCGATCGGTTGATACGAAGGTCTATAAATAGAACCCCTAGGGTTCCAGAAACGAGAGCTGTTATTTTTTCTACTGTTTTATCTCCTTGTGACGGCTGTAATTGTTACTCTTTTGTAAGTTTTCAGATCTTTCTAAAATTTTAGTATTGTCTTTATTACTCTATTACTTCCGCATTGCAATTGTCCGATTATGATTCCAACGGTTAAATTTCATTTAGATCGCTTTTTTATGAATTTTTGTGAGTAGTTCCCAAATCTGGGATTTTGGTGGAAACCCCTTCGGGGGCTCTTCCCGATGCGTCCATAGGGTTAGGAAATCGATAGGGAGTAGGAATCTAACGGTTACGCGGGGTGTTTCATTGTCATCGGCAGGAAAAAGACCGCCTTTGACCGTTGGGCCAAGGGGGAATAAACTTGGCGGTTGACTCCCTAGCCATAGCTCACACCCTTAGCGTAGACGCCGAATCCTAGCACGCGGGAGCAGCAGGATGAGACATTGGGAGATATCGTTGCGGGCTTAGTGCTCCCAGGATCGATCAGTGTTAATGGACACGGGAGTGCCCACTGATCGAATCCGGGAAGTCCGGTGTATCATCCTGGGCATCGACCAGAATATCGGGCCCATGGGACGCCGGTACCACTTTCAGAGGCAACGTCTCACCATTAGACCCTAATCCCGATCGCTATCCATACCCGTAGGCCGTATCGGCGAGAGTCTCTCGTCGGGTTGGAAACCAAAGTCCCGGGTTTTCTTTCTTGTTGTTCATACCCTTTTATTTCCTTTCGTGACAACCATTCACCGATTCGGGCTAGCTCGCCCCTCGGGGTGATTTAGGTCCTACCTGACCCAAGCACAACCTCGCCTCCCTGAGTTCGATATTCCCGCACCCTACACTAACCGTGAAACTTGCGGTAAACGACACCGCGCCGCCGCAACTCAAACGGGGCGCCGGTCAAGTTTATGGCGCCGCTGCCGGGGAGGCAACGTGCTTGTTATTTTAGGATCTCTTGAACCCTCGTGTCTAGCTCACATCCCTACCTCGCGATAATTTTCGCATTCTCCTTTTTCTTTTTTATTTTTCTTTTTTATTTTTCTTATTTTTATTTCTTATTTTATCTGTTTCTTTCCCACTTGTCGCTTCACGGGTGTTTGTTGTTTTTCATGCGCAGGAGTTCAAGGAGTCTTGACGACTTGATTCCCCTCGATCGAGAGATTAACGCCACCCTTAGGCGTTTGGCCGCCGAGAAGCGAAGAAGAGCAGATCCCGAATCCATGGAGGAGAACACCCCACCTCACAAGTCTCTGCTGGAGTACTCGATGCCATCCATCGAGTCGACTTCCGCCATCCGATCTCCAGCTATTGCGGCCCAAAGCTTTGAGCTGAAGCCTTCTCTAGTGACATGGATCCAGCAGGACCAGTTTGCGGGTGCACCCATGGAGAGCCCGATCGAGCACCTAGACTCCTTCTTGGAGAAGTGTGACACCTTTCGTATTAATGGTGTCACGACAGAGGCTATCCGTCTGAAGTTGTTCCCCTTCTCTTTGCGAGACAAAGCCAAGCAATGGCTAAGGGGGAAGGACCCCAACACTTTCAACACCTGGGAGAAGCTCTCCAACGCTTTTCTGACGAAGTTCTTTCCTCCGGGGAAGACCATGAAGTTGAGGAGTGAGATCTCCTCCTTCTCCCAGGCCAGCCACGAGTCCTTGCATGAAGCTTGGACGAGATATAAAGAGATGCAAAGAAGATGCCCTCACCATGAGCTTCCGAAGTGGCAGATTATTAATCTGTTCTACAATGGGTTGAGGGATGACCTGAAATCTTCTATGGATGCCGCGGCTGGGGGTTCCTTCATGTCTAGGAGCGAGGAGGATGCCGGGCATATTCTGGAAAATATGGCATCCAACAATGAGCGGTGGTGTGACGAGAGAGCCACACCCAGATCCGGGGGTATACACATAGTCGAGGACGTCGACAAACTTTCAAGCAAGTTTGACTTGCTTTCGACCCAGATCTCCGCACTAATGGTAGGAGCCGGTGGGGCCGGTACACAGCAAATTTCTGCGGTGGAGTCTGAATTCTTTGGGGAATTCGACGGTGGTGACATCTCACCACCGCTGGATCAGGCGAGTGCACTATTTTACAACCCCACGGGAAATGCGCCGTATCCGCCAAGGACAAATTCCAACCCGGCCTACTCTCCAAACAACCGGAACCACCCAAACTTCAGTTACCGGCCACCATTTCAGCCCTCGCCGCCTCAGCAGCCGCAGCAACAAATATATCAGCCGGCTAGGTCACAGCAGAATCAGGTTCAGCAGCAACCATTTCAGCAGTAACCATTTCAGCAACAACCTCAGCAAACAATCTTACGCCCCCAGGACTCAGCAGCCGTTCCAGCAGCAGCAGCAGTATGGCCAACAGAGGGCCGTCTCTCCGGTTGAGTCTCTCTTGAATCAATATATTACCAACCAGGAGAAGATCAACCAAAAGCTGGAAATGGGTCAGCGGACCCTCACGGACCAAGTAACCCAGCTGGGGTTACAAGTGGCGAACCTTGCAAGGTCACAAAACCAATTCCCGCCACAACCGGAGGTGAACTTGAGGGGAGCAACCCAAACATCGGCACTCGTGCACGAGCACGCAAATGTGTCCGCTATCGTTCTGAGAAGCGGGACACAAATTCCTACTAGAGTGCCCCCTAGCAACCCGGAGGCACCATTGGTCGTTGAGAGACTGACCGAAAAATCAAATGACGACGGTGCTTCGTCATCAAATCCTATGACTCGGGAGGGAGCCTCTGAAGAAGAGAAGAAGAAGGAGGAAGAGAGCCTGAAAGTGTATAAACCCGTTGTGCCATTTTCACAACGGTTGGCTCAGGCAAAAATTGATGAGAAATATGGCAAGTTCTTCGCCATGGTCAAGGACCTAAGCCTGCAAATCCCCTTCCTAGAAGCAATCGAAACAATCCCCTCCTATGCAAAATTCTTGAAAGATTTGGTGACGAGAGGGTCTAGAAAAGAGAAAGTAGTGTTGACGGCGGAGTGTAGCGCTCTTATCCAGAGGGCAAATCCGCCGAAACTTAAAGACCCGGGGAGCTTCTCAATTCCTTGCACGATCGGGGCAGTAAAGATTCATCGTGCACTCGTCGATCTCGGAGCGAGTGTAAGTTTGATGCCCTTGTCGATGTACAAAAGGATAGGAATGGGTGATTTGGAGCCCACCGGTATGACCCTACAACTAGCTGACCGGTCGGTCAAATATCCGGTGGGAATTGTGGATGACCTACCCGTCAATGTGAAAGGGGTGCATGTGCCAGTGGACTTTGTAGTCATGGACATGCCTGAAGACGCACACACCCCGATCATCCTGGGACGGCCTTTCATGGCCACTGCTGGCGTTTTGATTGATGTGAAGAACGGAAAACTTTCTCTAAACGTCAGCGGAGAAAAAGTTGAATTTGATCTGGGGTTATCCATGAAGTACCCCGATCCCCCAGACAACCCTCGGTGTAATTTGCTGGAGATGGAAGAAGAAAAAGCTGTTGAAGAGAGCTCCTGGGAGATTCTCTTAAGAAACCCCCCCCCCCCCCCCCCCCGATGACTTGGGGGATTCAGAAGATGGAGATGGCCCCAAGTACAAAGAAGCTGCTGGAAAACCGAGTGCAGCAAGAACGACCCCTCCCGGGTTCCCCAAGGCTCCTCCTGTGAGGAGAATGGGGAAAGAGCCCATGGACCTCACCAAAGACGAGGTCTGGATCCTAAAGAATATGGCGGGAAGCGCCAACACGAAAGAGAAGCCCCCGGATCCCAAGAACAAGGAGAGGGTAGTCGAGCAAATATTTCTCCAGCCGCTGACTACTCCAAGGGCCTTCAGCTCCAATGAAGAAGAGATGCCGAACTTCGGGCATCACCCGTATCAACCACCGTGAACATCTCTTGCGGGCGTCGAGCCAACGACGTTAAACAAGTGCGCTTCATGGGAGGCAACCCATGCTCTAAACTTTTGCTCACTTTTTAGTGTTATTTCTGACTTTATTTTATCTATTGTTATAAATAAAATAAGCTGCGAGAACATCCGTTCGGGGACTTAAACAAATCTATTGGTTTTTGCAGGAAACAAGCCCCAACCGATCGGATGACAACTCACCCGATCGGTTGGGATGTATCAGATACATGCCTAGATCTGCCCCCATATGACCCGATCGGTTGAGTAATGAAGAGACTGGGTGGCAGACCGGGTGAGCTGGGGAGAACTCTCGGAAATTTTTGGGGAATATCAACCGATCGGTTGAGTTCGAGCGCGATCGGTTGACGCGACCGGGTGAGCAGCCCTAAGTTCTCGGGAAAATGAGTGGAGCGGCCAACCGATCGGTTGACAAGTCAACCGACCGGTTCGCCTGTAGCATTTCTTCGGCAAGGACTTCGACCTAACCGTCAACCGATCGGGTGACAAGTCACCCGGTCAGGTCGACTTAAAACCTTATATAAACACCCCCCCGACCACCCGTTCATTTCCATCCTCGCCCGATCGCCCAAATCGCCACCGTTTCGACTGCTCTCATGCGCCTGCCTTCTTTCTTCCCCAAGATCAACATCGATCGTCTTCCCCCGCCATCTCCCTACCCGTCCACCATCGATTTCCCTCCATTCCCCCGCCATCTCCCTACACACAAAACCCTAAATTTCACCCATTTTCCCCAACATCGAAACTTGTTGAAGAGATCGCTACGGCTTCACAGCGTGCTCCAATCGAGTAGCATCGGGGCGTCTACGAGCAACTATCTTCATCTCATTTGGGTAAACTCGCTCCTTTGCTTAATTTTAATCTTACCCCAAATATTCCATTTGCTTGTTGGTCGTATTTCGTGTTTGTGTTGAATTCATTGTACTCTTACGCACCTACGTGCACGAACGACACCCACACAATGCCTCCTCGCCGTGTTAAGCCCACCGACGCCGGCTCTTCGAACCCTAGGCCCACCCGTCGTACCCGTCGCACACAGGCCACCACCTCCAACCCATCCACCACTTCCCCACCTCGTGCTTACGATCCCGAATATGGGATGCAATTCCAAACCGATGACCATGCCGACCGATTCGCGGCCATGGTCCTCCTAGATTGTCAGGGTGGTCGGATAACCGAGGAATCCGTCGATCGAGACCTCCCGTTTCTTCAAAGCTTCATTCGCCACATCCGTGAAGACCCACCCGACGTCTCCGAGCTCCACATTCCACCCCCCCACGACTCCTGGTCCACAGCGCAGGCCCCCGTCACCACCCCCAAAGGGTGGTGCCCCTGCTTGATTTTTCTCTCCCACTTTTGCCCCCCCATATTTGTGCCCATCTGTCTTTTCGAGGCCCTGCTTTGTCTCTGTCGGAGGGAGGGGACTATTTGCGTGTTGCTTTCTAAATTCACCTCTTTTGTTTTTGACTCCCCCTTGCACATCTCTGCATTTCATCGATCACATCATTTCGCTAGCACTTTCCGGTCTAGCTTGGGGGACGTCTATTTTGGTGTGCTGTCGTGTTTTGTTTGTTTTTCTCATTTTTGTGTGTGTGCTTCTTTTTCATTTTTTGAGTGTCGTGCTTGTGTTTTTATTTTTATTTTCATTTTGTTTGATTTTGATTCTGATCTTTCTTTCTTTTTCAGTTTCATCTATGTGTTTTCCTGGTTTTCATTTCTTTTTGTGTCAGTGCGTATCCCCCCATCTTCATTGCCCTCCCGTACTCACTCATATTGCATTGAGGACAATGCAAACTTCAGCTTGGGGGAGTCTCACTGTGTGCGTCGTTTGAGTCCTTCTTTTTCGTTTATTTGAGTCGTTTTTCTCCGTGTTTTTCTTTTTTTTCTTTTCTTCCTTTTTAGCTCTTTCTCCTAGAGATGAATCCTATGATGAATCGCCACAAAGTCACACACACCTAGCATTGCATCGATAATCACACTCACTAACCCTAGGATTTCGAGTCCTCTTGCATTTCACGCATCGTGGGTCCACTTAGCTTTTTGTGAGTCGTGTGTCGTGACTAGCATTTGGTGTGCTTCTGCTTTGTGATTTTACTTTATATACCTGTCCAGGAATGACCCCTAGATTATCATGCTCCGATTTGAATATGCGGTATTTGTTTCCACTATATGCATGCTATATTTATATCGTATACTTCAATTCGCATGCGTCGGGATTCCACAACTAAGGACTAGGATAACCCATTTAGCCTATGCTCTATTTAGCGAGAATAGTTTCCTTTGCCCGAGTGTTTAGATTTCGACTTCTTTTTTGTTTTACTTGGTGCAAATCCCCTCGTCGTGTACCGTTCTCCCACTTGGGAGAGTACACATGTGTATAGCCAAAAACCCAAAAATCCAAAAAAAGGAGAAAAGAAAAGAAAAACCCAAAAAGAAAAGAAAAGAAAAATTGTGTATAGCCCAAAATCAAAAAAAATACAAATGCCCAAAACCCAAAAAAATTTCCGTGTGAATATTTTTTCCTACTCGCCAAGAATAAAGGGAAGGCGAGAATTTGCACCGAGTGTTCTTCTCCACATCATCTCAACCCCCCCCCCCCCCCCCGTCGTTATCGAAAACACTTGGCTTAGGAACTTTTTAGCTAGTATCTAGGCTACAGTGGCGTGATTTCCTTAACCCTAGTTGTGGAGTCCCCGATGCATGATACGCTTCTATTCTCACTCTTCTCATGCATGCTTGAACTTATATTCGCCGCTTAATTCAATTCGGATCGATATTTTGGGTCATATCTTGGATTTGTGTATATCGAGCCTCATAGCACATTGTAGAAAGCATCACCATTTGCTAGCACACGACCACGCTCACTCGCGCTTCACCGCGTGGACCCACGACACTTATTTGGACTCGCTTTCCTAGGTTTAGTGGAGTGATTTGGCGTTTGCTTGCTTGGTGTGTCGTTTCTTATTTTGGTGGCTCTGATGGACGATCTAGGGTTTAGAGTTTTCTTTTTCTTTCTTCCTCTCTATTTTTCCCTTCCGAGCTCCTACTCTCACTCGTCTTCCTCGAGGACGAGGAAGAGTTCAACTTGGGGGATTTTGACGTGCGTTTATATTTCATATATTCACGCACGCTTTCTTTTGTGTTTCTCCGTGTTTTTCCGCCGTCTCTTATTCGTTTTCGTGTATTTTCCCGTTTTCTTTCACTTTTCTTTGTTTATCCATGATTGCAGGGGATTGACCACGTAGGGGACGTTTAACGATGATATCCCAAGTCCCCGGAGCAACGGGAGAAGTCACGCGTGATCCAGGGGGTCAAACGTCGAAGAATTCATCTTTCAGCCCCTCACCCGGTCGGTTGGTCATCTCCAACCGATCGGGTGATGCACGCGTGCACCACCCGGTCTCTGCCGCAGCTCACAAAGAAGTCACCCGACCGGTTCGCAGACCGGTTCAGCGGGGGCTGTTCTCTGTTTTCTCGAAGCAAAACGCCAACCGATCGGGTGACTCTCACCCGATCGGTTCATCTGTAGCTGAAGAAGAAGAGCTGAAGACACGGACGTCGAACCGATCGATTCACCCGACTGCTCCAAGATCCAACCGGTCACTCAAGAACTCACCCGACCGGTTCATGTGATCGGGTGAAAGCTCGCCGTTTTCTGTTATTAATTTGTAACGGATCAACCGATCGGTTGACTTGTCAACCGATCGGTTGATACGAAGGTCTATAAATAGAACCCCTAGGGTTCCAGAAACGAGAGCTGTTATTTTTTCTACTGTTTTATCTCCTTGTGACGGCTGTAATTGTTACTCTTTTGTAAGTTTTCAGATCTTTCTAAAATTTTAGTATTGTCTTTATTACTCTATTACTTCCGCATTGCAATTGTCCGATTATGATTCCAACGGTTAAATTTCATTTAGATCGCTTTTTCATGAATTTTTGTGAGTAGTTCACAAATCTGGGATTTTGGTGGAAACCCCTTCGGGGGCTCTTCCCGATGCGTCCATAGGGTTAGGAAATAGATAGGGAGTAGGAATCTAACGGTTACGCGGGGTGTTTCATTGTCATCGGCGGGAAAAAGACCGCCTTTGACTGTTGGGCCAAGGGGGAATAAACTTGGCGGTTGACTCCCTAGCCATAGCTCACACCCTTAGCGTAGACGCCGAATCCTAGCATGCGGGAGCGGCAGGATGAGACGTTGGGAGATATCGTTGCGGGCTTAGTGCTCCCGGGATCGATCAGTGTTAATGGACACGGGAGTGCCCACTGATCGAATCCGGGAAGTCCGGTGTATCATCCTGGGCACCGACCGGAATATCGGGCCCATGGGACGCTGGTACCACTTTCAGAGGCAACGTCTCACCATTAGACCCTAATCCCGATCGTTATCCATACCCGTAGGCCGTATCGGCGAGAGTCTCTCGTCGGGTTGGAAACCAAAGTCCCGGGTTTTCTTTCTTGTTGTTCATACCCTTTTATTTCCTTTCGTGACAACCATTCACCGATTCGGGCTAGCTCGCCCCTCGGGGTGATTTAGGTCCTACCTGACCCAAGCACAACCTCGCCTCCCTGAGTTCGATATTCCCGCACCCTACACTAACCGTGAAACTTGTGGTAAATGACATCGCGCCGCCGAAACTCAAGCGGGGCGCCGGTCATTGGGCGTGTGTGCATGTTGCATGTATGCATGTGTAGGCATGCATGGGTGTGTGTAGGAAGCCATGCAAGTGTGAAAGGCGTTAGGGAGAATGGCAACCCACGTAAATTTTTAGTGTGAAAGGGGTTAGGGGGAATGGCAACCCCCGTAAATTTTTAGAAAGGTGAGGGGCAAAATGATCATTTGGACCAAAGGTGATGTGCATACCTACTAGAATGGTGTGTATATAAAGTAATGGCACACTTGTAATTAGTGGGAAGTTTAGAGGGTATTTTGGTCATTTAATATGTTGCATGCTTATCCTAAGAGAGGCTTCTAGGTGGAGATTTTTTAAGAAAACTTTCTTTTCTTTTCTATCTTCTCTTTTCCTCTTTTCCCTTTCCTTTTTCCCCTACCATGGCCAGCCACAACATCCCCCTTTCCTCCTCCTTCTTCACTTGGAAACCCTAATTATTCACTTCAAAAATCAAGTATATCAAATAGCTTGCAAGTGGGAAGAAGTTAGAGAAGAAAGGAGGAGGAGAAGAGAAGGAAATCAAAGTTTTTGAGGTAGGAATCTAACTTGGTTTTGGAAATATATTTAGGGTTTCTTTCCATCATGTTTTTATGTCATGTTTTTCCAATATTAAGTAGTGGTAATCTAATTAATGTGCCATGATTCAATTTTCATGAATAACCCCTTGAAACTCCAAGTATAATCACTCTCTTGTAAAACCTGAAATTCTATGGTGTGTTATTTCACGATTTCTGGTTGCTGTAGTTTAAATCAAGTTTCGAAAAAAAAATATCCTTGTACATCTTGAAGTTCTATCCCAAAATCATATAAATTTTGATATATGTTCAATTCAGAAATTAGGAGCAAAAATTCCAATTTTACACCATGTCTGTTTGATCTTCAATCTGAACATAGTTTAGTAAAATTGACCTCAGTGCCTGTACACATAATGAAATTTTATGTTCGTTGTCTCGTTGGAAAGTTAAGAAGTTTTTCTCCAACTTCATCTCAGTGCATGTATTTTGAAATTCTGGCTAGAACATGCCCAAAAACAGCAATCTTTATAGACTCTGAAATCTGTCTGAAAAACAGATTTGATAGACTTCACTAAATAATTCACCATAAATCACTTACTTAATATTGTTGCATGAAACTTTATCGGTGAATCCAGGACTAATATATATATAACTTTTATTTGGGACAATTTGTCAAATTCTCAATGCAAACTGATGTTTTATGGCCATGTATTGTCACTTCCTGCAATTTCAGCAAGCTGAATTCATTAAGTGCTGTTCTTACTCATTAATTGTGGTTAATTGGCCATCATTATTCTTGCTTAATGTGGTTGTGTGGTGAAATGAATGTTCATGTCCTTGTCACATGTAAATGATATTGTGTTGCTTTGATATGAATGACACACGTCATGTGTTCGATGAAATGCCTCAATGAAGGCAATATCCGGTAATTTGAGGAATGTGCATGTGTTAATGTTGGCCTTGAGCCACAGTGATGATTGGTGAAGTTAGAGGCTTGAATGGCATGGGTACACCGTATTTGTGAGTGGATGATGTGTTGTGATAGAGGGCAAGTCACGTGAGTACATGACCCTATGTCTAATGATGGACAGCTGAGGTGATATGTGCATACCCATGCCATTATGACCCCTAACGTGTCACTTATGATGTTAACTTATAAAATTGAATAATTCTCGATCCTCTCTAATGAGGGTGAGTTAGCAAAACCCGGGTTTTAGGTGGGATTTGAGTAAATTGTGGATATGAGGCCTGGACTGAGAAGTTGGGGGAAATGATTTTATGATATGTGATATTGATACCCACTCGCCTTTACCGGAAGTGGAGGGGATATTTATACCCACTCGCCTTTACCGGGAGTGGAGGGGACATACGGAGGTTGTGTTATTATGTGGAGATCCTCACTCCTGCCAGGGACGGGGGAGCTGAGAGGCCCGGTGTCGTACAGTGCCAGTGTCCACTGCGTCGTGTGCTATATTCACCCCAAATTTGGGGTGAGGTCCAGGTCCTGATATCACATAGTTTACCCACGTTCCAATTAATTCAATTACAAAATAATAAAATAAGAATTTGGCATGTTACTCCTTCTACTGGCAGCACTTTCCTTTCCTTTACTTGCTTCACTGGTGACACGGTGTTATAATTCTGACACTTGTGATTCCCCTTTTAGATTGTGGTTGTATGAATATTTGTATCATTATTCGTGCTAACCCTTTTCTTGCAGTAGTTCGACATTGGATCGCAGGTATATTCCTCTTACTTGGCTATTTACTTTTCGTTATATACTTAGTTTACATGTCTTATTTCCCTTGCCTTGTCTTGTTGATTGATAACCTTAAAACGATGTTTCAAATCCAAGTTGGTTCCTACTAGGGCACGCATTGACGTGCTCCTCCCCATTTTTCTGGTAGCAGGGTCAACTTGGTTAGAGGTGACTTGGAGTTGGGTTTCATGTGTAGTACTCGGTGTGAGCTGTAGCTTGTAGAGTGACTTAGTTATCTTGGGAGGTGGAGAGTGTTGGTGTATGTGAAATGATGTAATTGGGTTATGTATGTAAATGAAAGTTGTTATATAAAATGTGTTGTTGATGTTCTATATCATTATGAGTTATTTGATATTATAGTGGAACTTCACTAGTACTATCCCAGCATGTGCGCAGTGGCCTGCTTATTCAGTTTCTTCTTTCTCTCTCTTTTCCTCTCTCATCACCCTCACTCTTCAGGATACTTGGAAAAAAATTAAATTAAATGACGAGTATTCTAGGGAACGGGGCGTGACAGATGGATGGTCAAGATAACTTCTATTTAATGGGTTAAGTGAAAGAGGATGGTAAAAATCCAATAAGGTCAAGTGAAACCCGAAAACTCTAACCCAATAGTCGGCAGAAAATATGGGCTGATAGCTGATACTCAACTATCAACTCTGCGACAGTCGACTATCGCAAGGCAGAGAGTTTACATATGTGTTGGAGGAAATTGGATAGTTGACTATCTAATTGGATAACCATCTATTTGCTGACTCCTATTAAATCTAAAACTCAAATAATCTCTAAATCATGTCAAACAAATTTCTAATTAATTCAAATGATTCTAACATTATTTTAACACTACATAATGCAATCAAGAGCATATACAAACATTTATATGAAATAAATCCATTTAAATTTCTTACAAACTTTATTTGCTCCTACTTCTTGGCACGTATGAACTTTTAGTAGCAAGAGGAGCTCGTTTGCTAATCTCTTCAAATTTTGAGTACCTAAAATTAAATCAAAATAATTTTGGTACCTCTTTTCTTTAGGGTCTAAGGGATTAGGCATGACATAAGGATGCCATTTTATAGGAAACCAAACCCAATGATGTTTAATATTGTTATTATGTACATATTTATAATTTTTATAATGAACATTAAGCATAGAATTAGTCACATGCATGTTTTCCATTTGGTTCGTCTCTTTATTGGGAAACCACACTTTGATAAACCTGGTCCTGGTATAATGCTTGACAATATGCCTAGCTAAATGCCTAGGATAAAATTGATCAAAGCCTAAGCCAGTTCTACTACCCGATTATTTTTGCTTCTCAATCAAGTCATCAAGGTTCCCTTTTCCTTTAATGAACTTGTCCACAATTTTACATAGATTATCAAACTTGCTTTTTTGGTGGTCAATAACTTATCTAGGTCATCATCCTAGTATGAAGTCCATTGATCTCATCAATAAGAGTTCTATATTTGTTCATCAAAATGTCATTTTCCTTTTGAAGTTCTTCTTTTCTCTTGGTGCATGTCCTCACATTCTTATCAAACTTATGTGGATCTTTAATTAATTTTTCATGTACATTGCATAAATCCTCATATGCACCTTTTATATCAAAGTCATCATCACTATCATCATCATTGCTAGTCAAAAGGTCATCGTCACTAAAATGATGCGATGAAGTAGGCGGGGTAGACATTCTTACGTTGGCGGAATTTGAGGCCATGAAACAGATGTGCACTCGTTCTTTCATTTATTCTTCGTCATTAGATGAGGTTGATGATTTGTCGGAGCTAGAGACGTCGCTTTGGTCAAATGCCACAAACGCCTTTTTCTTCGGCTTCCCAAACTTTTTATCTTTGTGGTTTCGTCTCCTCTCTTTCTCCTTTTCTTTTCCTTTTCCTTGGTCATGATTCTTCTCCAAGGGGCAGTCTCTTCTTACGTGCCATGGCTTGTTACATCCAAAGCAAATAATTTCATTAGTAAAACGACATTTTCTTTTTGCATACTTACATTGGAGGAATCTTTTGAAGTTCCTCGATATGAGTACAATCTCCTTCTCGTCTTGGTTGGAGTAATCGGATTCGGAGCTTTCATCAATAGATTTGAACGACATATTCTTCTTTTTGGGCTTGACTTCTATCTTATTGTCCTCCTCAAGCTCTATCTCATAAGCCATGAGATTTCCCATAAGCTTTTCAAGGGTGATAGTCTTCATATTGTGCGCCTCACGGATCGTGGTTGTTTTTCTCTTCCATTTCGGTCTAAGGTATCGCACGTTCTTCATTACCTGCTCATATTTAGTATTTCTTTTTCCTAATCCTACGAGCACATTAGTAATGTTAGTAAATCGAGTATTAACATCACTAATACTCTCACCTTCTTCCATTTTAAAACATTCGAATTTTGAATTTAGCATGTTTATTCTAGATTCATTTACCTTTTCTCTGCCCTCATAACTTACCTCAAGCGTATGCTAGATCTGATGTGTCGTCTCACATCGAGATACTCGGTTAAACTCAGAACCTGTCACAGCACAAAATAAGGCATTCATGGCTTTAACATTAAGGTTACCTCTTTTCTTCTCTGCGGCTGACCATTTGTCAATTTCTGTTTCAGCAGGAGGTATGTTTGTTCTTCACGATTGTCCATGCATCGATGTCCAAAGATTACAGGTGTGTCCACATTCGGATCTTCCAACTTGCATAGTTTGTGCCGTTGAACAATGGTAGTCGCATTGTGTTGAGTCCCTCGGAGTGGTGTGAGGTTGATGACATCGCTTTAAACTCGCTCTGATACCACGTGTCAGATCCTGTAGATGGCTGACAACACTAGAAGGGGTTTAAATAGTGTTGTCAATAAAGATAAAACTTTTTACTCGAATATTATTAACACTTCTAATCAAGTTGCCTAAGTCTCCAAGAAGTGTTACTTGTATTGGTAGTTAATCAACACAAATATTAAAGCTTGTAATAAGATAAAGATAATAAGCACAACGGAAATTAGATTACAAGCAGTATATAATGAACAGAGAGACAATAAGAGTAGTCACAGCGCAAACACTAAGAATTGATCCTAGTTCCTCATAACCTGAGTATGTCCAATCCCTGACCTCCATCGGGCTTTAATCTACTTTTGCAAAACCTGTAATACACTTATCTAGTTGCACTCATTAGGATTTCACAACCACTTAGTTACACCAACACTAAGATTTCAAACCAAGTACAATAACACCCCTTTCACAAGGGAATACAACACCTTACCGATCGACTTACCAATGCTTTCCTCGAGGTGAACAAACCTTTTTCGATGATCGTTAAACCCCTTTTGATCCTATAGCCAAAATAAGGAGCTTTGTGTTTTATGTGGCTATAAATAAAATCAAAGCTCTTGATCTTTAAAAATATAAGTGAAGCACAATAAATCAACGTAAACCTGAATTAAATCTCTTTAAAATAAGCTTTAGAAATAGAGATTAAAACAAGGTTAGGCCAACAAAATATCAGTAAAAAGATTAGAAAATATCAGCACAAAACTTTAAGAACAAATAACCAAAAGGTGAAAGCTTTTGAGAATAAGAGAGCTTTTGACATTGCTTGAAAATTATAAGAAATAGCTCAAGAATTAATGATGCATAAAAGTTTTGAACTCTCTGTTATTTATAGAGGGAAAAAACAAATCAAATCGAGTCCAAAAATCCCTCCTCCAACAGCTAGAAATGACTACTTTGCGTAAATCACGTTTTCCATTAAAACTGGCCGTTTGACTCAGATAGTCAGATATATCCAAGAGATAGTCAGCTATTTTCTTGCAATAGTCGATTATCACAATGAGATAGTCAGCTACTATAGTCCAGAAAGTTTTAGTTCAAATCATGCTTACAGATAGTCGGCTATCAGGGTGTGGATAGTCTGTGACGCATGAGTTTTTCTCTACGAAAATATTTTGAAATCATTTAAAAATAATTATATAATATTTCAAAACATATTAACACAATTTAAAATCATATTTCTAGTATTTATGTGTGTGTGTAGCTTCAAGATTTAGCTTTTACAAACTAAGATTTCTACTTACACAATTTTACACACTTTGAGTCTTGAATCTTGTCTTGCGTGTCTTGGGCCATCGAGTCTTCATTTTGGGTCTTCAATTGATTCATCATTTATTCCATATCTTGACTCTAGAAATGGCTCCATGATCGTAGCTTCTATGTCTTCGTTTTTTAGCTACGCCTCATCTTTAGTTCCTCATGACTTTATCATATTATTCATTACATTGTTTACATCCTATACACACAAGGATTAAATCAATATTACCACATCATTTTTGAACATCATCAACACTCCGCTGGGGTGTGTCTCAATATCCTAACATCATGATATATATAAGAGGATCCTAGGTCTCATACAAGATATGTATATGAGGAAAATCCTATTGTACGGCGGAGCCCAGCCCTACCAAAACAGACGCAGCGAAATAACTCAAGATCGTGGAGATCGAGGACGAAAAATCAGCAGCAGACAAATAGAGCACAAACAAGATTGCTTTTAGGCCGTGGACGGCCAAAGGGGAACACCGATGAGCTTTATTACGAAATGAGACAACAATACAAATCTTCTCTTCGTCCAACGAAGGAGAAGCACACAAGATCTCTCCAAAAGCTCATGCTATAATCTCTCACAAAGTTGGCTCTCCCAATGACAGCTCTCTCAAAGGATACAAATGTGTTCCCCACGAAACCCTAACCTAAAACCCCCAATTTATAACCTTAGGTTACAATAGGTGTCATCATTGGCTAAGTCTCTTATCGGATACAGATCCCGACAATTACGGCATCCGATCCAATCGCCGCTTTAAGCAATTAATGTCGCCGCAACCTAGTGGACCAATCGCCGCTTCCTAGTGGGCCGCATCCCAATTGGCCCCCTTCGACCGATCGACCTTCCTTCTGTGTCGAACGACCCAAGTGCCGAGCCTTGCATACAAGCCTTCATCCTTCGAGCTTCCATATGACCGATCGACCGAACACGGACTCTAACCATGTTACGACCTATCGACCCAATGACGAGCATTCACCCCTCAGACTCGAACTGATGACCGAACGAACAACTGTGCTGACGAAGCCCTATGCCCAGTATCCTTGTATCTGACTTGTGCAGAGTCGGATAGGTCAAATCTATGCGCAAACGAGTTACCTCTGCACAAGATAACTCGGCTGCCATACAACTACTTCTCCTGTGCCGAATCGAGCCAACTTCTCCATAAATCTCCACCTTGGCGAGATTCGAGTCTCTGTACAACAGATGACCCTTACTGACCTTGGTTAAGCATCGAATGGTATCCTCCCCATTTTGTTCCGAAGAACCAAATGCTTTGGCAGAGCTACGACTGTCTCCTACTGAGACTAGCTGACTCTCTCGAGTCTCAAATGGCTCCACCCAGCCTCAATGCCCCCTCCTGTTGCCGACGTCAACTTCTTTGAAGAACCACATTGAGCATGTCCAAACAATGCTTGAACTTGACTCCCGATACAACCTTCGTCAGCATGTCCACCGGGTTGTCATTTGTTTCGATCTTCAACAAGTTGATGTCGTCATCTTCTTCTCCCACATAGTCCCTGATAAAGTGGAATTGAACGTCGATATGCTTCGTACGAGCATGGAAGACCTGATTCTTAGCTAAGTGCACTGCACTCTGGCTATCACAATGTACATCATACCTCTCTTGGTAGACTCCTAGATCATCCAACAGACCCATCAGCCGTATCGTCTCCTTCACCGCTTTAGTCAATGTCATATACTTTGCCTCCGTAGTAGACATGGCCACCGTAGACTGAAGGATACTCCGCAAACATATTGGAGCGCCAGACAGGGTGAAGACGTAGCCTGTCATCGATCACCTCCCATCCAAGTCACTTGCATAGTCGGAGTATACATACCCGACAGTGTGTGGACCATGAACACTTCAACTGTATGTTAGTCCAACTTCGACTGTGCCATTGATGTAACACAAGATACACAGCACTGTTCGCCAGTGCTCTTTTCCCGGGTTGTGCATGTATCTACTTACCATGCTGACTGCATGTGATAGATCGGGTCGAGTACATACCATTGCGTACATCAAGACCCCAACTGCATTGGCATATAGTACGCTCGCCATGAGCGTCTTCTCCTCTTCGTTCTTCGGACACTACTCGGCACTGAGCTTAAAGTGAGGTGCTAGCGGAGTAACTACGGTCTTCATCTTCTCACATCCAAACTTCAGTATAACAGACATCAGATAGAGACTCTGTGAAAGATGAACTGTACCTCCACTTCGATCTCTTGTGATCTCCATCCCAAGAATCCTCCGTGCCTTGCCCAGATCCTTTATCTCAAATGAGATTCTAATCTTTGAATCACCTCTTTAGTCGATGAAGCAATGTGCATATCATCGACATAAAGCAGAAGGTAGATAAAGGACCCGTCAACCAACTTCTGATAGAACACACAATGATCATAGGGACTGCGAACATACCCTTGATCATCCGTCATAAAGCGTTCAAAATGCTTATACCACTGCCGTGGTGATTGCTTCAACCCATAGAGTGACTTCTTCAGTCGACATACACGACCGTCATCACTTCCATAGCCATCGGGCTGAGCCATATAGATCTCCTCTTCGAGCTCTCCATGCAAGAATGTCGTCTTGACATCCAGCTGCATCAGTTCGTGGTCGTGCTGTGCAACCAATGCCAACAGGATCTGAATCGAGCAATGCTTCACCACAGGAGAGAATACTTCATTGTAATCGATACCATCTCTCTGTGCGAAGCCCTTCGCTACGAGGCGATCTTTGTAGCGAACATCTCCTAATTCGACCCCCTTATTTCTTGGTCTAAACCCATTTACACCCAATTGCCTTCTTGCTCTTCAGAAGCTCCACGAGATCCCACGTGTCGTTCTTCGCCAATGATTCCATTTCTTCGTCCATCGCACTTTTCCACCGCTTCGGATCTTCGGATTGCTCCACCTCACCGAATGAGTTGGGAACATCGATACATACTACAGGAAAGGCAAATGAGACCAACTCCGAGTACCTCGTAGGTTTTCTTATCTCACGCTTCGGTCTCGATACTGCGATAGAATCTTTCGACGAACGACCCTTAAAGACGAGCTAGCTCCACCAACTGAGCTTGAGTAACCAACTACACCATCGACGGCCTAGAGCCCACCTTCTGCTACAGCTGGTGTGGGTCGATCTGAGTCGTCGATCAGCCGTTGTGGAGTATTAGACATGTTGTCATAGACCTGCTTCAATTGTGTCTGTTCGACCTCCATGTTTGGCTCATTCTCTTTCTTCAGTAACGCCGACTCATCAAACGTTACGTCTCTGCTCAGGATCACCTTCCTCTGTGTCAGACACCATAGTCGATATCCATTGACACCACTGCTAAAGCCTAAGAAGATGGGTTTCTTGGCTCGAGCATCGAGTTTGTCTTCCTTCACTGCGTAGTAACTAGGACAGCCCCAAACTCGAAGTGATCCATAGTCGGAAACTGGCTTTCCTGACCATACCTCCAAAGGAGGTCTTCCTTCCAATGCAGTAGATGGTAACCGAGTGACCAAATAGGTCGCGTATGCCAGGGCCTCTATCCAAAACTCCTTCAATAGGTCAGCAGTTGACAGCATACATCGAACTTTCTCCAACAAGGTTCGGTTCATCCTCTCTGCTACCCCATTCTGCTGCGGCGTACCAGCAACGGTGTAGTGTCTCTGAATCCCTGATCTGCAGAACTTCTCGAAGAGATCTGACCTATACTCACCATCGTTGTCACTTCGCAGACGCTTGATTCGTCGACCAGTTTGAGTCTCGACCAGCTTTTTCCACTCGATAAAAGTGCTAAGAACTTGGTCCTTCGACTTCAGCGGAAACACCCACACCATGCGTGAGACGATGAACGACACAAAGTAGTGTTTCCCTTTCCATGATGTCGTCCTAAACGGGCCCCATACGTTGGTGTGTACATAGTCCAGCGCTGCCTTCGTATTGTGATAGCCGTCCCAAATGAAGCATGTGTCTGTTTCCCAAATACACAGTGCTCACAGAACTCGATCTTCCCGGTCTTGGCTCCCTTTAGACTACCCCCAACGATAAGATTCTGTAATGCTTTCTCGCCCCCATGACCTAGTCGCATGTGCCATAACATTGAGTCGTCCTCCTCAGCCTCACGAGTCGGAGCTGCCAGCTACGACAAAACATTGAGTCGTAGCTGTGCCAGCTATGACCAAACCATCCAAATAATAGAGGTTTCCTTGACGCTTCCCCTTCATCATGATCATTGCTCCTCGGGTCACCCTCAGAGCCACATTCGCCATGGTCACTCGACATCCCTTGGATTCGAGTGAGACGAGCTATATGAGGTTGTGCCTTAGGTCGGGAACAAAGCGCACCGCCTCGATGTCTCGTGTAACACCGTCGTCCATCCTTATCCGCATTGTCCTGACACCTGCCATGCTACAGGCTCGGTCATCACCCAATAAGACTGTACACTTATCACCTTCCCTGAAGGTCGTAAAGTACTCTCGGTGTGGCGTCATATGGAACGAGCACCGAAGTCCAGCACCCAACCATCTGACGGCACGCCCTCCGAAGCACCGACCAATACATACTCCTCGACCTCAACGCCCTTCGCGACATTGGCAATTGCATCGTGCTTCTTCTTTGCCTTGGGGCAGTCTCTGACCCAATGTCCTCTTTCTTTACAGAGAGCACTTTGGTCCTTTGCCACCTTGCGCTGGGGGCCTCTTTTCTTGTCTCTGGACTTGGATCTGAAATACCCCATTTGATCTCCACCCTTCTCACCACTACGACCCCTTACGACTGTAAGAACATCGCACGAAGCTCGGCTGCTGGTGTCCCCATCGTTCTTCCTGAACTCGTTACTCGTCATAGCATTGGACACCTCTTCAAATGTGTTTGATTCCTTACCATATGTAAGAACCGACACCAAGTACACATACTCGATGGGTAGAGAGTTGAGGAGAATCATCATATTGTCTTCATCATCGACCTTCACATCGACGTTCCTCAGGGCGGTAAGAAGCTTGTTGTAGTAGTCGATGTGTTCCTCCATAGAAACGCCCTCGGCTAGCTTCAAACCGAAAAGCTTCTTCTTCAAATGTAGCCGGTTCTGGATGTTCTTCTTCATGTACTTGTCGCCGAGCTCCTTCCAGAACTTTCTTGCACTTGTCTCCTTCATGTATGGGTATTTCTTCTCCTTAGACAAATACATGTGGAGGGTACCACATGCACTCCGACCGATTCATAGTTCTCTACTCCTTATCGGACATGCTCATCGGCTTCTCGTCCAATGTGATATCTTGACCAAGTTGGTTCAAGATATCCATGACTTCACATCTCCACATGCTGAAGTTGATCTTACCATCAAACTTCTCGATTTCGAACTTTGTATTAGACACAACAGTCCGAGAGGATGAAGAATACCCAGAAGTCGACGCCTTTGGAGAATCGTCATCGCCACCGCTATTCTTCTTCTTCTTCTACGTTGATCGCCAACACCCTATAGCTCCGATACCAATTTGTTGTGCGGCGGAGCCCAGCCCTGCCGACACAAACGCATCGGAATAACTCAAGATTGTGGAGATCGAGGATGAAAGATCAGCAGCAGACAAGTAGAGCACTAACAAGATTTCTTTTAGGCCGTATACGGCCTAAGGGGAACACCGATGAGCTTTATTACGCAAGGAGAGAACAATACAAATCTTCTCTTCGTCCAAAGAAGGAGAAGCACACAAGAACTCTCCAAAAGCTCACGCTACAATCTCTCACAAAGTTGGCTCTCCCAATGACTGCTCTCTCAAAGGATACAAATGTGTTTCCCACGAAACCCTAACCTAAAACCCCATATTTATAACCCTAGGTTACAATAGGTGTCATCATTGGCTAAGGTCTCTTATCGGATACGGATCCTGACAATCACTGCATCCGATCCAATCGCCGCTCTACACAATTAATGTCGACGCAACCTAGTGGGCCAATCGCCGCTTCCTAGTGGGCCGCAACGCAATGGGCTCACTTCGACCGATCGACCTTCCTTCTGTGTCGAACGATCCAAGTGTCGAGCCTTGCGTACAAACCTTCATCCTTCGAGCCTCCATACGACCGATCGACCGACCGCGGACTCTAACCGCGTTACGACCTATCAACCCAATGTCGAGCGTTCGACCCTCAGATTCGAACTGACGACCGAACGACCAACTGTGCTGACGAAGCCACATGTCCAGTATCCCCGTATCTAACTTGTGCAGAGTCAGATAGGTCAAATCCAGGTGCAGACGAGTTCCCTCTTCACAAGATAATTCGGCTGCCATACTTCTTCTTCTCCTACGCCAAATCGAGCCAACTTCTCCACAAATCCTGGAGCACTTCATCATATAGAACTCCAAACTTTTGATACATCTACTTTTAAGGACCATGATCTTAGCCTGTCTACTTGTTAGAAGATTGATCTAGAGTATAAACAAATGGCACAAACCCCATACTTTAGTGCATTAGGTAGATTGTATGATATGATATGCATGCAACCAGACATTGCATTTGCAGTTGGACTACCAAGTTGATTCCAATTGACTTCTAAACCCATACGATGGAATGCAACTACTAACTACACTTTATGTTTTGACAGATGAAACAATGTTTCCTTGCTCAAACTAGATTCATACAACACGTGATACTGGAACGGACAAGATGATCTGAATGCCTATCATCTTCGATTTTGTTTGAAACACGTGCAGTGCATCAAAAGCTGCTGCTGGGCTCACACCATTATCGCCGTTTGCAAATCGCCCAACCGATTACACATCATACCATCATTATCAACAAACACACATTCTACATGTACCAAAAACCCACATCCAATATTCATTCACGCCTATAAATACTCCATGAACTTTTCCTTGTTAACGCCAAACTGATCATGCCTCATCATTATAAGATGGGCAAGCTCAACATCCTCGTGCTTGCGCTGATCCTGAGCTCGGCCGTGCACGGTGCTTTGCGCCCGACTTATGCATGCAAAGGGGACATCAAAGCGCTCATGGAGTATTGTGCAGCTTATGTTGTGATCACCGGACCGCCCGTGCCCCCGTCGGCCGCCTGCTGCAAGGCCATCCAAGGCTGCGACATCCCGTGCATCTGCAAGACATACGTCACCCCTGAGGTTGAGAAGCTCATCAGCATGAAGAAGCTCGTGTACATTGCTAACAAATGCCATCGCCCTTTCGCTCATAAGAGCAAATGTGGACGTAAGCTATATATACCATAACAACCTTTGCTAATCTTTGTTATCATGAAATTTTACAAAATTAATCATATGCTCTCGCTGTGCTAATTCCGTTGAATGTGGCTTTCAGATTACACTGTTCCTGCAGCTTATTCTTCAGGGGCATGACAAGATCATGAATTTCGAAGAAGATTGAAGAATAATAATAATAAGACATTAAGCGATGTCTTGGTAAAAATATATACTTGGAAGATAATGGACTACACGAAGATATTGTTAAAAAACAATAAATAAATAAATATATGGGTATTTGGCAATCTCTCAGTCCACATACAGATAAATTTGTGCCCAAGCTAATAAAATTTCCATGATGTTAGTAGCATGCTCATGAAATGCCGAAATTTTTGCAGCAACATAGAGACGACGACGTGACTTTTGGGCGAGTGATTAACGGTTGAAGGATCGAGCGAGTGATTTGCTAGGCCCAATGTTGAAGTGGAGAGGGGTTGGATTAGCTAAAACAAAAATAAAGATAGAACACGTGACTTTTATGTGGTTCAGGGATTGTTGGCATATGTCCATGAGGAATGAATTCATTTATTATATGATTAAAGAAGGGATTACAATTGGTGATGGAAACTATCACAATACAACTTAAGGATGCAATGCAATGCTTATTCCTAAAGCCTTCTTTTATAGTGTTGGAATGTCTCTTGAAATTATTGTTAGAACTGTTGTTTGTGGAAGTGATACTTACACTAAACGGTTAGGTTAGCGATAAGCTCACAACAAGGAATTCTCAAATGAAAGATACAGTAGAATATAATGAGAATTAAAACACAATTTATTTGCGAGTAAAGAAAATTCAAACCAGACGCACAAACCAATCGTAAATACACAAAAATTTATATTGGTTCGGTCTTCCCGACCTACGTTCAATCCCCAAGCAATTCCCACTTGAGCTTTCGACTATTAACTTCCAAACCCATAAGAATAATACAATTCCACAACTTGGCAAACAACACTTGCCAATTGCAAACCTGACTCAACAAATCTAAGATCATAAACTGTCTCGACCCCAGAGTAACATCACCTCAACACCGAGTCTAACTCATCAAACCGAGGCAAAACTTTGAGAAAAATTAAGTACAAAATCATATAGACTTGAAGATGAAGCTCGTGTATTGTATGTGTTGCTAAGTGAATAGAATTTTTATTCTAAAGAATTTGGCAATGTCAATGAAGAATAAAAATCTATTGTCTCAAAAAGATAGAAGTTGAAGGCAAGAGTCCATATGACAATATGGGATTATAATTTTTTTCTTCTTGTTATATATATTTTACATAGTAAAAATCCATGAGAGATACTCAATATATATGCATGAAAACAAACAAAAGAGAATCTCCAAAATGCCCTCAAAACGGCTAGAAAACTGTAGTTTGCATAAATTCCATTTTGTGCAACGGCTAGTTTATTAATCAAATAGAGTACGTCTATTAGTCGACTAATGGTCATTTGTAACCTAATAGGATAGCTTTGTCGACTAATCTATAAGCCAGAAGTCACATCCAGTTTTCTGTCAGCTATTAGTCGACTAGTTTTATGTCATTAGTCGACTAATTTTTATTTAATCGACTAGTATTTTTTCTCTGGTCGACCAACCAGTCATGTCAATGTTATGTTAAAGTTTCTGTTTATAGTTAGTCGACTAGTATTCAACTATTAGTCCACTAGCAAAGTAATGAGTTGACTAGTAGAACATTAGTCGACTAACCTGAGATGAAATTCTAAGTTTATGTCCAGATATCGAATAATCGACTATGGGGTCAACTATTGGTCGACTACTATTGATATAAATGCATAGACTAAGTATGAAATCTAGGGGATTTAATATGAATTATTTCCCTATTAATTCTAAGTTATTTTCCTAGGGTTTCGTGTGTGTGTCATCTTCAAGGCTTTAACACATAATCTAAAACAAGAAAAGTAAATTACATCAAAGTTGTCTTTATAAGCTTGATTGATGTAGCATCGAATCTATCTTCTTCTCTAGATATCTTCAAGTCATCTTGTTGCCTTAGTTTGTTACACCATCACGTAATCTGTCAAGCGTGATTCCTGATCTTGCTTTGTCATCCATGATTGAGCTATCTATGCAGTCTTTTTGATCCTAAAACAATATACTACAAAATTCTCAAAATAAATTTGTCTATGTTTGCTCATCATCAAACCATGTATTATGGAATCCAATAATATCATGTTCCTACCCGTCGTAACACCTTTTAAGCCTTTTCATCCTCGTCCCGTTTTTCATTTCATATACTTGATTTAAAATTTTGTTCCACACACAATGTCATTATGATGGATCAGTTTTTTTTGGATGATGACAAAGATGATGTGATCATTCTTCCCCCATAAACACATTGTCTATCACAATCATGAAATTTTTTACTACAATGTACCTAAGAGAGTATTTGCAGTGAATCCCCCAGTGTTGTAGTCATGCATTATGATAGGAACTCCCAATTCTCTGGCAAATACGGCCCTTTTGATCATTTCTTCACGAAGGAAACTCCTAGTGCTCTGCCATAAGAACTTGGAGTCCGTATCATGGTGAAGGTAAGATAACGCTGTGATTCTTGCTCAAAAAACTGACCGAACGCGTTCGAGAAATCTAATGGCGACCTTGCTTCGACGAATCAACTGAAAGTGGTATATCGGTTTGAGGAACCGACGGCCTGGCGGCAAGAAACCGGGATATCGAACGATCATTCCTTCCTTTCATAGACGTATGATTTATAGGAAGGGTGACAAGGCTGATCAATTGGTACGCCGAATGACAAGAAAGGCTCCTAACTCTTGTTTGAGAGCTAAGAAACCAGACTTAAACCACTTTCGTAGTCAAGGTTTTCCTGTCAACGACATTTTGCGATACATTAGGAACAACCTTCCAAGTTGGTTCCGATGCGTCGGATCCCATCATATAAGAAGCTCGCTCTTTACCCGATCATTCAAACATTTTATGGGCGGCGCGCCTGCTCTATTGTTGCGTAGCAATAGAAATCTGCTCATGCAGCTTCGGCGGCGTCGAACAGAGACGAAAGTCGACGATAGTGATCCGGGAGTCCGTGTGGAAGGGCTCTCGCTCAACGGATCAAAGGTACGCCGGGGATAACAGGCTGATGACTCCCAAGAGCTCTTATCGACGAAGTCGTTTGGCACCTCGATGTCGACTCATCACATCCTGGGGTTGAAGAAGGTCCCAAGGGTTCGGTTGTTCGCCGATGAGGACCTCTGATCTTTAGGAATGTGAATAAATGTCCTGCAGCCAAAGACTTTCAAGTGCTCATAGGATACATCTTTCCCCGTCCAAAGCCTTTCAGGAATGTGACAACAATTAAGGTGAAGCAGGGTCAGGAACAACGAATCTCTTTATGATAAACAAATCCATTTTGCAAGTTCGTTATTACGGGTAGTTCCTACAAAGGATCGGGGAAGAACAGCCAGGGATTCCATCGGGCTGTGTGGGGATAGAGGGATTCCATCGCCTCTTTGCTAAATCGAAGAGCGGAAAAATGTTGTGGTAAAGTGAGACCACATAAGGTTCCTCATTCAGTCATATTCTTAAGTCAGAAATCTGACCCTTTTCCTTTTTTCATCTTCATATAGAAAAGTAGGCCTCCCCTTCATTCATGGAGTTGAGAGAAGGCGATTGCTAAATACACCTCAATCGCCTTCTGAATACACCTCAATCATTGAGGTGTATTTAAGCTTTTTGCCAAAAGCGGCAAAAAAAGTCGCATCCACGAGTCACTTCTCCCTCTATCTGTTCCAATTTTTTTTGACACTTTTGACAAAAAGCCTAAATACACCTCAATTTTTCAGGTATATTTAGCACCCATCAAAGAGAAACATTGGTACCTACGCACTTGAGATCTACACACTAACATACCCAAGAGATATGCTTGCGGGTCCTGTCATTGAATTTAATGCAGCCGGACCAACAGTTTTATCTCTTGTGTGGGCAAGTTGTAGATTCCATGTGTACGTAAAGTATTTTGCATACTGAAAAAAAGTAACATCTAATACTCGTATGCAATGAAAAGATTATCCAGTGTTCCATACAAGATGCAACATCATTTTTTTGCGAAAAATGTATTAATATTGAGCTAAATATCTATATTATAAAAGATGGCTGCTGACTAGTTTTGTCAAGCTGACATGGACAAATCCAGTCCAGCCAGCAGCCCCCGCTAAAACCCCCCAACCCACTTATTTACATGGTTGCCATTCCCCCAAAAAAAACCCAAAAAAACACACCCCAAGCCACTTATTTACGTGTTTGTCTTTTGCACCTTTTACCCCCGACGATACCGGCACACCCACCCACACTTCTCGCTCTTTTTCGGTTGCGCGCATGCACAGCATCCTTTTTGTGGGGGTTTTTTTGCGCCGGGTTATTTTTAGTTAATCAATATTCACATTGCAAAATAGAGTAGGGGAGATGCTGTCAGCACTCAGGGAGATGTCTACCGCTACGGATTGCTTTTATTAGGAATATTTACTGGAAAAAGACCAACTGATGATATGTTCCAAAGCTATCATCCAAATATGTCCCTATGGCATATCGAGCGCAAGTTTTAGATATAATAAATACATATATTGTCATAACAGTTGAAGATACATGAGATAATTACGCAGATCAAACACAAGGGCACAAGAATGGATACATAAGAGTATAATCTCATTGTTCAAAAGTGGTCTTCTTTGCTCTAACATCACCCAACAAACGAACATAGATGGAAGATGTCATTAATGAATTACTTCTGGTGAAGAAGATACTCGAGGGATTGGGCTTAGATGTTCGAGGCAAGAAATAGAAGCAATAAGTATCATGTTACCGGAGGAAAGATTTCAGAGCAATGATAGATATTAGATGGATAAGAGGGGATTCAAACCTCAAAACATTGCTATGACGAAGTCAAGATTAGCATGCTTCTTTCTATTTTCTTCCAATTTTCAATGGGCAATTAAAAATTAAGCTGACATTGAAAAGAGTGTTGCAGTTGATACTGTTGTGCGGAAACAACCCCACACCACCCAGAAATGGAGCAGGAGGCAGCATCACCAACACAACGGAATACACAAGATCATCAAGGATCGAGGACGAGGATTTGCAACACAAGAAACAAACAAGAAGTGCTAAGGGAGAAAACAACTTCTAGGCCGTTCCACGGCCAAGGGGGAACACAGATGAGCTTTATTACGAAAGGAAAGAACAATACATATATTCTCTTCGTCCAACGAAGAAGAAGCACACAATGATATCTCCAAAAGCTCTCTACAAATCTCTTAGAGTTGGCTCTCATAAATAGCGGCTCTCTCAAAGCTTACAATGGTGTTCCACGCAAAATCCTAACCTAAAACCCCCTATTTATAACCCTAGATTACAATAGGTGACATCATTGGTTAGGATCTACAAAGGATACGGATCCGGACAATTACGATCTCCAATCCAATTACCGCTCTACGCAATTAATGCCGCGGCACCCTAGTACGAGCCATCATACGACCGTTCGACCGAACACAGACTCTAACCGAGTTACGACCAAACGACGCAATGTCGAGCGATCGACCATCAGACTCAAACTGACGACCGATCGACCAACTATGATGTAGAAGACCTAATACTCAGCATACTCGTATCTGACTTGTGCATAGTCAGATATGTCGAACCCAAGCACAGTCGAGGTATCTCTGCATAAGATAACTCGTCTGTACGACCAATGCTTCTTCTGCGTTGAATCGAGCCAACTTTCACAAATCTCCACCTTGGCAAAATTCGAGTCTTCGTCCAACAAATGACCCTCATTAATCTTGGTAGAGCATCAACTGGTGTTCCCCTGCCTTTTTGCTCCTAAGAGCCAAATGTCATAAAGGACCGAATGTCCCGAAGGACCAACTGCTCCACCGAGCTACAAATGTCCCCTCCTGGAACCGACTGACTCTTTCGAGTCACAATGCCTCTAAGGGCTACAACTGGCTCCACCGAACCCAATGCCCCCTCCTGGGGCCGACGTCAACTTCTTCGAGGAACCACATTGAGCAAGTCAAAACAATGCTTGAACTTGACTCCCGATAAAACTTTCGTCAGCATGTCCGCTGGGTTGTCATTTGTTCCTATCTTAAGCAAGTTGATGTCGTCGTCGTCTCCCACATATTCCCTGACAAAGTGGAATCTCACATCGATATGCTTGGTGCGAGCATGAAAAACCTAATTCTTAGCCAAGTGTATTGCACTCTGGATATCACAATGGACATCGTACCGCTCTTAGTGGACTTCCAGATTATCCATCAATCTCATTAGCAATATTGCCTCTTTCACTGCTTCAGTCAATGCCATATACTCTGCCTCCATAATAGACAGGACCACCGTATACTAAAGGATACTTTGCCAACATATTGGAGCGCCAGACAGGGTGAAGACGTGGTCTGTCAATGCCATATACATGCACTGTCGGAATTGACATAACCGACAGTGTGCAGGCCATGCACACTTCGGCTATATGTCAATCCGACATCGAATGTGCCATTGATGTACCGCAAGATCCACTGCACTGCTCACCCGTGCTCATTCCCCGTATTGTGCATGTATATACTCAACATGCTGACCGCATGTGATAGATCAGTTATGGTACATACCATTGCGTACATCAAGGCGCCTACCGCATTGCATACGATACGCTCGCCATGAGCTTCTTCTCCTCTCCGTTCTTCGGACAATGCTTGGCATTGAGCTTGAAGTGAGGTGCAAGCGGAGTAGCAACAGACTTCATCTTCTCACAGCCAAATCTCTGAATAACAGACTTCAAATAGCGACTTTGTGAAAGATGAACTGTACCTCCACTTCGATCTCTTGTGATTTACATCCCAAGAATCCTTCGTGCTTCGCCCAGATCATTTATCTCAAATGCAGAATTCAATTGAGACTTCAATCTCCGAATCTCTTTATTCGATGAAACTATGAGCATGTCATCGACATAAAGCAAAAGATAGATAAAGGACCCGTCAACCAACTTCTGATAGAACACGCAATGATCATTGGGGCTGCGAACATACTCTTGATCATCTGTCATAAAGCGTTCGAAATACTTATACCATTTCCATGGTGATTACTTCAACTCGTAGAGTAACTTCTTCAGCCTACATGCAAGACCGTCACCACTCACGTAGCCATTAGGCTGAGCCATATAGATCTCCTCTTTGAGCTCTCCGTGCAAGAACGTCGTCTTGACATCTAACTGAACCAGTTCAAGGTCGAACTAAGCGACCAATGCCAGCAAGATCCGAATCAAGCAATGCTTCACCACAGGAGAGAAGACATCATTGTAATCAATGCCTTCTCTCTGTGCGAAGCCCTTCGCTACGAGGCGAGCTTTGTAGCGAACATCTCCTGATTCGACCCCTTCCTTCTTGGTGTAGACACAATTACATCCAATTGCTTTCTTGTCCTCTGGAAGCTCCACAAGATCACATGCATCGTTCTTCGCCAGCGATTCCATCTCTTTGTCCATTGCACTTCTCCCCCACTACGGGTCTTCGGATTGCTCCACCTCACTAAACGAAGTGGGAACATCAATACATACTGCATGAAAGGCAAATAAGACCATCTCTGAGTACCTTGCAGGTCGTCGTATCTCATGCTTCGGCCTCGACACTGCTATGGAATCCTTCGACTGAACGATCCTTGGAGACGAGCTATCTCCACCAACTAAGCTTGAACCACCAACTTCACCAGCATCCGTCTGGAGCCCGACATTTGCAGCTTCTGGTGTGGGTAGATCTGAGTCGTCAATCGACCATTGTGGAATCTCAGACACGTCGAAAACCTGCTTCAATTGTGTTTGCTCGATCTCCACCTTTGGTTCATACTCCTTCAACAACGTCGACTCATCAAATGTTACGTCTCTGCTGGGGATCACCTTTCTCTGTGTCGAACACCACAGTCGATATCCCTTGACACCATTGCTAAAGCCTAAGAAGATGGCTTGCTTGGCTCGAGCATCAAGTTTGTCTTCCTTCACGGCATAGTAACTCAGACAGCTCAAACTCGAAGTGATCCATAGTCGAAAACTGGCTTTCCGGACCAGACCTCTAATGGAGGTCTTCCTTCCAATGCAGCAGATTGTAGCCGATTGACCAAATAGGTCGCGTACGCCAGGGCCTCTGCCCAAGACTCTTTCGATAGGTCAGCAGTTGATAGCATGCATCGAACTTTCTCTAGCAAAGTCTGATTCATCATCTGCTGCGGCGTACCAGCAATGGTGTAGTGTCTCTGAATCCCTTTCGATCTGCAGAACTTCTCGTGAGATCTGACCTATACTCACCACCGTTGTCACTTTGGAGACGCCTGACTCGCTGACCAGTCTGAGTCTCGACCTACTTCTTCTACTCGATGAAAGTGCTAAGAAATTGGTCCTTCGACTTCAGCGAAACACTCACACCATGTGTGAGAAATCATCGATAAACGACACAAAGTAGTGTTTCCCTCCCCATGAGGCCATTCTACTCGGCCCCCATACGTCGGTGTGTAAATAGCCGAGTGCTCCATTCATACTGTGGATGGCCGTCAGAAATGAAGTACGTGTATGTTTCCCAAACACACAGTGCTCGCAGAACTCGATCTTCCCAGTCTTGGCTCCCTTCAGACAATCTCCGACTATAAGCTTCTGCAAGGCTTTCTTGCACACATGACCTAAGTGCATGTGCCATAACAACGAGTCGTCCCTCTCCGCCTCACGAGTAAGAGCCGTTGTTCCAGCTACGACCGAACCATCCAAGTAATAGAGGTTGCCTTGGTGCTACCCTTTCATCACGATCATTGCTCCTCGGGTCACCCTCAGAGCTCCATTCTCCATAGTCACTCGTTAAACCCTTGGCTTCGAGTGAACTAAGCGATATGAGATTACGCCTTAGGTCAGGAACAAAGCGTTACATCATGTAAGGCGTCCCGATGCCTCGTGTAACACCGTCGCTCATCCTCATCCGCACCATCCCGATGCCTGCCGTGCTGCAAGCTCGGTCATCACCCAGCAAGACTGTACACTTACCACCTTCCCTGAAGATCGTAAAGTACTCTCGATGTGGCATTATATGGAACGAGTACCCAGAGTCGAGCACCCAACCATCTGACGCCACGTCCTTCGAAGCACCGACCAATACGTACTCCTCGACCACAACGCCCTTCGCGACGTCGACAGTTGCGTCGTACTTCTTCATCTTAGGGCAGTCTCTGACCAATGTCTTCTTTCTCGACAGAAAGCACATTGGTCCTTCGCCACCTTGCGTTGAGGGCCCTTCGTCTTGTCTCTGGACTTGGATCTGAAATACCCACTTCTATCTCCACTCTTCTCCCCACTACGACCCCGTACGACCGTAAGAGCACTACTCGAAGTTCGGCTGCAAGTGTCCCCACCGTTCTTCCTGAACTCGTTGCTCGTAAGAGTGTTGGACACCTCTTCGAATGTGATCAATTCATTACCATAGGTAAGAACCGACACCAAGTACTTATACTCAATGGGTAGAGAGTTGAGAAGAATCATTACTTTGTCTTCATCATCGACCTTCACATCTATGTTCATCATATCGATGAGAATTTTGTTGTAGTAGTCTATGTGTTCCTCGATAGAAACCCACCGGCCAACTTCAATCCAAAAAGCTTCTTCTTTAAATGTAGCCGGTTCTGTATGTTCTTCTTCGTGTACTTGTCGCCGAGCTCCTTCCTGAACTTGCTTGTACTTGTCTGCTCCATGTATGTGTATTTCTTCTCCTTTGACAAATACAGGCGGATGGTACCACATGCACTCCGATTCAGAGTTCTCCACTCCTGATCGGACATGCCCGACGGTTTCTCGTCCACTATGATATCTTGACTAAGTTGGTTCAAGATATCCATGACTTCGCATCTCCACATAATGAAGTTGATCTTCCCATCAAACTTCTTAATTTTGAACTTCGTGTTGGACACGATAGTCCGAGCCGATGAAGAATACCCAGAAATCGACACCTTTGAGGAATCGTCATTGCCACTGCTACTCATCTTCGCCTTTTACGTTGATCTCTGACACCGTACAGCTCCGATACCAATTTGTTATGCGGAAACAACCAAACACGACCAAGAGATACAGGAGGCAGCAGCACCAACACAACGAAATACACAAGATCGTCAGGGATCGAGGACGAGGATCAGCAACACAAGAAACAAACAAGGAGCGCTAAGAGAGATAACAACTTTTAGGCCGTTGACCGGCCAAGGAGGAACACCGATGAGCTTTATTACGAAAGGAAAGAACAATACAAATCTTCTCTTCATCCAACGAAGAAGAAGCACACAATGATCTCTCCAAAAGCTCTACATATCTCTTGAAGTTGGCTCTCACAAATGGCAGCTCTCTCAAAAGTTACAATGGTGTTCCACGCGAAACCCTAACCTAAAACCCCCTATTTATAACCATAGGTTACAATAGGTGTCATCATTGGCTAGGATCTTCAAAGGATACGGATTCGGACAATTACGGTATCCAATCCAATCACCGCTCTACGCAATTAATGCAGCCGCACCCTAATGGGCCTCCGCCGCATCCGAGTGGACCGCATCCCAATGGGCTCCCTTTCGACCGAGTGATCTTCTTCTGTACCGAACGACCGAAGTGCCGAGCAACGTGTACGAGCCATCATACGACCGTTCGACCGAACACAGACTCTAACCGGGTAACGAACGAACAACCCAATGTCGAAGAATCGATCATCAGACTCGAACTGACGACCGATCGACCAACTGCGCTGTAGAAGACCAAATGCTCAGCATCCTCGTATCTGACTTATGCAGAGTCAGATAGGTCGAATCCAAGCACAGTCGAGTTATCTCTGCACAAGATAACTCGTCTGTACGACCAATACTTCTTCTGCGCCGAATCGAGCCAACTTTCACATTCACAGATATATGTTGGCATTGCGTTCTCCTTGGCCTTTTTTTATTGTTCATTCCAGAACTAGGAAATTGTTTGTGACTTTGTGGTAAGTTATCGTAATAACTAAAAGAATTACATCCAATACATTGAAGGATTTCATAAGTTCAGTTGGTAGATGCCTTGACAGTTATTTGTTATGACATAGATTTTATTTATTTAATTATTTTGTTGGGGGGGAACCTTGAAAGGAATGATAGATTTGAGTATCAACACTGAAATCAACTCATCAAAATCGTTGGTTGGTAGGGACTCAACCAAACATTATTTCCTGGCACTTGGTAATTAAATATAGAACAAAAAGTGTTTGTAATATGATATATATACACTTATATGCTAGCAACATAGGTGGGATACGGGATGGAATTGCATTAACAATGGAAAAAATAATCGTTGCACATAAAGGATAGCAATACAGTGAGAACATGTTTGGCACTGGGTTAAGTCCAACAGTATCCCTGAAATATCAAAAGAAGAGTTAAAGGCTTAATCCAAATTGAATTAGATTCTATGCATTTTAAACGTTTGGATAATCTTACTCATTTCACTCGACCCAGTTCAAACCACAATCCAGTTAATGCATACTGATAAACTGTGCATTCCCAATCCACCTTATCAAAATTACCTACCCGAGAAATAAAATAACACTAACCACTAATTGATTCAATCATGTATTTTGGTAATATTTAGTATCAGTATTTATCATTTTATTAATCGATCATTTTGTGGTTATCAAGACTTGTACTATAACATTGAAGTTTAATGTTTTTTTAGTTTGTACATCGATAACCTAATCCAAGGGGGGGGGGGGTTTAATTTATAATATATCCACCAAACATTTTCCAAATTTCCATATAAACCCACAACCAGGTATACTTCCATATTAACCCTCAAATCATTTAAATTATTTGGAAAAACACACATATTTATAGCATATTTTAAAAATCATGTTAAATGTTTAAAAAAAACCATGGTTTTTATATATCACGCTATATTTTAAAAATTACAATAACACCCTTCTCTCCAAACCCAACAATACAGCACCCATTCCCCTAATGGTGAGCATATTTCAATTCAACACATAGATCCCTACCGAAACTGCCCAAATTTGAGCGGCTGGGTTTTGATTCCAATTTTTTGTTCCATTTGTTTTAAAAATTTTGTATTCATGATACCAAACTAAACCAAACCGTATTAGCTATTTTTGGGAGCACAAATTTAATAGCACAAATTCACAACTCTTTAAAGCCTAAAGGTATATTGGCGGGTATTAACTTTAAAAACATTTTTTCTTCAACAATGTTGTGAAAATAAGGGTTTTGATCCTAATATGATCACAAAATCGTTGAAGCATGTGTAGGTAACTCCTACATCGGTCATTGAAAATTTCACTTCACACTCTTTCTTCGATTATTAACACCATTCATGATGATCTATGTATACGAAAACCGAAAACACCAAAAATCTAGTAAACCCCATATTGCCTTTTCGATCTGGTGGGTGAAAAAGTTCTATTTCCATAAAAACGATCCATTCCTAACTATCTTACGCGTGTGCAAACACCATGAGATTCACTAGATTCAGGTGCATTTGTGTTTTAGTTGTTTTTTGTGATTCAAGTCTCATGTGTGAAGGTTTCCTAGGCGACTCGGTTGAGTAGTATGCTACTCGACCGAGCTACAGGAGCAGAGCAGAGACAGTAAGTAGTGGGGAGTCTTCGCCGACTCAGGCGACCTTCTACTCGGTCGAGCAGAAGGCTACTCGGTCGAGTAGCCTGCTACTCGGTTGAGCTACAATAGAATTCTGATGGTCTCAGAAGTCTGAGAGTTTGCTGTTTGAGAGAAGCTCTGCAGGGAATACCTACTCGGGTCGAGCATCTTTGCTCTCGACCGAGTCGACTCGACTCCACCCAGCGGCAACAACAGCGCGTATCAGCTCGGTCGAGCATACCGAGCTGTGGACCAACTCGGGCCGAGCACTCGCAGGGCCAGGCTGCACGGCCGACGACCTAGATTGATTTTCTTAGGATGTGGGGTTCCTATTTAACCATATCTATTGTTTTAGATTAGGTTAAGCCTCTATTTGATATCTGGAGCTTTTGGAAGCCAAAAGCCACCCCCTTGGAGATTCTAGAGAGATATTAGGGTTTGGAGTTCTTGATTAAGAAGGTGAGTGTTTTCTTCTCTATTCCTCCTTTGATTTCTTCTTCCTTGCGTGAGTTTGTGAGGGCTTGTGCTATTGGCCAAGTTTTTACTCACGTGAGCTGAAGCAAGATTGTAACCCTAAGATTGGATCTCTCTGATAGTGAAATCGTCTCGGATTACTGGATGTACGTTGTTTATAACCGAACCAGTGTAATTTTTCTTGTGTTTGATTTGATTGTTGCTATTATTCGTTTGCTACTTTCTATTGCACGGTCGTAGGGTTTATTGTTGGGTGAATTGGGGTTCTTTTGCTAGCCCTAGATTCCTAATCAGTTTATTTGGGTTGGTATTCCGCTTGGATCCCAAGGCGTCGATGTGTTCCGTCACGCCGTGTTGTTTCATTCCCAAGTGGTATCAGAACTTGTGGTTCGTTTGCAAAGCAAGTTAGTGGCGAAAAAGAGCATGTGGTTCGTTTGCAAAGGAAGTCAGTGGCGAAAAGATGGTGTCTTTAGCAACATTAAACATTGAGAAGTTCACCGGCCGGAATGATTTCCGAATCTGGCAGACGAATGTGAAGAATGTTTAGATGCAGAGGGGATGTTACCAGATCGTATTCGATGTGTCGAATATCGATAAGGAGGTGAAAGAATCCGCTAAGGCGGAGATGGAGATGAAGGCATACAGCGCAATTCAGTTGTCGTTATCAGATAATGTTCTGAGTGAAGTCTTAGATGAGGCTACGGCATCTGATATATGGAAGAAGCTTGAGGGACTATATATGAAGAAATCCTTTACGAGTCGCCTATATTTGCTTCAGCAGCTGTATACTCTCAAGATGAAGTCTAGATCAGCGGTAAAGGATCACATGGATGAGTTGAACCGGGTAGTGCTGGAGTTGCGGGGTATGGATGTGAAGATTGAGGATGAACAACAAGCGGTTATCTTGTTGTGTTCATTGCATGAGGAGTTTAACAAATTCGTTCGGTCGATGATTTATAACCGAATAACTCTCACCGTGGAAGAGGTGAAGGTAGGCTTCACACCGAGCAACTATGTGGCGCAGATGTGATGTTACAGATCGTATTCAATGTGTTGAATATCGATAAGGAGGTGAAAGAATCCGCTAAGGCGGAGATGGAGATGGAGATGAAGGCATACAACGCAATTCAGTTGTCGTTATCAGATAATGTTCTGAGTGAAGTCTTAGATGAGGCTACGGCATCTGATATGTGGAAGAAGCTTAAGGGACTATATATGAAGAAATCCTTCACGAGTCGCCTATATTTGCTTCAGCAGCTGTATACTCTCAAGATGAAGTCTGGATCAGCGGTAAAGGATCACATGGATGAGTTGAACCGGATAGTGCTGGAGTTGCAGGGTATGGATGTGAAGATTGAGGATGAACAACAAGCGGTTATCTTGTTGTGTTCATTGCCTGAGGAGTTTAACCAATTCGTTCGGTCGATGATTTATAACCAAACAACTCTCACCGTGGAAGAGGTGAAGGCAACGCTTCACACCAAGCAACTATGTGGCAAGGTTCAAGGTAGAGAACATGTGAGTAACCGCGAGGAGGCATTATATGTGAGGGGTCGACAGGAAAGGAGAGGAGACTTCAAGAAGAACAATGACCGCTCCAAGTCGAGACACTCGCAGGATATGTATGCAAATATCACATGTTTCATTTGCCAGAAGAAGGGTCATTTTTCGAACCGGTGTCCTAACAAGGTTAGGAAGAAAGGCAAGGAGGCCGAGAAAGAGTCCGGTTCGACATCTTTGGGGATTGATGGTGAGCAAGTCTGTGATGAAGGTAGAGATACCGAAATGTTTGCCACATGGATTGCAGGTGATGCAAATATGGCATGGCTCATGGATAGTGGTTACTCATACCATATGACTCCTCATAGGAGTTGGTTAGCTACATACCGTTCCAAGGAAGATGGAGGTTCAATCCTCATGGAAACAATGCAGTTTGCAAACTGCGGGTATTGGAACCGTTCGGATAAAGATGCATGACGGCATAGTGAGAACACTCGCCGATGTGAGGCATGTCCCAGATCTGCGGAAGAGCCTAATCTACATAGGCTTATTGGACAATGCCGAATGTAAGTCAGTCTTTGAAAAAGACCAACTGAGAGTCTCCAAAGGAACCATGGTTGTGATGAAGGGAATGAAAGTGGGAAACTTATATGCCCTTGAAGGTACCACAGTTGAAGGTGAAGCAGACGTAAGCACTACGAGCTTAGTTCCTGGAGATTCAACCAAGTTATGGCATTATCGCTTGAGGCATCCATGTGACAAAACCATCGATGTACTCCGAAAAAGAAAACTGATTAAAGCCTCGAATGAGAGTGTAGAATTCTGCGAATCTTGTGTGTACGGAAAGAAGCCAAATGTACAGTTCAACACGGGAAAGCATACTAGCAAAGGACCACTTGGCTATGTACACACAGATGTATGGGGTCCGTGCCCAGAGCCGTCAAAAGGAGGAGCTAGGTATTTTGTCTTATTCATTGATGATTACTCTCGCAAAGTCTGAATGTACTTAATGAAGTCAAAGGACCAGACGTTTGACATGTTCAGAGAGTGGAAGACCATGGTGGAGAAACAAACTGGAAAGCACGTGAAGGTGCTGAGATCTGACAATGGAGGCGAGTATACCTCAAGGGAGTTTAGAAATTTCGGCAAACTCCATGGAATCCACCGTCATTTTAGCACACCTGGAGATCGGCATTCTAATGGTGTGTTGGAGCGGATCATCGGACATTGTTGGAGCGAGTGCGATGCTTGAGGCACTCAGCCGGTTTGGTGAAGGAATTTTGGGGTGAAATCCTTACCACTGCAGTTCACATAATGAACATAGTTCCGTCAGTGGTTATAGGTTACGAGATTCCTGAGGAACTGTGGAGTGGTGAAGCTGGAGATTATTCTTACTTGTGCATTGTGGGTTGTCCGGCGTATGCGCACGAGAGGGGCAACAAGTTGGATCCAAGAGCAAAGAAGTGTATCTTTCTTGGATATGGACACGGCATCAAGGGATCTCGCTTGTGGGATACAGAGGATCAGAAAGCGATTGTGAGCCGACATGTCACTTTTGATGAGGATGCAATGCTCAGGGCGGAGCATTCTCATTCAAAAGAGGACACGTCCGTATAGAAGATTTTGACGGATAGAGTCAATCTTCCGGTTCAGCCCACTCAGCGACCAGGCAAAGAGTTGATGGTCGATTCCTAGCTATGGGAGATGATGAGGTCCATGTTGAGAACCAAGTGCAGACACTCGGGTCATCTCAGGTACGCGTTGATACCTATGCAGGTGATTATGGAACACGGAGATAGAAGAGAGTGAAGAAGGCGCCAGAAAGATTTGGAGCATGGGATTATGCAGGTTATTCTTTCGATGATATGGCGTCTTATGCACTCAACCTAGAGTATGAGGAGCCAGCGACATATGGTGGAGCCATAGTCTCAGGAGATGCCGCTCAGTGACAAGGAGCTATGGAGGAGGAGATAGAGTCCCTTCACCGGAATGACACATGGGAGTTGGTGCCGTTACCCAGCGAAAAGCGTGCCATTGGTTGTTGTTGGATATACAAGGTAAAGAAAAGCTCAACTCAAGATGGCAAAGAAGTCAGGTATAAGGCAAGGTTGGTATCCAAGGGGTTTGCACAATGGAAGGGAGAAGAGTACAACGAGATATTCTCGTCGGTTCTGTGACATACATCCATTCGGGTGTTGTTGGCGCTAGTTGTTAGCATTAACATGGAGTTGGAACAACTCGATGTGAAGACCGCCTTTCTGCATGGAGATCTTGATGAAGAAATCTATATGTAACAGCCTGGAGGGTTCAGAGTTGAGGGGAAACAGACCTTGGTGTGCAGGTTGAAGAAATCATTGTACAGGTTGAAGCAATCACCCAGGCAGTGGTACAAACGATTTGATAGCTTCATGATGGAAGTAGGCTTCGAGAGGAGCATCAAGGATCAATGTGTGTATGTACACACACTTGAGGATGGCTTGAAGATCTATTTGCTGCTCTACGTGGACGACATGCTTATTGCTTCTAATAGCATGTCTGAGGTGAAGAAGCTGAAGGCGAAGCTTGGGCAAGAGTTCGACATGAAGGACTTGGGGCCTGCTAAGAAGATTCTCGGAATGGAGATTTTCCGAGATAGGAAGAAGCATGAGCTGAGATTATCACAAAAAGGGTATATTCAGAAGGTGCTAGTCCGTTTTGGGATGAAGAGCGTGAAGCCTGTGACAATGCCTTTAGGATCTCATTTTCAGTTGTCGACGAATCAGTCGCCAAGCACCGATGAGGAGAAGACATGCATGTCTCAGGTGCCATATGCGAGTGCAGTGGGAGGCTTGATGTATGCAATGGTTTGCACGCGTCCAGATATTGCACAGGCCATGGAAGTGGTTAGCATGTACATGGATAATCCAGGCAAGGAGCATTGGCAGGCCGTCAAGTGGATTCTGAGATATCTGCGATGCACAACGAGTGTCGGGATCCTCTATGTGAGAGGAGACGGAAAGGTGCTGATAGGATACTGCGATAGCGATTCTGCAGGTGATAAAGACATGCGGCGATCTACCACGAGGTATATGTTCACTTTTGGGCAGTGCTGTGGTATCGTGAAGGTCGGTCTTACAGTCTGTGGTTTGCGCTATTGACTACAGAGGTCGAGTTGATTACAGCGGTGGAAGCTGTGACGGAGGCCAAGTATTTGAGGAGTCTGCTGAGAGATTTGTGGGTGCTGCAGGATTCATCACATGTGTATTGTGATAGCCAGAGTGACATTCATCTGGCAAAGCACCAGGCATACAGTTCGAAGACGAAGCATATTGAGGTGCGTGATTCCTTCCTTGAGTTGGAGAAGAAGGAAATATAGTTTCAGAAGATCCTAACTGAGAAGAACCTCGCAAACATGTTTACCAAGCCAGTTCCCGCCGTCAAGCTCCAGGTATGCCTGGAGCTGATTTCCTTGTTGGCTTATGTGGCGTCGGAGGGCGCATGTTCCGAGACGATGATGATACTCAGAGAGGGTCATGGCATGCAGCGTGGAGGTGCAGGAGTCATTGGTGATGAGATTTAAATCAAGGTAAAGTGTTGTTTTTTGTGATTCAAGTCTCGTGAGTGAAGGTTTCCCTGGCGACTCGATCGAGTAGTATGCTACTCGACCGAGCCATAGGAGCATAGCTGAGACAGTAAGTAGTGGAGAGTCTTCGTCGACTCTGGCGACCTACTCGGTCAAGCAGGAGGCTAGTTGGTCGAGTAGCTTGCTACTCGGTCAAGCTACAGTGGGATTCTGATAGTCTCAAAAATCCGAGAGTTTGCTGTTTGAGAGAGCTCTGCAGGGAATACCTACTCGGGTCGAGCAGCTTTGCTCCTCGACCGAGTCGACCCGACTCCACCCAGCGGCAGCAACAGCGTGTATCAGCTCGGTCGAGCATACCGAGCTGTGGACCTACTCGGGCCGAGCACGCGTGGGGCCAGGCTGCGCAGCCGACGGCCTGAATTGATTTTCATAGGATTTGGGGGATCCTATTTAACCCTATCTATTGTTTTAGATTAGGTTAAGCCTCTATTTGATATCTGGAGCTTTTGGAAGCTAAAAACCACCCCCTTGGATATTCTAGAGAGAGATTAGGGTTTGGAGTTCTTGATTGAGAAGGTGAGTGTTTTCTTCTATATTCCTCCTTTGATTTCTTCTTCCGTGCGTGAGTTTATGAGGGCTTGTGCTATTGGCCAAGTTTTTACTTACGTGAGCTGAAGCAAGATTGTAACCCTAAGATTGGATCTCTCTGATAGTGGAATCGTCTCGGATTGCTGGATGTAGGTTGTTTACAACCGAACCAGAGTAATTTCTCTCGTGTCTGCGTTTGATTTGATTGTTGCTATTATTCGTTTGCTACTTTCTATTGCAAGGTCGTAGGGTTTATTGTTGGGTGAATTGGGGTTCTTTTGCTAGCCTTAGATTCCTGATCAGATTATTAAGGTTGGTATTCCGCTTGGATCCCAATGCGTCGATGTGTTCCGTCACGCCATGTGGTTTCATTCCCAACATTAGTACTTATGAATCAACATGAACAAAGCCGATCATCGAAAAACAACAATAAGGAAACTTGTTTTAATACACACACAACATAGAATAATAGGTATCATATGACATATGAGCACGTGTCATATGATGCCCAAAAAGTCTACTTTTCACTTTCTTCGAGTGATCAATTCTGCTTATTTTGATCTGCATATTCTAAAACACAAATATTAAAAATCTAGGGAACCCAAAAAAATTTCCATTATCAATTTAAGGGTGAAATAAAAATTTTATTGGTGTAAGATCATTAACTTGCCAACAAGTATGCTCAATAGTACAGTTAAACATAAGTGAGGTGTAGCTTCCACTAGAAAGTAATCCAAGCAAACCAAATCATAAATAATCAGAAAGTCGCATAGAATATTTAAAAAGCAACCCAACCACCAAAGATCTAGTGAATATTAAAAAAAATTCCTTGTCTATCTCGGGGTGACAAAAGTTATATTGTTGTAAAATCATTAACTTGCAAATAAGTATCCTCAAGAGTACAACTAAACGTATGTGAGTTGTAGCTTCCAGGTCGAAAATTATCCAATCAACCCAAAGCATAGATAATCGAAAGGTCCCCTAGAATATTTAGATGCAGAACAGCAAAGCAGGCAACTAACATGGTATACTCATAGTACATGGTCTTTAGAAATGTAATTCTATCGATATATACAGAATGATACACTTGACAATTATGAAAAAGAATTGCAATAGTATGGTACATCAATTAATAGAAAGAAAGAGAGTAAACTATAGTTGTGTCTTCTAGAACACAACAATGCATCAAAAAGAATTTGTGCATCCTCAACCAACGTTCATTCAAGCATTGCAGAATATAAAGAAGTTTCCTTTTATAGAGAAATTTAAGTCTTTTAGGATTTCTTTTTCAAAAGAATTTAAGTATTTTTTTAGAGTTCGCTTTTCTAAGAAATTTGAGTCTTATTGAGCTTCATATTCTAAAGAACACTTTCGTTTTAGGGTTTTTTTATGAGCCTATTTAGAAGTTTAAAATGAGTAAATTTAATCTAAAAGTAATCTTTGTATTATCCTATAAATATAACTTTGTATTCATCTTTTTTAATTATGACGAGGGTTGAATAGAATTTGAAACATATGATGTACATCTTACAATTAAATCTTTTGCATTGAAGTGCAAAAATGAACTTGATTGAAGATCAAAAATGAACTTGATTGTCTGAACGTGATGTCTGAAAAATCTCCATATGCGTGATATGTGAGTCGGTGATTATACGATCTCCGTAATGTGAGACCCGAAAATTTATCAAATGCCGAATTGTCTTCTTCCTCCAAATTCACACCACAATTTTCCTCTTCCATCATGCATCGGTTATTAAAGCAAGGCCATTGGTAGTGATTGCCATAGACCTTATTATCTATGATATAAAATCCTAAGAGACAAAAACTACTGAATACTGCAAAGCACATCTAGTAAAGCAAAAGAAGAAATAATATACAAAAAACCACATAATCAGAACATGAATGAAGAAGTGAAGATCAATAGCCAAAATGCAATGGATCAGCACTGGAAACCAAATAATTTGAATATCAGCTAGCATGTTGAAACTTGTTGTTTTCATCATAACAGAGAATAAACATCCATAAAATGCTGATCTTAATTCCTGGAAAAGCATTGCCATCAATTTGTAAGCCAATGAATCCATAATCTACGATCACAGGAAATACATAGAGGGCTTTTTTTCCATATGATGCATGAAATGCCCAAAGGCTTTTTTTTCTATTAATTGTACAAGGCAAAACAGCCATTTCATAACGTATGAGAAATTCCTTTAAAAAAGCGAACAACATATCACATTGTTAGAGGACCCAAAATGCACTGTGGAGAATATAATAACAAACTCGCCGTGTAAGATTCATGTTATATAAATTTAGTGAATACTCGCCGTGTAAGATTCATGTTATATAAATTTAGTGAATATGCACATATCACATAACATGATAAAACCATGGTTGTTCCTCAACAGCAAGCACTCCAAGTTACATGAAAAGAACAGAAAAAATCAAAGCAGATTATGATGGCCTACAATATACAACAAATTTGATAACAAATTTAGGCACGTCGGGTCTTGATAAACATCAAATACACCGACCCAACAATTTTTTAATAATTATATAAGCCTAATGCAGTAATGTTTGTCAGTAATTAGATTCTTGGAAAAGAAAATTTAAACATTGATCACACATCATATTAAATTCACAAAAGAAAACAGAGACAAGGGTTTAGAAAGTACAATCAAAAAAGGATGAGAAAATTACATATCATTTTTCTTCATTTAGCCTGGGGATGAGAGGCGATGAAGTCGACTGCTAAGTTGACGGAGTTAATCTTGTCCGCTTCATTGTCAGGTATCTCAAACCCAAATTCTTCCTCCAGAGCCATGACAACCTCCACAGTGTCTAAACTGTCAAGACCAAGGTCGTTCTGGAAATGAGCATTTGGTGTGACCTGTACACAACTCCAAAATAATTAATGAATCACTTCAGAACTAACACTTTCCCAAAATATTTGGTGTCCGCCGTGGTGTCACGAGAATCCGAATGTCCTAAAGTGTCCGGCAATGCATGTTTTTAATAATAGAATAAGAGCATATGTTTTTAATATAATATAATTATATCACATATTTAGAGAAGCAATATGCTCTTATAATTCCTTTTTTTTTCTTTTAGTAACCATGACATAGACATTGACTCATCAATATATTATGTTTGAATTCCTTGTTTAATTTTATTAAACCTTTCCTTTCTTTTACTAAGGACACATGTTATTTGTAAATTCTACATGGGTTCTATCCGACACGGCAAAATTTTGCAGAAATGGAGTTTCCTAGTAAAAATGGCCCATCTTTCCATATTACACAGCAGTGCATATCATTAAAAAGGGTAAATTACATAAAAATAACATCACGTTTGGGGCTTTTTTTAAGTTAATACCCTGATGTTTCATTTCGTCAAAATTGATACCTTTTTCTGTATTTTGGCTAATGGTGTTAATTTTTTCCAGTTATGCCCCTGACGTTTATGTATCAAAAAATTACCCTAACGTTTCTCTTCTTTTTTTCTTTTTTCCTCTTTTTATTTTCTTTCTTTATCTTTCTCTCTCTTCTCTCTCTCCCTCTTCCTTCTATCTCCTCAAGAAAATACCCGTGTGGGCATGGGGTGTGTGTGCTTGGGTGGGGGTGGGTGTGTGTGCGTGGAGTGTGTGTGCATGGGGTGGATGGGTGTGTGCGTGGGATGTGCGTGCGTGGGTGGGTGGGTGTGCGTCGGTGTGTATGCTTGGGGTGGGTGGGTGTGCATGGGTATGTGTGTGCTTGGGGTGGGTGGGTGTGGGCATGGGTGGATGGGTGGGTGTGCGCGGGGGGTGTGAGTGTGCGTGGGATGGGTGTGCGCTTGGGGTGTGTATGCCTGGGGTGGGGTGTGTGCATGGGTGGATGTGTGTGGGCATGGGTGGGTGTGCGCGGGGGGTGTGAGTGTGCGTGGGATGGGTGTGCGTTTGGGGTGTGTGTGCTTGGGGTGGTGTGTGTGCATGGGTGGGGGTGGGTGTGTGCGCGTGGGACGAGTGGGGTGTGTGCATGGAGGGGTGTGTGCTTGGGGGTGTGCTTGGGGCGTCCGCTAAATTTTTTTGCGCTAATTTATTGTTCCACGCTAAAGGCGTCCGCTCCGAATTTGTTGTTTTATGCTAATTTATTGTTCTGTACTGAAGGCGACCGCGCCGAATTTGTTGTTCCACGTCGAAGGCGTCCGTGCCGCTAAATATTTTTACGCTAATTAGTTGTTCTTTTAAATTTTGGTTTTGGAAATAATTTTTGGGGGAACAAAGATTTTGCAGGGGAAACTTTTAAATGAACCATGCCCACGGACACGGGTTATGACTAGTTAACTTATAAAAGGTCCATTCATGGGAAATTTGTCCAAATTTCTGTCTTTTGGACGGAAAATTAAAAAAAGTATCAACTTAAAAGCGTCCGAAAACGTTTGGGTATATATTTTGACGATAATAAATCTCAGGGTATTAACTTTAAAAATGCCCTGTATTTTTCTGCAATTTACCCCATTAAAAAATCAGGATTAGTAGCAGAAATAATTTTAAACAACATGGTATACCCTCAGGATAAACAAGTTCTTACACAAGATTAGTTTGAATTCAAGACTTCGTTAGGAATCAACAGCCCGTTTCAGTTACTTGAAAATATCGTGAAACTAAATTAATAATAAAACCTGCCAATGCTCAATTGAACTAACAAAAGTGCAAAATGATAAATAAAGTAAAAGTAGGGGGGTTCGGATGGTGTTACCTTGGAGGGGTCGACCTTGTGAAAGTTCTTGACGACCTTGATGACCCGCTCGGTGACTTCGGATTTGTCGAGGAAGGTGCCCCTCGCCTCGTCGGAGAACCAGCGGCGGACGAGGTGGTGAGAGACGGGTACGCTCGCCGGCATAGCAGGGGATCTAGCTCTTACCCTCACGTGCTTCAGAATGGCGGTTCTCAATGCCGCCATTTGGGATGGAAAACTGGAAACGCCTGGAAGATTCCTCCCCGACTCTCGCTCGAATGGGAAGGATATGAGAGTAAATAGAGCCTGCGCTTTTATTGTTGGTGCTGGACCATGTAATGGCGTTCAGAAAGGGATTTTTGTTATGAAGGGCCATGTGGCCATTGGATACTCAGCCTATCATTGAAAGCTATATATACGAGGGTACGAGGCACTTAACACCTTACACATATTACTCTATTTTTTCCTTCACAAGAATCACAACACGTTCTCAGCACGATCACGCTCGTAAGAAAAGGCGACGACGCTCAAAGAAGGAGATCTATCACACGCTCAATTTTAAGAAGATCGTATTCTTCTCAACAGAGAGCGAAAAGGGCATCCTTCATCAACCGTCATCTAGATTCCCTTGTCGAATCTAGAGGTAAATCCTCAAAAAATTTAGATCTAAACTTGTTTTTCCAGTAGATCTGCATGTTTTAAGATCAAATAGTTTGAAAACACGGTAAAAATCGCATTTTTATTTAGATCTGCATGTCTATAAACAATAAAAATCGTTTTTTAAAAGATTTGAATGTCTGAAAAATCCGTTTTTACCCCCCTGATCCATATACCGCACGCCCAAAGGGCATGACGGCGGTGCTTTTTCAGCGCCGCCGACAGCATACAAGCCGCGGCCAGAAGCCGCGGCCCGCTACCGCGGCCAAAAACCGCGGCGGCCGCGGCAGCCAACAGCCACGGCCCGCCGCCGCGGCGGGCTACGCCAAGGGGCGCGGCCCGCCGCAACGACGGCTGCGCCCCCCTTGGCGCGGCCAGCCGTCGCGGCGGCCGTCGCGGGTCCCTCTAGGGTTTTTCCGAAACCCTAACCCTTAACGGGCCAGTTTTTAGGGGAGGCCCCATTAACCCTATTGGGTTGTTTTCATGGCCCAAAAAGCCTTGAAATTAGCCCACTTACACATAATTTTTCTTTTTTTTGTTTTGGCCTAAAACCCCAATAATTAAAGAAATTTTAATTTTGTGATAGGGTTAAGCGGAAAGATAAAAATAAATAAAATGGATCAGGATTAAAAAGTTTTTCAAAATCATTTTTAGCACGTCACTTTCTTTTTAGATTACTTATTAATCTTTATATGCCTGTGATATAATTCTCTGCGTAGTTGTATATTTTTTTATAAAATCTGCGTGGATGTGCTATTAGACTATAATTTTAGGAATCAGCCAGGTTTCCGACATTTTTACTTTTCTGCAATTTTTCTTTTTTGAGAGAAATTTGTAAGTGGGGTTATAAATGTAAAAAGAAGCTGAAGGACCACCCCAAGAAGCTGGAGGCGCTAGCATAAAGAAAAAGGAGCTTCTCTCAGAAGTTCCCGAGTTGTATTTATTTTTATGCACTTTTTTGTTTAATGGGATGTAATTTCGGACTTTCTTTTTCTGTTAGTGTCGGATGGCTGATCCCCATAGTCCTAAATTATTTTCATTGCCTATACATTAAATGCGTGGATGTTTACTTTAAATAGTTACATAACATATGCTATTTTAATGTTGAAATGAAAAATGCATGCGTGGATGTTTATTTTTAAATAATTCATGCTATGTAAATGTTGATAAAAATGCATGTGTGGATGTTTATTTTTAAATAATTCATGCTATTTAAAATGTTGCAAGATCGCATGCATGGATGTTTACTTTAAATAGTTAAATAACACATGCTATTGTTTGTCTATGTTGCTAGATTGTTTAAATGGCCAGACTTGCGAATGTCGATTTTTCGGTCCTGAAGGCCGATGGGTCGAACTACTTGAGTTGGCAGTTGGACCTGAAGTTTCACCTGCGTTCTCATGGGTTCAGTCTAACACCCACTGAAAAGGCAACAACAAGTACTGCCGCAGCTGAAAAGGATGCTTCTAAAGAAGCCCCTAATACAGAAGAAGTGTCCGATATACTTAAGGCGAAAGACATTATTTATATCAGGAAACATTTATACTCGACCCTGAAGGACGAGTATCTTACTGTAGAGGATCCTTATGAACTGTGGGACGCACTTGAGGAGAGGTACAGACATCAGAGGGATGTCATACTCCCTTGTGCGCAGTACGAGTGGACTCACCTCCGCATACAGGATTACAAATCCGTAGCGGAGTCCAACTCAGCACTATTCCGTATCACCTCACGCCTGAAGTTGTGTTGTGAGAATGTGACTGAGAATATGTTGGTAGAAAAGACGTTCACGTTTTTTCACGAGAAGGACATGATCCTCATGCAACAGTACCGTGAGAAGAAGTTCACTAAATACTCTGATCTGCTCTCATGCCTCCTAATGGCTGAACAGAACAAAGATTTGTTGGTTGCCACTCACAACCTGCACCCTCCTGGCTCTGCTCTGCTCCACCTCCACCTCCTGTAGAGGCGCATTTCCAGTCTTCCCAGAAGAAGAAGATGGAGAAGAAGGCTAAGTTCTAGAAATGGAAAGAACAGAAGCAGCGGAAAAAGACCACTCCTCAAGCTCCTCCCCAGAACTAGAAGTTCTCGGCAAAGAAGCAAAAGTGGACGCCCAACAAATGTGGTACTCTCAAGAAAGACTGTGAGGATAAGTGCTCTAAATGCGGAATGAATGGACATTGGTCCAGAATCTACAGCACTCCCAAACACCTACAGGACCTCTACCAGGAAAGTCTCAAACATCACGCTGAGACAAACCTGATAGAAAACGCAGCGTTACCAGAGACCACATGGAATCCAGAAGATTTCATGGGAGATGACACTCTTTAGTCATGGACTAAAAACAATTTTTCTAGTAATGTATCTTTTTTTGAAATGTATCTTGCTTTATGTCTTTCCAAAATTCCATGTCAAACTTTTTCAGCATCTTAATATAAATGTAAGTAGTTTCTTTTTCGTATTATTCATTACTTGAATGTCTTTCTTATATAGATATGGAATCCATATGCCTAATGGACAGTGCATCAACGCACTCAATCCTTCAAAGTATAGACAACTTTACGAGCATCAGTAGCTATTCTGGTCCATTGAGAACAATCTCAGGATCAGCTGATATAATTGAAGGATCGGGAGAAGCAATCATATTGCTCCCCAGTCACACACTCATCAAACTTAGAATTACGTTATACTCCCCTAAATCATCCGAAATCTCCTAAGCTTTAAAGATATCCGTTTAAACGAGTATCACTTAAAGACGGTCGAGGAAAATGAAAAAGAATACTTGCACGTAACATCTCTTACAAATGGTACAAAAACCATTATGGAACGTTTTAAGGGACTCCCCTCGGGACTCTACCAAACAAGTAATCAATCTCCAGAAACATTAATGACGGAGCACCTGCAGTGCCCCCAAACACCAGAATTCCAACTCTGGCATAGTAGACTGGGACACACTGGATCTGTTATGATGTACCGCATCATAAAAAGCTCAAGGAGTATAAATTTGAAGAACCTAAAGATTCTCCAAAAGGTAAATTCCCATGTCCACCCTGTTACAAGGGTAAACTAATTACGAGACCCTCTCCACTAAAAGTGGACTTGGAGTCTCCAAGCTTTCTGGAAAGAATCCACGAAGACATTTGTGGGTCTATACACCATCAAGTGGTACGTTCAGGTACTTTATGGTCCTGATAGACGCATCTACTAAGTGGTCACATGTGAGTCTACTGTCCACCCGTAACTTAGCACTGTCTAGGTGTTTAGCTCAGATAATCAGGTTGCGGGCCCACTTCCCCGACTACTAGATAAAGAAACTTCGTCTGGACAATGCGGGGAGTTTACATCACAAGTTTTCCTAGGCTATTTCCAAGCACATGGCATTAAAGTCGAACATCCAGTAGCGCATGTTCACACCCAAAACAGTTTAGCAGAATCTCTAATTAAGAGACTGAAATGGATTGCTCGTCCATTATTACTTCAATCCCAGTTGCCAGTGAATGAATGGGGTCATGCAATATTGCATGATGCATCCTTAATAAAATTAAGACCTTCTGGAGGTCAGTCATCTTCTCCTATGCAATTAGCACTTGGTGCCCCACCAATTGTCTCACACTTGAGAATATTTGGTTGTGTAGTATACATCCCCATAGCACCACCACAAAGGACAAAGATGGGTCCACAACGTCGCCTAGGCATTTATGTTAGGTTTGACACGCCCTCCATAATAAGATTCCTAGAACCCCTTACGTGAGATGTTTTTAAGGCACGTCTAGAAGATTGAATTTGATGAAACATCATTTTCAAGACTAGGCTCACAAACCAAGAAGCCTGAAGCTTCAGACGGTATCACTTGGAATACAAGGACACAAAGTCAGTTTGATCCGCACACAAGCCATTGTGAGGAGGAGGTCCTGAAGATTCTCCATATCCAAAACACTGTCCATCTCTTGTCAGACAAATTTACTGACAACCAGAAAATTGTCAGATCACACGTCCCTGCTGCTAACACTCCAGCTAGGATTGACATATCGCAAAATGGATGCAATCCGCCTACAGCAGAAATGGTTGGACCTCTTAAAAAGAGAGGGCGACCACCGGGATCCAAGGACCAAGTCCCTCGAAAGAGTAGGACCCTTGGCAATGGTAAAACAATACCACCACATGATGCTACTATAAGCCCTGCTCCCCCATCTCTCCCAAACTCTCAAACAGAGGAAAAACCGGGAGAACATGAAGTTTCGATACATTATGTACGAACTAGGGAGTATTGGGACAGAAAGAGCACAACTATAGATGACACGTTTGCGTGTAATATTGTAATGATGATGATATTGAACCACACTCTCTGACAGAATGTCAAAGCAGATATGATTGGCCAAAGTGGAAAGCAGCAATAGGAGTGGAGTCGGATTCACTCACAAAATGCAAGGTCTTCGGACCTATTGTCCAGACACCAAAAGGTGTAAAACTGTGGGTTATAAATGGGTATTTGTTAGGAAAAGAAATGAACAAAATGAGATCGTTTGCTACAAAGCAAGGCTTGTAGCGCAGGGTTTTACCCAACGTCCAGGGGTAGATTTTGAAGCCACATACTCCCCGGTCATGGACGCGATCACCTTCTGATTCTTCATTGGCTTGACAGCTCAAAAGGGTTTAGATATGCAGCTTATGGACGTCGTGACTACATACCTATATGGCAATTTAGACCGAGACATCTATATGAGATTGCCTGACGGTTATTCTTTGCCTGCAGCACTAAAAGAGAGACAACGTGATATCTACTCAGTGAAATTGCAAAGATCATTATGTGGTCTAAAAAATCTGGAAGGATGTGGTATAACAGACTGAGCGACTTCCTTGCAAAACAAGGATTTACAAATGACACAGTCTGTCCTTGCATCTTTATAAGAGCAAAGGCAACATGATTTGTCATTATAGCCGTCTATGTGGACGACTTGAACCTCATCGGATCTCCTGAAGAGATCGCCAAGATTTCTAGAAGCTTGATAGAAACCTTCGAGATGAAAGACCTCGGAAAGTCAAAATTCTATTTAGGTCTTCAAATAGAGCATTTTAACGATGTGATCCTATTACATCAGTCAACTTACACATCGAACTTGTTGAAAAAGTTCCAAATGGATAAGTGCCACCCCCTTAGTACCCCAATGGTCGTCAGATCATTGGATGTGCATATAGACCCCTTCCGGCCGCTGGAAGAGGGGGAGGAAGTACTAGACCCTGAAGTGCCTTATCTAAGTGCTATCGGCGCACTCCTTTACCAAGCTAATTGCACTCGCCCTGACATAGCATTTGCAGTCAACCTACTAGCCAGATATAGTGCTGCACCTACACAGCGGCACTGGGTCGGAGTTAAGCATCTTCTGTGCTACCTCCAATGGTCCATAGACTTGGGTCTATTCTACAGGAAAGGGGCAACAATAGGTTTAGTTGGTTATGCTGATGCAGGCTACATGTTCGATCCTCATACAGAGAAGTCTCAGACCGGATACATGTTTACCTATGGCAGCACTGCCATATCCTGGAGATCTGTGAAGCAGACCATGACAACTGTCTCATCCACTCACTCAGAACTCCTTGCGATCCATGAAACAAGTAAAGAGAGCTTCTGGCTATGTTCAGTGATCCAGCACATTCTCACCTCCACCGGCCTGATGACCGGTGTTCTTGCGCCTACACCACTCCATGAAGACAATGCACCATGTATAGCCCAGCTACAGGACGGCGACATCAACGGCGACAAGACGAAGCATATCTCTCCCATGTTCTTCTGGACGCATAACCTTTAAAAGCAAAAAAACAGATTGAGGTACATAAGATCCAATCATGTAATAACTTGGCGGATTTGCTTACCAAATCCCTGCCTACTAGTATTTTTGAGAAACTTGTATATGGGATTGGGATGCGGAGAGTGAGAAAATGTAAACTGAGTCAGGATGAGAGGATATGAATGTATAGATACATAGGAGACTGATGTATAGATTCATAGGAAAGCTGCAAGCCTGAAGCTTGGTCAGATAAGGGGAGTCAACTGCAGAGTTGTACTCTTTTCCCTTGGCTATTGGTTTTTTCCCACAGGGTTTTCCATAGTCAATGTTTTGACGAGGCAACCTCGTTGACTCTGGATCCTGAAGTATCCACCCCTAGACACATCCCTAAAACAGGGAAAGTTATGGAGAAACTGTTCTTTATTTAACAAGACGGTCATCCTAACTCAGATCCTGAAGAATCTACCTCTTATTCAATGTTAGTTGGATAAGGGAAAGTGTTATGAATAGGCTTATGAGGCCCATTGGGTATCCGGCCAATCATTGAAAGCTATATATATGAGGGTATGCGGGCTCTTAACCCCTTACACATATTACTCTACTTTTCCCTTCACAACAATTTTTTTGAGAAAGGGTAATTTTTAGTTTTAGGAAAGAAATTAAAAATAATTTGTTTTGAAGGGAAAAGTAGAGTAATAGGTGTAGGGGTTTAGGAGCCCCCTACCCTCATATATATAGCTTTTAATGATGGGCCGGATACCCAATATGCCTATTCATAACACTTCCCCTTATCCAACCAACATTGAATAAGAGGTGGATTCTTCAGGATCCGAGTTAGGATAACTGCCTTGTTAAATAAAGAACAATTTATCCATAACTTCCCCTGTTTTAGGGATGTGTCTAGGGATGGATACTTCAGGATCCAGAGTCAACGAGGTTGCCTCGTCAAAACCTTGACTATGGAAAACCCTGTGGGAAAAAACCAATAGCCAAGGGAAAAGAGTACTACTCTGCAGTTGACTCCCCTCATCTGACCAAGCTGCAGGCTTGCAGATTTCCTATGAATCTATACATCAGTCTCCTATGTATCTCTACATTCACAGTCCTCTCATCCTGACCCAGTTTACATTTTCTCACTCTCTTCATCCCAATCCCATATACAAGTTTCTCAAAGATACTAGTAGGCAGGGATTTGGTAAGTAAATCCGCCAAGTTATTACATGATTGGATCTTCTGTACCTCAATTTGCTTTTGCTTCTGAAGATCATGCGTCCAGAAGAACTTGGGAGAGATATGCTTCGTCTTGTCGCCGTTGATGTAGTCGTCCTGTAGCTGGGCTATACATGATGCATTGTCTTCATGGAGTGGTGTATGCGCAAGAACACCAGTCATCGGGCCGGTGGAGGTGAGAATGTGCTGGATTACAGAACGTGGCCAGAAGCTCTCTTTACTTGCTTCATGGATTGCTAGGAGTTCTGAGTGAGTGGATGAGACGGTCGTTATGGTCTGCTTCACAGATCTCCAGGATATGGCAATGCCGCCATAGGTAAACATGTATCCGGTCTGAGACTTCTCCGTATGAGGATCGGACCTGTAACCTGCATCAGCATAACCAACTAAACCTGTTGTTGCCCCTTTCCTGTAGAATAGACCTAAGTCTATGGACCCTTGGAGGTAGCGCTGCTTAACTTCAGCCCAGTGACGCTGTGTAGGTGCAACACTATATCTGGCCAGTAGGTTGACTGTAAATGTTATGTCAGGGCGAGTACAGTTAGCCAGGTAAAGGAATGCACCGATAGCACTTAGATAAGGCACTTCCGGGCCTAGTACTTCCTCCCCCTCTTCTAGCGGCCAGAAGGGGTCTTTATGCACATCCAATGATCTGACGACCATTGGGGTGCTGAGGGGGTGGCACTTATCCATTTGGAATAATTTGATGAGTGTGTGATTGAGGAGCAATATGATTGCTTCCCCTGATCCTTCTATTATATCAGCTGGTCCTGAGATTGTTCTCAATGGACCAGAATAGTTACTGATGCTCGTAAAGTAGTCTATACTTTGAAGGATGAAGTGCGTTGATGCACTGTCCACTAGGCATATGGATTCCATACATATATATGAGAAAAACATTCAAGCAATAAATAATACGAAGAGAAACTACTTTATATTAAGATGCTAAATAGTTTGACATGGAATAAAGGAAGATACATTGCAGGAAAGGAAGATACATTGCTAGAAAATAAAATTGTTTATAGTCCATGACTAAAGAGTGTCGTCTCCCATGAAATCTTCTAGATTCCATGTGGTCTCAGGTAATGTTGTGATTTCTATCAGGTTTGTCTCAGCGTGAGCCTTGAGACTTGCTTGGTACATGTCCTGTAGGTGTTTGGGAGTGCGACAGATTCTGGACCAATGTCCAGTCATTTCGCATTTAGAACACTTATCCTCCCAGTCTTTCTTGGGAGTACCACCTTTGTTGGGCGCCCACTTTTGCTTCTTTGCTGCAAACTTCTGGTTCTGGGGAGGAGCTTGAGGAGTGGCCTTTTTCCGCTGCTTCTGTTCTTTCCATTTCTGGAACTTAGCCTTCTTCTCCATCTTCTTCTTCTGGGAAGACTGGAAATGTGCCTCTGCAGGAGGTGGAGGTGGAGCGAAGCCAGGAGGGGCAAGGTTGTGAGTGGCAACCAACAAATCTCTGACTTGTTCATCCATTAGGAGGCATGGGAGCAGATCAGAGTACTTAGTGAACTTCCTCTCACGGTACTGTTGCATGAGGATCATGTCCTTCTTGTGAAAAGACGTGAACGTCTTCTCTAGCAACGTATTCTCAGTCATATTCTCACCACACAACTTCAGGCGTGAGGCAATACGGAATAGTGCTGAGTTGTACTCCGCTACGGATTTGTAATCTTGTATGCGGAGGTGAGTCCACTCGTACTGCGCACGAGGGAGTATGACATCCTTTTGATGTCTGTACCTCTCCTCAAGTGCGTCCCACAATTCATAAGGATCCTCTACAGTAAGGTACTCGTCCTTCAGGGCCGAGTCTAAATGTTTCCTGATATAAATAATGGCTTTCGCCTTAAGTATATCGGAAACTTCCTCTGCATTAAGGGGTTTTTAGAAGCATCCTTTTCAGCTGTGGTAGTACTTGTTGTTGCCTTTTCAGTGGGTGTTAGACTGAACCCATGAGAACGCAGGTGAAACTTCAGGTCCAACTGCCAACTCAAGTAGTTCGACCCATCGGCCTTCAGGACCGAAAAATCGACTATTCGCAAGTCTGGCCATTTAAACAATCTAGCAACATAAACAAAAGATAGCATGAATTATTTATCTGATTAACGTAAACATCCACGCATGCGATCTTGCAACATTTTAAATAGCATGAATTATTTAAAAATAAACATCCACGCATGCATTTTCATTTTAACATTAAAATAGCATGAGTTATTTAACTATTTAAAGTAAACATCCACGCATTTAATGTATAGGCAATGAAAATAAATTAGAACTATGGGGATCAACCAGTCGACAATAAGAGCCTGTTCTTTTGCAAAGAAAGTAGCCAGGATTCTACAAATTTTCACTATTCATCCACTATTCACCAGCTTTCCTACCCAACTTTCCCATTTCATGTTCTTTTGGCTTTTTCGAAATCGTGGAAAGTTTGCCTACGTGGAGTTCCAATTGGGATTCCCGAGGCACTTTTGTAATCCTCTAATTTTGTTGGGAAAGCTGGGAAAAGCTTGGATTTGTGGGGCCCACTTTGTCCTCTCTCTTTATCTCTCATCCACCTCACCAACTTTCCACTATCTCATTTCAACTTTCCAAACCCAAAACAACACAAGAAAGGAGAGTGGACCCCACTTTACTTTCTCAACCCTACTTTCCATACAACTTTCCAAGCAAAAGAACACAAAACTCAAATTTCGCTCTCCTCAGATTCCACAAATCCCCAACTTTCCCATTTCTACTTTCTTGCAAAAGAACATGCCCTAACAAAAAAAGAAAGTCCGAAATTACATCCCATTAATCAAAAAGTGCATAAAAATAAAGACAACTCGTGAACTTCTTAGAGAAGCCCCTTATTCTTTATGCTAGCGCCTTCAGCTCCTTGGGGTGGTCCTTCAGCTTCTTTTTACATATATAACCTCACTTACAAATTTCTCTCAAAAAGGAAAAAAAATTGCAATAAAGTAAAAGTGTCGAAAACCTGGCTAATCCCTAAAATCATAGTCTAATAGCACATCCACGCAGATTTTATATAAAAATATACAACCAAACAGAGAATTATATCACATGCATATAAAGATTAATAAATAATCTAAAAATAAAGTGACGTGCTAAAAATGATTTTGAAAACTTTTTAATTCTGATCCATTTTATTTATTTTTATCTTTCCGCTTAACCCTATCACAAAATTAAAATTTATTTAATTATTGGGCTTTTGAGGCCAAAATAAAAAAAGAAAAATTATGTGTAAGTGGGCTAATTTTCAGGCTTTTGGGCCATGAAAACAACCCAATAGGGTTAATTGGGCCTCCCCTAAAAAATTTGGCCCGTTAAGGGCTATGGTTTCGAAAAACCCTGGGTGGGGGGGGCTGCGGCGGTCGCCGTGATGGCTGCCCGCGGCCGCCGCGACCGCGGTCGCTGCTGGCCGTTGGCCGCCGCTTGTTTACCGCCGGCGGCGCTGGAAAAGCGCCGCCGTCGTGCCCTTTGGGTGTGCGGTATATGAATCAAGGGGGGAGGGAAAAAACGGATTTTTTTGACATTCAGATCTTTTAAAAAGACGATTTGTATTGTTTATAGACATGCAGATCTAAATTAAAATGCGATTTTTACCGTTTTTTCAAACTATTTGATCTTAAAACATGCAGATCTACTGGAAAAGAAAGTTTAGATCTAAAAGTTTTGAGGATTTACCTATAGATTCGACAAGGGAATCTAGACGACTGTTGATGAAGGATGCCCTTTTCGCTCCCCGTTGAGAAGAATACGATCTTCTTAAAACTGCGAGTTTGATGGATCTCCTTCCTTTAGCGTCGTCGCCTTTTCCAACGAGCGTGATCGTGTTGATAACGTGTTGTGAAGGGAAAATTAGAGTAATAGGTGTAAGGGTTTAGGAGCCCCCTACCCTCATATATATAGCTTTCAATGATGGGCCGGATACCCAATGGGCCTCATGGGCCTATTCATAACATAATTTTAAATTTCAACCAAAAAAAGTAATTACAAAAATCGACCTACTATCGCCACGTCAACGGCGAGGCGCGTGGCCTCGCCGCTGACTGGGCTATTTTTAACTATGCCGCACTTAGCAAGCACGTATTTTTTGCCGCACTTGCCAAGTGCGGCCAATATAGTATGTGGGTCCGCTTGGGTACGCTCCAAGAGGCCCGTGACTTAAGTCACGGGCCTCTAAACTGGCCGCACTTGCCAAGTGCGGCCAATTTGCCTGCCATTTCCAAGCAGCATCCGCCCAACCCGATTAGAAGTTAGCTAAAAGAGAAAAAGAGAAAAACCCTAGGCTAGGAGGCGCAGTGAGCTACGTTGGCTTCCCCATTTTTGCTGATCTGACAGCGAGATCCACAAATAGGATCAAACACACAAAATGTTACTAGATGAGGGGTTAAATAAGCAATATTCAACCCGAATCAGTACTTCCAGCTTAGTGTTGAGTCTTTTTGGTTGTTTGTTTTATACTTTTTTGAGTCGTTTTTCTTTCTTTCTTTCTTTTATTTCAAAAATCTTTTATGGATAATTTTTTTATTATGGATTCATTTTCAAACTTTAGCGATGCTTATGTGGAGGATTCCCAACTTCCACCGTTCTTTCACGGTATGGGGTTGGACAATCCTAGTTCATTTATGCAAAAGTTTGAAAAATGGTGTAGGAAAGAGTTTTGGGATTTGTTTGATGAGACCACTTGTGCAGATTTTATTTATTTTAAAGTGTTCCCATATACTTTGAGAGATGATGTTAAAATCTGGTTTGATGCTTATCCTCGAGATTCTTTTTCTACATGGCTTTCTTTTCAGACTGATTTCCTTCGAGTTTTCTTTCCTACTTATTACAGGAATCAGGTACAGATGCGCCAGGCATTTGAGGAACACATGGCGAGCTTTGTCCAGTTTGACGGTGAGACTTACCGTCAGGTTTTGGAGAGGTTCGATGATTTAGTGCTTGGGTGTCCATGCCATGCTTTCAGCGCAGAGGATCTACTTCGGATTTTCTAAACAGGGTTGCAACCGTTGACACGGGACTTTATGCAGATGAGCAGCAGTGGAGAGTTCTTTGCATACACTACAAAGGATGCATGGTTGTGCCTGAGGGACCTTGTAGAGTGGGAGTGGACTACGCCATCTGGAGAGACGTCACTTGGATATGAGAATGATGGCCAGTCCCAGCTTCTACTTGAGGATACAGAGCAGGTTCAGTATCAGTCTGAGGAGCCATCTTTGGGCTCTTTTTCTTGCGACCCCATTGGATATCTAGCAGAGCAGGATGTTGGGTTGCAGGAGAGCCATGTAGAGGATGTTGAGAGACTACATATTGAGGATCAGGATGAGATGGATGATGGAGTGTGTGTCACCCATGTTGGAGACATGATGCAGTTTCGTTGGGTTGGTGATAATGATGAGATGGAGATGTGTCCAGGCGAGAGTGAGATTGATGACATCGGAGTGCCTGAGCCACATTACCATTCTGATCCATTACCACAGCTGGAGGTGTGCGAGCATCTTGGATGGACTACTGAGATGGTTTACTACGGTGATATTAAGGAGGATGAGTGCACGGGATACAGCCTACAGACTACTTTGGAGCCCGAGCCCACCCTCCCTTTAGATTCAGTTCAGCAGCCATCACTTCAGACACCTCAGGGCATGCATCAGTCCATCATCCAGGACGATGATATTCAGGGTGGCCACAGAGTCCAAAGATGACTGCAGAGGCCATTACCTTCGATGGCGAGGATTCGGCAAGCGACAGTGACTACGAGATGATCTACATTGAGCCTGTCTGCCTTCTCCTCCACACTTGCCCCTGCAGCCATTTCACCCTCCTCCTGAGGAGTCGCATCAGCCAGGCGATAGCATCGCCATTCAAGAAAGTTCTCATCACACTTTTCCCTTCATTTCTGAATCTCAATCTTCATCTCAATATATCTTAGATTCAGATAGTCGTCATACATATTCATATTCTCATTTTCATTATGACGACCCTATTTGGACTTCCTTTATTGGAAGTCTAACTTATTTTCCTTGGATTGACACATCTTGTCTCCCGTAGGACACATGAGCACATTCTAGGGAGATGCTGAGAGCTGTGTTGCTGGGATCCACAGAAGCTGGAGGAGCGGCGTTTCCAAAGCAGATGGCTGATGAACGCAAGGATATGATAGAGAAGCTGCCTCCACCATTACACATTCGGGATCCGCCTTTTGCTAAGGTGTATTCCTTCCTTTCTTTAGTGTAAATAAAAAATAAACTTTTTAGTTTAGTTTGCTTTAGTATGTGTGTTTTTCCTCTAGCATCATTGAATAATATCTAGTTTCACTTCAACCATTGAGGACAATGCTCATTTCTAGTTGGGGGGAGTGAACTATGAAGTTGGATGCTAGTTTTGGGTAGTTTTGAAAAAAAATTGATGTTAGTAAAATTTTTCTCATTCATCATCATCATTCATTCATTTTGAAAATATCATTTTGATGCCTCCATCCTTGCTTCCATCACATTTCTTTTGCTTAGTCCCTACATGCTTAATGCAAAGCAATTTTTTCGGATTATTACTTTGGTATCAAGTTTATAGATGTTTGATTCGTGTGTTTTAATTTCTTTTCCATTTTGGAGTCAAATGCTAATATGCCATGTATGAAACGATTTTCTATGTTTTGATGCCTCTCTTTGAAATAATTCGGGAATAGTTTGGTGTAAGTAATTGCATGAATTGGGATGAATGGCTTAGTTTTTGGATGGATTGGATGTGGACATTGGTGTATGTTTTGTTTTCCTCTTAAGGAGTGGGTGGATGAGTTGATAATTCATGTTAGAATGAGAAAGAGAATTAACATAAGTGAATGGTTTTTCTAATCAAATTGAGTAGCCGATGCCCCACGAAACATTGGGGAGGAAGCCAAAAATGAGATTTAGGGAATCATTCCATCCATTTGCCTATATAGCGTCATCGCGTGTATGCAAATATGGCCGTGTTTGCATTTCATAGCATTATTGCGTGAATGCAAAACATAAACATACTAAAACAAAAATAATACAAAAAAGAGAGAAAATGAAAAGAAAAATAAAAATTGAATGAATAAATGAAAGAATAAGCTTCATGAATGATGCAATCTCATCTCCCACAACTTAGAAGGAATTTCTTTTGGTTTTGACCATTTCCATCAAAATTGAAAATTTTGCCATGTGCGCAGCTTCCCAAAGAATGTGATACGTGCTTATTTCCTTACTTTTCTTAGAATTGGATTGAGGAGAATATCATTTATTGTTTACTTTCATACATTGTGTATATTAGCTTTGGAATCGTTTGGAAATAACATATGAAGGATGCCATGATGATATTTTGAATTTGGTGCATGTTTTTCCATTTAATCCGGAATTATCGCTTCTTTTGCTAGGGACTAGCAAAATGCTAGTTGGGGGGTGTGATTCGTGGTAAAAAGTGTATATTTATAACCCATAACTACCCCTATTTTGTGCTAAGGATTAGGCTTAATCTTGCCCTTTTGGGTATAATCTCACTTTATGTTTTATATAAGGGCTTATTTGTATTCTTTGCACAAAACATCATTATATGGACTAATTTCTCCTTCTCCTATTTTTCAGGTACTCCTGGAAGTCTTGGGGATTTTCCAGAATTTTCTGGGATTTTTAGGTATTTTTGGCGAATTAATTAGAGGAGAAATGCAGTTTTAAATGGCGAAATAGGAATTTTAATGGGCGCCGCATGGCGCAATCTCGCAGCGCCACGCGGCGCAGATCGGACGGCTGGAAGCCGCCTGTCTTTCACACGGGATGAAGCAATGCGGGGGCACGTGCCCCCGCACGTGCCCCGCATGATTTTATGCGGGCTTCTCCCGCATTCGAGGCGGGCCAAGGTCCCGCCTGCTACTTGCGGGCGGGTGTATTCATGGGCCGTCGGCCCGCTCGAAATATTCGAGCGGGATTCGCCCCGCTCTTGCGAGCGAGATTCGAGCGGGCTTCGCCCCGCGATTTCAGGCAGCCAAGCGCGCGCCTTGAGCCCAGCGAAGCGGGATTTGGGTTTTGAGTGGGTTCCGGGTGCCATTTGAAGACCCGCAAGCCCATTTCCGACCCGCAATGCGAATTGGGGGTTTAATTTCACCTGTAGCATTTTCCAGCGGGACACACTTCGACCAATGGGATTTACTATTCCATTGGGGGGGTTTAGACCCCCTCTTCTTCCCCAAGAGCTAGGGCAAGGGTTTGGAGGCCATTGGAGGCTAGGAGAGCTTGGAGGAGGAGCAAGGAAGGGGAAAGCTTGGGGTTTTAGGGCTTCACTTGGTTATCTCTTTCCCCTCTTTTGTAAACATTTGGTTGCTATTAATTTGTATGAATATTTGAATGATTGTTGAATGAGAGCGAGACCCATTTGATAGTTGTTTGATTAATTGCTTGTAATGAAGATTGGTGTGTTCATCTTGCATGATTATTACCCTATTTTCATTATGAAGGCCTAGAGCCATTTGGGTGTGGATTAGGTTAATTAGGGCTTGTGTGGTTGATTATTAATTGCTCATTCCTAGCATTTAATTGGATTAGCACGCCTTGAAATGGGTGCTAATAGTGTTGATTAATGGGTTGTGCCCTATATTTCATTGAGTCGTGCACCACGATTGGCAGGGCCGTAGAACGGCGGTGTACCTTAAGGGTCACACCTACGTGCACCATCCTTGCACCCTATTGACACAGATGCAAGGATTGACTCACGGGCTTAAGGTAGAGATTCCAACCCACTAATCAATACACGAATGAATCGTGCATTACTCTTGGTGGGGCCGTAGAACGGCGGTGTGCCTTAAGAGAATTACCTATGTGCATAACCCCGCATATCTTGAAATGGATGTGAGGGTTGATTCATTTGGGATGAACCTATTGCTAATCAACCCACAACCCTAATGGTATCCCATTCCACACATTACTCCTTGCTTGACTAGCTCCCTACTTTGGTCTCCACCCTACCTACTTTGGGCTTGGCTCGATTGTCTCACCCCGCACTTCCACTCATCGCACGTGTTAGTTTAGTTGGTTGTACCAACACCTTTAGCATTCCATAACCAATTGAGATTGTGAAAGTGAAACGAATTGTCTCTGTGGATTCGACCCCGTACTTACCAGGATTATATTGCATTGACACTCCTACCCTTGGGAGGTGAGCGTGTGAATCTTACTTGGATTGTGCACGTCTCGTAGTCAATCAGCGTATCGGAGGCAGGAGTGGACGATGGAAAATGACTTTGCCCAACTTGGGCTAAAGCCAGAAGACCTGATATCCGACGCCAGAACTCCTCGGCATCAAATGAGCCAAGCTCAACTTCGGGAGAGTAGGCCCGGTCTGGGTCGGGGATAGGTGGGAAATGGAAGTAGGCACGAGTCATAGCATATATGACTATGATGTCATGATCCAGCAACCAAAAATGGATACCATCCCCCTCCCTGACGATAAAACTCATCACCTCATAGGTGAGGTGAGTTTATGTGCATGCATGCACCGTCAGGAAGTGTCCCAGCCTATGGTCTGATAGATTCACTGGACACCCTGAAGGATGCCCAGGCTCATGAGTGTGGTGATGGATGTGAAGCGGGTGGGGACGATGGAGCGGTGCGATACGATCTCGAATCGCACCCGGTGAGTGGCATGCCTGAAGACAATGTCATATGTCCTTAAAGTGCCAGTGGGTGGCTGTAGAGGTGGTGGAGGTGGAGGAGCATGAGTGGTAATGGGAGCGACGGTAGGGTGTGGGGCATCAAGTGCTAGAGACGTATGAGATGGTAAGCATGAGGATGGGATGAGGACGTGGTGATGTCCAAATTCTCAGCGGGTGATGGTGAATAGTGACGGTGGTGTGCTGGCTGAGAAGAGGAGGGGACGGGGTCGGTAGCCTTCCTCTTCTAAGCTGTGGGTTTCCTAGCACGAAGTCTAGGAGGCATCACGGTGTGTGTGGTGTGCTAACGAATGCGACACAATATACGATATAAATAATAATGCAAGGGACGAGTGTACCGATATCGCGAAGCAAAGCGATTGCAACGAACGGATGTACATGCGAAGCCTCGAAGTAGGACATTGTTCGGTCCCCGGGTTTACATCACGGGTGCACAAATCACCGCAAGTGCACGTTGTGCTATAGTATAGAAAGATTGTCAAACTCAGGGAGACAATCGTTTAACGCTTAGCTTTATATGGAAGGAGGAGGGTATGCGGTCGTGGGTTGTCACAAGAGATTGATTGGTTGATTGTGTAAATCAAGAGTTTACTAGAAATTAAACGTCTAAGGCTTTCGGGATTCTCCGGTAGGCCCTTCAATCACGGATGCCAGGTCAAATGACCCGATGTCGAACGATGGATTAGGGTAGGAGTGTCACACCCATAGATGCGAATGAGTACTTAACTTTCGTTGTTCCTACTTGTCTAACACATCCCTATGCGAAACCATGCTCTTGCAGTTGGCTTCATATATGAATGCGTGCATTAAGATTGACATTTGGTCCCGCCTCGCAGATCTGCATACACTCTCGTGATCTACGGAGTGCGACGCTACCCTATGGTTGGTTCTAGCAGTCCACATGCTCTCGCAGTCAACGACTAGCGGATTGGGGATTAGCGGTTGCCCAGGCTCTCGCGTCACTCTTGTAATCATGAGTCCCGGAGAACGGCCACAAAGCCTAAATCGTATTCGTATGGATTCTCCTCAGGATACGGAGCCGCCTTCGCGATACCCCGATCCTAAGGCCAATCCCCCAAAACCCTTGTTCAAACCTCCATAGGGCAACCCTAGATTGATCCAACGCGGGTCTAACCTAACATCCGATCGCTAGGATCCTAGGGATCGTCCCTAAGCCCTAGATACATACTACTCTATCATGGCAAAAGCTCTAAATATAATAGCAATAGAGTTAGGCATATCTAATCGGTCAAATTGCATGAAATTAATTTCAATGGAGAGAGCAAGAGAAATGAGAGAAATGATAAAGAAATCAAGAAAATCCGACCACAAACAAAGATTTAGATTGTAAAAGAGTTTACCAAATGAGAGCTCCCAAAATAGCTCTAAGGGTTTTGCTACAGAAAATTAAAGCTTAACCAACTCTAAAAATCGTTCACTATTTATATAAAATAGTTTGGGTTCGGGTTTTACAAGAAAACCAACCCGAAACCCATTATTTTAAGTCAAATTGCAGTCTGCCGACCTACCGCTCGACCAAGCACAGTGCTTGCTAGGCCGAGCTGTGCCTTGTGTACTGCTCCGCTTAGCGCTCGAGAAGGGGCCGCTCGGACGAGCGAGTTGAGTCGCTCGCCCGAGCGTCATGTCGCTCGGTCGAGCGAATTAAGCTTCAAGATTTCCAGAGCCCAAGTCCTTCGTTTAATGGGCTCCTTTGATGGCTAGCTCAGGTGAGCGGGCTGGTCGCTCGGCCGAGCGGGCTGATCGCTCATCTCGAAGAAGAACTTCATGCTCCTTGGCATATCACAGCTCGGTCGAGGGCATCATGCACTCGGCCGAGTGATCTGGCATGAGTCCCCAAATCTCCCCTCTTCTCTCCATTCACCTCTTCTCTTCTCCTCTCTTCTTCTACTCCTCTTCCTCGCTTCTTTGGCCTCGTTAGGTCGTCGTGGCAAGGTGAAGCGAGCTTTGGCGTCGATGTTGTGCACAAAACCCCATATCGCTCCAAATCGCATCTAATTCTCTGACAACACATAAAACATTGAAAGGATCAAGAATATCGAGAAAAGCGCGATATAATACGAAAATATGGATTCGGGCAATCGAAACTTCATGGAAATGCATGGTAAAAACATGGAAAATATAGACACAACAAAATCCCCCAAGCTTACCTCTTACTCGTCCTTGAGGAAGACGAATAAGAAGTTCGCCAGAGGGTAAAAACAAAGAAGTGCAAAAGAAACCAAAAGATGGGAAAGGCGACTAAATCATCTTCTCATATCATAGCACCGAACAACACTTCAACTTCATAAATTAAAAACGCACTACTCATGAGGATTCATCAAGTCTAGCAAGGAATATATATAGAATGGATTTTCAAATGAAAGGCGTGAACTCGGATATATGATATGAAGTTAGAGGGGGATTACTATTATAGCATGCAATCAATATACAGAATCCATGATTCGAGCTCAAATCTCCACAACTCATTCTCTAAGCAGCAATAGTATCACGATCAATTAATTCAAGCATGCAAGATGATTTTAATTATTTTCATAAATGAGGATGGTAAGTTCAATTAAATCCAGAAATCACCGCACTAAACTCTTTCACAATCCCTAGAAATCATCGACCTTGCCATGTCCATATTCTATATAGAAAGTGAGATAGAGATGTGGAATTTTTCTTTTTACAATTATTTTTGGCTATACAATTTTCTTTATATATACATACTTTTATTTTCTTATATACATGAGATAACTCAATATATACAAGAGACAGCCTATGCATCCCAGGTCAAACGGCCTTATGGCATCGGATTACGAAAAACCCCTCGGGCCTATTATTCTTATGTAATATTTTTTTGGTTTTTGATTTTTTTTTCAATTTTTGGGATTTTTGCAAACTCACGTAAATGCGATGGAATGCAAAGCATGGTCAAGGATCGCAATTGGCTATATACAAAAAATAAATAGCATAGAATTGGGACATGGCTCGGTGTCAGAATATCCAATAGACGCTACTTAAGTGTCGTGGGTTATCCAAACCCAATTGAACTACCATCCATTATGAAAATAGACGTTTTAACACAATCATGCAATTTTCACTCAATTTTCAATCAATCATGCATTTTCACTCAATTTTCAATCAATCATGCATTTTCAAGCTTAACTATTTTGAGAATACTCGTTGTGGAGAATATGAATTCAAAGCATGGAAAAGCATATTAAAAAGTATCCTAATCAAGGAACATCTCTAACACACGGAAGTATAGAGTTAAAAATCATAATCCATTCTATATAAATATGCGGTGACGCGCAATAGACTATGACGAATCCTACGTGAATGTGTAAAGCAGAAAAGTTGAGTGTGTGCAGCTTATAGTGCAATCATAGGAGAATCATCTTTAGTCTAAATTAAAAGAAAAAGAGGAAAAACATGAAAAACATGCATGCGAACAAACAAGAAAAGAAAATAAAAATAAAAATGATGATTAAAAAGGAGAAACTGGGGTGGTAGTGGAACTAAAATGGGAATAAGGAAAAAGGATAAGTAAAAAGCGATAGCGCTCTTCCCCCAAGCTAGATGCTGACGTGTCCTCACTGCTGAGAACACAAGCGTAGAGACGGGAGATGATGCTAAGGTTGGGGTGGGTAGGAAGAAAGATAAAATAAGGTATAAAAGATGCATATGCATATGTACAGTATGGACACTATGGACAACAAAAATCGACGTCAGAATGTGACTCTCCCAAGCGAGACCAAGCTGGGCTCCGAAAAGACAGATGGGTACAATGATAGGAGGGGAGACACTGGGACAACGAGAAGCTAATAAAATCAGGCAACACCACCACTTACAAGGTTGGGTAAGGTAAAACATAAATAGAATTAGAATGGAAGTACTGGATTGGCACGACAACCCCCCAACCTAGGATGGAGTCAACCAGGAGAGCAATTGGCGAGAGCGAGGGATCCTCTCTCGCCTATTGGATCGTCGGCCTTGTAGGGCTTTAACCTTTGTCCGTTGACCTTGAATGGTCCGTTAACTGCACCCCTCGGGAATATCTGGAGTTTTTAAATGGGCCGTACCACCGGGACTTCAACTTCCCTGGAAAGAGTCTCAGGCTGGAGTTGTAGAGGAGTACTTGATCTCCTACGTCGAAACGATTTACCGTGATTAACTTGTCATGGTAGATTTTAGTCTTTTCCTTGTAAATTTTGGCTTTTTCATAGGCGTCTCTCCTGAGTCATTCTAACTCATTGATGTCTAGGAGGCGGCATAGTCCTGCATTTTTGTAGTCGTAATTGAGTCTCTTGATAGCCCAAAAAGCCATATGCTCCAGTTCCACTAGTAGGTGGCATGCCTTCCCGTAGACTAGCTTGTAAGGGGTTGTTTCGATGGGGATTTTAAACGTCGTGCAGTATGCCTATAGCGCATCGTTTAGCTTCTGGGGCCAATCCGTTCGTGATGAGCTAACTGTCTTCTCGAGGATGGTCTTTATCTCCTTGTTGGAGATTTCTACTTGTCCAATCGTTTGAGGATGATATGCGAGTTCAACTTTATGATATACTTCGTACTTCTTGAGTAAGTCCTCAAACTTGCTTTCGATGAAATGACTTACACCATCACTTATGACCGTCCTTGGCACCCCGAAACGGGGAAAATGATGTTCTTGAAGAATTTTTTGACGACTCGAGAATCGTTCGTCGGGGTAGCTATAGCTTCTACCCATCTGGACACATAATCCACTGCCACTAAGATGTATATGTTCACGCAACTTGTTGGAAACGGGCCCATGAAATTGATCTCCGAGCAGTTGAATAGTTCAATCTCCAGGATGCCCTTGAGGGGTATCTCGTCCCTCCTTGTAATATTTCCGGTCCTCTGGCACTTGTCGCATCATTTGATATAGTCATGAGTGTCCTTGAAGAGTGTTGGCCAATGGAACCCACATTGGAGTATCTTCGACGTGGTCTTCGTAACCACCGCATGGCCTCCGCATGGTTGGTCATGGAAATGAGAGATGATAGAAGCGGTCTCTTCCTTGGGAATGCACCACCTAATGATTCCATCTGGGCATGATTTATAGAGATGCAGAACGTCCCAGAAGTAACGTCTGGCGTCGCTCAAGAACTTTCTTCTCTGGTAAGTGGTCATTCCCTGGGGTAAAATCCCACTCACCAAAACATTTACTATGTCGGCGTACCACGGTGTATTGGCAAAATCTGCTGCGAAAAGCTTCTCCCCGACGGAGGACTCATCGATGGGGAAACTATCGTCCTTGTCCCCATGAGTGAGCCAGGACAAATGATCGGCCACTACATTCTCCGCGCCCTTCTTATCCTTGATCTCCACGTCAAACTCCTGAAGGAGAAGTATCCACCTTATCAATCGAGGTTTTGCTTCTTTCTTGCTCAGCAGATATTTTAAGGCGGCGTGGTCTGTGTGAATTATGACTTTTGATCCCATGAGATACTGTCGGAATTTCTCAATAGAGTATACCACCGCTAGCAACTCCTTTTCAGTGGTGGTGTAGTTTCTTTGGGCTTTGTCCAGTGTTTTGCTAGCATATTAGATGGCGTGCAGCTTCCCATCATGCCTCTGGCCTAATATAGCTCCCACTACCTGATCACTCGCGTCACACATCAGCTCAAATTGCAAGTTCCAATCTGGTGGCTGAATAAATGGAGCGGAAATAAGAGCCTCTTTAATCTGTCAAAAGCTTCAAAACACAGTCAGAAAAAACAAATGGCGTGTCCTTTGCAAGTAATTCAGGGAACGGGCATGCAATTTTAGAAAAATCCTTAATAAAACGATGGTAGAACCCTGCATGCCCAAGAAAACCACGGATTCCCTTAAGATTGGTCGGCGGGGGAAGCTCCTTGATAACTTCGATTTTAGCCTTATCGACTTGTATCCCCGTGGAGGAAATTACATGCCCTAAGACAACTCCCTCGGTTACCATAAAATGGCACTTTTCCCAGTTCAGAGTGAGGTTGTTCTCACGGCATCGATCCTGTACCTTGACCAGATTCCCAAGGCAAGAATCGAACTCAGTGCCGTACACAGAGAAGTCATCCATGAAGACCTCCATAATATATTCGATAAAATCTGAGATGATAGAGGTCATGCATCTTTGAAAGGTCGCGGGTGCATTACATAAGCCGAAAGGCATCCTTCGGTATGCGAAGGTGCCATACGGGCATGTGAAAGTCGTCTTCTCTTTGTCCTCCTTGTGTAACGAGATTTGGAAAAACCCCAAGTATCCGTCAAGATAACAAAAATAATTATGCTTGGCAAGATGCTCAAGCATTTGGTCGATGAATGGAAGGGGAAAGTGGTCCTTTCGAGTGGCCTTATTAAGTTTTCTATAGTCTGTACACATCCGCCAGCCCGTGACGGTCCTAGTTGGTATCAATTAATTTTTTTATTTCTTATGATGGTCATGCCCCCCTTCTTAGGCAGACTTGGACAGGACTAACCCACTTTCTATCAGAGATGGGATAGATAATGTCGGCTTCAAGAAGTTTCAGGACCTCCTTCTTAACAACTTCTTTCATGTTAGGGTTTAAACGTCTTTGATGTTCTATGGAGGTTGTGTTGCTATCTTCGAGGTGGATCCTATGCTCACATAGCCCAGGGCTAATACCTTTCAGGTCAGTGATACTATAGCATATACCATCTCTATGCTCCTTGAGGACCTTTAGAAGATCCCCGAGTTGAGGTTCGGTGAGGGAAGCATTGACTATAACGGGATACGTGCGATTATCACCTAGAAACGCATATTTAAGATTGGTAGGGAGGGGTTTAAGTTCTATCTCAGGGGGTGCTGTACTCCATGCCGTGCTCGCTTGCGACTGGAATGCCTCTTCCTCAGGTGCCGGTTCGTCTGGAACAGAGCCATTTGACGCTGTGTCATAGCTTGAGTCTGAGTTGGATGATGAGTGTGTCTCATGAAAGATATCATCAGGTTCCATTTCTTGGCCTTTACAGTTCTCAGGATTCCCCACTGCTTGCTTGTCAACAAGGGGGGCGTCGTCGTCTGACCACACAGCTCCGTAGAAATTATCCTGAAGCTCGTGAGGTATCATGGTCGAATCACCTTCTTGGAAGTCGTCGGTCTCTAGGGGACTTGAATATCCGGGTTGTATTCGCCCCTCTTAGACGAGTCGTGTGATTATCTCTTCGAATGTGACATCGGAGGGGAAGAAATACGTGCCATGAGCACCAATTCGTATGCAGATTCCTTTCGAGACATTGTTGATGTCAACGTAATATTCCGTCATGTACTCTGAGAGGTGCGGTGCGAATGGATCTGCTGACGAGATGAATACTAGCCTGGTGCACCTGGCATGATCCACAATGTTATCCAAAGCAGTTAGAAGGGATACCTCATTTGGTGTTTCGCAGGATTTGGCCTGTGGGACATCCCTGATGCAAAATGAGAGCATGTAACTTTGACGCTAACGTATACATCGTCCTCGAGAGCACCTGATGCAAAATGAGAGCATGTAACTTCACGGTATATCTTAATTTTTCATGCGCAGGAACTCAAGGAGTCTCGACGACTTAGTTCCTTTGGATCCCAAGATCAACGCTACCCTGAGGCGTTTGAACGCAGAAAGAAGAAGAAGAGAAGAATTTGCCGCCGTGGCAGGAAACGTTACTCCTCCAAAGTCTTTGCTCGAATATTTGATGTCGTCTATTGGGTCTACATCCAGCATTCAACCTCCGACCATTACGACTGGAAACTTTGAGTTGAAGCCATCACTTGTGGCTTGGATCCAACAAGACCAATTTTCTGGAGCTCCCATGGAGAATCCCATCGAGCACTTAGACTCTTTTTTGGAGAAGTGTGAGACATTTAAGATCAATGGCGTATCAACCGAGGCTATTCGGTTAAGATTATTCTCTTTCTCTCTACAGGATAAAGCGAAGCAATGGCTGAGGGGGAAGGACCCCAACATGTTCACAACCTGGAAGCGGCTTTCGAACACATTCTTGAACAAGTTCTTTCCTCTGGGGAAGACGATGAAGTTAAGAAGCGAAATCTCCTCTTTCTCCCAGGATAGCCATGAGTCGCTACATGAAGCGTGGGTGAGGTACAAAGAAATGCAAAGGAAATGTCCTCACCACGAGCTCCCCCGTTGGCAGATCATCAACCTATTCTATAATGGACTGAGGGACGACTTGAAGTCCTCTATGGATGCCGCAGCGGGTGGATCTTTCTTGTCAAGAAACGAAGTGGATGTAGGAACTATCTTGGAGAACATGGCATCCAACAATGAGAGGTTGAGTGATAAGCGTACTACACAAAAGCTAGTGGCATGCATCGGATTGAGGAAGTGGACAAGCATCAGGCAAATTCAATTTGACTTCCACTCAAATTTCAGTGTTTATGGTTGGAGCCGGTGCCGCTAACCCACAACAAGTAGCAGCCGTGGAAACTGAAGTGATTGGAGACTTCGGTGTTGGAGAGATTTCGGCGCCCGTGGATCAAGCAAGTGCCTTATTCTATAATCCTATGGATAATGTGCCTTATCTGCCAAGGACAAGTTCTAACCCTGTATATTCTCCCAACAATCGGAATCATCCAAATTTTAGCTACAATGAACCCTACCAAGAATTTCAGCAACCTCCTCAGCAACAACAATACCAACCTTCTCCGCCTCAACAAATGTATCAACAGCTTCCTCCTTAACATCAGCAACCTCCGCCCCAACAACAACAGTACAATCAACAACAACGAGTGGTCTCTCCGATTGAGAACCTCCTGGCTCAGTACATTTCGAATCAAGAGAAGATCACTCAACAATTATAGCTTGGGCAGAAATCATTGGCTGACCAAGTAACCCAATTGGGGTTACAAGTAGCCAACCTCCAAAAGGCGCAAGGATAATTGCCGGGTCAACCGGAGGTGAATCCTAGGGGGACCGAGCCAAACCTTAGCCTAGACACACAGTCAAGCGAATGTTTCCGCTATTGTTCTGAGAAGTGGAAAGAAGATTCCGGCACGGGAGGCCGAGAAAGATAATGAAGCACACATTGTCAATGTGCAACCGAATATAGAGATGACCGACAATGGAGTTTCAACATCAAATCCCGTGCCTCCAGAAGAAGAATCTGAGAAAAGGAACAAGAATGAGGTTGAAGACTTGAGGATTTTCAAGCCTTCGGTCCCATTTCTGCAAAGGCTTGCCAAGGCCAAGATCGACGAAAAGTATGCCAGGTTCTTTGAGATGGTGAAAGACCTAAGTCTTCATATCCCGTTCTTAGAAGAAATTGAGACTATTCCTTCGTACGCGAAATTTCTTAATGATCTAGTGACGAAGGGGACAAGAAAAGAAAAGGTGGTCCTTACGGCAGAGTGTAGCACCTTGATTCAACGAGCCAATCCGCCGAAGCTTAAGGACCCAGGAAGTTTTTCGATTCCGTCCTCTATAGGGGAAGTCTCTATCAATAGAGCACTTGTTGATTTGGGAGCAAATGTAAGTCTGATGCCCCTCTCACTCTACAGAAGAATCAACATGGGAGAACTGGAACCTACAGGGATGACCTTGCAGCTAGCGGATCGATCCGTCAAATACCCCGTGGGAGTCATCGACAACCTACCAATGAATGTCCACGGTGTACGTGTGTCGGTGGATTTTGTAGTGATGGATATGTCCGAGGATAATCACACTCCGATTATTCTCGAAAGAACTTTTATGGCAACCGCCGGTGTGCTCATCGACGTAAAGAAGGGAAAACTGTCTTTAAACATCGGTGATCAAACGGTGGAATTCAACTTGGCGATGTCCATAAAGCTACCACCCGAGGAATCCAATTGCAACCTTCTGAAGATTGAAGAAGAGAAAGTTAATGAAGCAGGAGCATTAGACGTTCTTTCTTGGGACCCCCCCTGAAGACTTGGATGGAGTAGAGGAGCACTCTAGGCTAGACGGAGAGGAAATTCTTGAGCCAGAGTGTGTCTCCCAGTCAACTCCCCATAGATTTGGAAAGAATGCTCGGATGAAGAGCATGACGAAGTGCGAATCCAGAAGAGAGTGGGGTGTGTTGCCAACACTAAGGAGAAGCCCCCGAATATCACAAATGGGGGAGTGATTGAGACCATCCATTTGTCGCCACTGTCAACAACCGGAACTTTTGCCCCAACTGCTGAGACGACACGAACCATCGAGCTTCACCCATTCAAGCCACCTTGAATATCATATCGGGAGTCGAGCGAACGACTATAAAAATAGCGCTTCATGGGAGGCAACCCATGTCCTAAACTTCTGCTGGTTTTTAATAAGATTAGTTTATTAATTTTTGTGTATAAATGCTGCTGTGGGGATTTTTTGTTCGGAAACTTAGAGAATTTAAACTTTTTTTGTGGGAATTGCCCCACCCGATCGGGTCATACATCAACCGATCAGGTGGATTGTTTCAGTAAGTGACCAGCTTCAGTCGAAGAATTAACCGATCGGATGATAAAGTCGGCCATTAGGTCGGTGATCGGGTGAATTAAAACAGAGACTTGGGAAGTTTTTCGGAGAGCGGTCAACCGATCGGGTGAATTCTCACCCGATCGGGTGACCTGTAGCTGCTAATCTATGAGATTTTTGAAAATTGATCCAACCGATCGGGTGATTTCCACCCAATCGGTTCACCCAAACCCTATATAACCCAACCCCCCACCCGACTGCCATTCCACCCGACCTCCAAAAACCGATCTCGAGCGGTTCGTTTGGACTTCTTCCCAAACGATCTTCTCCATCACTCCTACGGTTACTAATCACCCTCCCCCACTTCCTCCACTAATCTCCCACCATCAAATCCCCTCCATCGACCACATTCAAGCTGCAAATCCCTTGAGACCCTAGCCCTAGCCCTAATTTCCCCTAATTTTCAAAAAACACTGTTTTCTTCTGATTAGTGTGAGGCGGCTCTCCGGATCACTCCCTCGTACATTGTGGGATCTTTTGGAGCTAGGAGCCACATCGTTTGCTGGGTAAACTCGCTCTATAACTTGGTTATTATATTGCCCAGAAATTTTTATTTTGTCACTATGTCATTTGTTGTGTGCACCCACATATCATCTTGCATATCACATCCAATTGCCACAATATCATGGCAAAAGACAAAGATAAGGGTAAGCAACCCATGGTGGAGGAGGAGCCGTCTCAAAAGAGACAACGATCCACACGTTCTACACGTGCACGTGCTCCTCAAACACAGCCTACCCAACCACCACCTTCACATGTCGTTCCCGCGAGAGACCCATTACTTGGACCACAGGGAGTTCGTTTTATGAGCCAACCCACAAAGATTTCTTCTCTCGCCTCAACCAACGTCCTCACCTTGCCACCAAGTTTGCACACGACCAAACCTTATTCGCTCTCGGAATTTTCTCCAAAGTCGAATCCATGTTCGCAAACTTGGGATGGCTTAGTTTCCTCCACACTCATGCTCAATCATACCCCGTGCTCACACTCGAATTCCTCTCCACGATCAAAATTGAGATGTGGTCAAATGTCCTTTTTTGCCTTCGGAACCGAAATTCCAGTGCTCCCTTGACCACTATCAATGATATTTTCGGTATTCCCAATCTTGAAGGCAGCTCCCTTGCCAATGAATTGCATCCCGACTTTGACGTCGACCACTTGTGGCATCGTCTCACTTTGCACGATCAATTTCCAAGAGCCAAGACCAAGGCTTCTTCGATTATTCACCCAGTCTTCCGCCTCGCCCATCGCATTATTTCCAGCACTTTCTTTCCATGGGATAAGTCCGGTACCGTGACTGATTTGGGTTCAATATTACGTATTTGACCCCCCTAATTAGTCCTATTTTGTGCCCATATGATGCTATAATGTTCCCTAATTCATTCGTATTTTCTACATCACCATTTGTTAGAGAATTCATCTTGTTTGAGCATAAAACAGTAATTAATGGAGTATTTCTGCACTTTTTATATTTTTCCTAGCATCGTCTCGATCTCACGATTCCAACGACTATTTATTTGTATTTTTCTGAGATCTGTGCTAATTACTGTGTATTTTTGAATGTAGAATACGAAAAAATGAGATGCGCACGAATCTTGGCGTATGACATGGCGTCGATCAGGCCGTTCCCGCTTCAATCCAATGGCGCGGAGCAACTGAAGATGCGGCACATTTCCAGCCGTCGATCGCCGATCGAACGGCTCTCGATCGCGACACAAACGCAGCAGCGGAGGCGCCTTGAGGGTCCACGTGGCGGCCATCTAGCGGCATCCGCTGTATCCAACGGCCCAGAGAAGCGGGCGAAAGTACGGCGACGTGGCCTCTTCAGATCCGCGAGATTCAGATCCAACGGACGACGTTCACCGCGACGTTTCGAAACGCAGCGGCGAGAAGCAGCCTACGTGGAGCAATCCGAGCCACCCATCGAAGATCCGACGACCAAGAATAGCTCCGCAAGTCGAAAGCGGGATGCATCAGCTTCGCATGACGTGGCCATCTTACGACCGAGCGATCACGATCTAACGGTGCTCGTCGAAACCGAGTTGGGTTCGAATTGGTAGCGGGCGTGCGGGCGAAAATCCAATAAGACGGGACACGTGTCAAGTTTATATTCAATCCCGCTAGATCGGATGGTCGGGATTTGAAGCGGCTGATGGGTCAGGTTTTAAGTGATAACGGGTATGGTTTTTGAACCCGTTAAGGCCCCAAACCCGCAATGCCTATTATATAAGCGTATTCTAGGGTTTTGGGGCGTATTTTTGGCGTATTGGAGCACTTAGGAGCCGTATCTTCTTCCTGAAAAATTCTGTAAATTTCCAGAGGCCTTTCTTATTATTTCCAGAGAGTTTGTAGTCGAAACTTGGAGATTTGGTGATATTTCCTTTAACTCAAACCCCGTATTTTGGTGTTTTTAGCGTATTTTGCTATAAACTTGATGTATTTTGCTATGGAAGTTGTTTATTTTTGCATGATGTGTAGCTAAATCTCTGTTGTGCATGATATGGAGTAGTTAGGTGATGTGATTCGTGCTATTTAGGTTGAATATTGTTGTTCTTCATCGTAAAAGTCGCTAAAATTGTATGTTTTTGCTATTTGATCCTCTTTTCGTCTTCCAAAAGAAGCGAATACGTTGATGATCACCCCACAAGGGTGAGATTTGATCTCTCCAAAAGAGAGCTTCATACCATATTCGTAGAACTATAGTTTTTAGCGACGTTTTTATTCAAATTGTGCTTGAACCCCCAAAAGGGTATTTTCCGACGAATCCCAAAAGGAGGATTTGTTGAGTTATATTTAATCAACCAAAATACACGAATCGCTGATCCTAACGAGCCCATATCATGTGCACGTTTCTCATATATTTTCATACACGACTCTTTCGTTGTTCGCTTTGATTACGTATTCACGACACACTTTCACACCATCATCACTTTCATTATTAAAGTGTTTAGTTTCTCTACGTAGACTTTCTATTTGATTTAAGCTTGTGGTTTCAACAGATTTCTCCCGAGGATTCGACATCTGGACTCCCAGATTTTACTACTTGAACGGACTCTTGCGCTTGAGAGAAGCACCTTTTTGGTCCCACCAGTGACCACCCCGGATCTTTTCATTTTATGGGCGATGATGTTTCCCTTTATCTCCGGTGTCGATGGGATTACTTTTGAGGCACCGCATGTTTGCATCAATGCCGCCTCGTGGCTAATTCAAAAGCTAGTTGATATTAGCCGCGCGAATAAAGGCAAATATTGTTGTGGTGGCCTCATCACAATCATTGCCCAACATCACCCTTCAACATCGAGTTTCCCCCCGATTTGCTCAGTGCCCCTGGATCTACCCATCTTGACATCGATGTCCTTAGGCACACTCACATGATCAAGCCGCTCGGTGACGATCGATTTGCTTTCCACTGTGGCCACCCCCAACACCTTATACCATTCTGCCGAACCCTGATCGTGTCATCATTGAGCTTCCGACAGATTGGTCTTTCCCACCTGACCCTGAGTTTGTTGGGGGGCTACACCTTCAGTTCGTTCTTCCTGACGCTCCTAGATCACCTTCTCCTACCGCCCACTTTGGCACGCAGGAAATTCCTGAGTTCAGAGGAGACCCCAGGGGCTGGACCCAGTACCGCCACCCCGGTTATTACTGATGTTTCTTCCGAGGCTCTGACTACGGCCCTGCTTGGCCTAGCCTCTCGTGCCGATACAACCACTACCACCAGCACCCCTTCTGCTGTGCGCTGTGCCACTTCTGCTTGCCTCGCTCTCGAGGCCGAGATGGCTGCTTTGCGCATTGGCGCATCCTCCTCCACCTCCTCGGATCCATCTATCTCTTTTCTATCCCATCCCTGTTTCCTCGCTCTCGAGCGAAACATAGCCGCCATTCTCCGTCTTCTGACCCATATCCACGGTCCTCCACCGCCATCTCCACCCTGTCGCCTCCTAGATGATCGTCCGCTCCCATCACCACTTCTCCTATCACCACCATTGTTTCTCTTCCCACCACTTCTTCCCCTCCTACTACCACTACCTTGATCCGCTGCTTCCACCACCTTTCACCCCTATCACCACTGCCTACTCGCGTCGCAAGAAACAGGCCGTTGTGCGAGCGAGATCATTACCCCCACCCTCTTCATCAGTTGTCATATCCCCACCATCCTCCGTTACCATCGACACCCCACCCATCATTCACATCCCCACCGAGCCCACCCGTGCACGATCTCCACCTCTTTCTCCAGTTCTTCGAACACCCGTCACCTCTCCCGACCACACCCCTCCACTCTCTTCCGAGGAGGATGAGGAGCCTTCTGCTCCTGCATCTTGATCTCCCTTTTTCTGATTTTCTCCCTAGCCAGTTTTTTCTGATTCACCATGATCATATCTTTTTCAGGCATTATTGAGATCAACTTGGGGGAGATCTATATTTTGTGTTTGTTGTCGTGTCATTTGTTTGTTGTGTGCTTGTTTTGTACGTATGTGTGTATGTCTTTTCTCTAGTTGGTTTCGATCTCTATTTTCTTTCTTTTTCTACGTCTCGTTTTCTGTGTTTTTCGTGTTTTTCCGTTTATTTGTCTGTGTCATGTGTGTACTTCCCTCCCATCTTTTGTTGCCCTCCCGCACTTCATCCTATTGAATTGAGGACAATGCAACGTTCAGCTTGGGGGATTCGCACTATGTGCATCAGTCATGTCTTTTTCACCGCTTTTGAGTCATTTTTGTCGTGTTTATCTTTTTCTTTCCATCCTTTTATTCTCCCTCTCCTAGAGATGACCGCGCATGATGAAACTGTCACTAGACCACACACACACACTTAGCTAAGCAACGATAACTATCCTCACTAACCCTAGGAAGCCGAGTTCTATTGTATTTTATGCTCCGTGGGTTCACTTTGCTTTTTGTGTTGAGTTGTGTGTTGTGACTAGCTAGTTGATGTGCTTCTAGGTCGTGATTTTGTTTTATATGCACATCCATGGGTGACCCCTAGACTATCATGCTTCAATTTCGAATATGCGGTATATTGCTTCTACTTCATGCTTCATTATGCATGAATCATACTATGTTATCATGCTTCAATTTCAAATATGCGGTATATTGCTTCTACTTCATGCTTCATTATGCATGAATCATACTATGTATATACGCTTCAAATCGTATGTGTCGGGACTCTACTAATAGGACTAGGATCACCCATGTTGCTTACGCTCTGATCCGTGAAAAATGCCTTTTGCCAAGTGTTTAGAATTCGAATTCTTTTTTGTTTTACTTGGTGCAAATCCCCTCGTCGTGTATTTAACTCCCATTTGGGAGAGTACACAATTTTGCCACATACCAGCGCATCGTTCTCCCGCTTTTGGAGAATGCGCATTTTACTACTTCTACAAAAAGAGAGAGAGAGAAAGGGGGAGAAGAGAGGAGAAAAGAAAGAATATGTATAGCCAAAATCCAAAAAAATATACAAAAATCCAAAACCCAAAAAAAATTCATGTTGTAAATATTACTCCTACCGCCGTAAATAAACGGAAGGCGAGAATTTGCACCAAGTGCTCTCCTCCAAACCTACTTAACCCCTTTCGTTTTCGAACATACTTGGCATAGGCGCTTTCTAGCAATCATCTCGGCAATCGTGCGACGATTTCCTAGTTTCTAGTGGTAGAATTCCTGACATATGACATGTTTCTATTCTTACTCTACTCTCATGCATGCTTGAACTATTATTCACCGCTTACTTTAATTGATTCGATATTTGGGTCATTCCATGGATATATGTATATGGAGCTTCATTGCATGATTTAGATAGTTACACCGTTGGATAGCTCACAACCACACTCACTCGCGCTTCACCGCATGGACCCACGACACTAGTAAGGACTCGTATTCCTGGTCTTAGTGTTATGCTCCTCGCTTGCTTGCTTAATGTGTTGTGTTTGTTTTCGTTGGCTCTGACGGGTAATCTAGGATTTCCTTTTCTTTCTCTGTTTCTCTCCTTCTGTTTTCTCCCGTTGGGCTTCTATTCTCACTCGTCTTCCTCGAGGACGAGGAAGGGTTCAGCTTGGGGGATTTTGACGTGCGTTTATATTTTATATATTCATGCACGTCTTCTCCGTCGTTTCCCGTCGTGTTTCGTTGTTTCATATCCGTCCCTTTGTGTTTTTAGTTCCTTTTTACTTTCGTTGTGTTTGTGTGCATTTGTAGGACATTGCTAGCGCAGGGGACATATACTGTCACAGTCACTTTCCGATCGTACGTATTTTAGCGCGTAGCTTTTTCGTGTGCGTGTTTTTCGTAATTTGATTTTATATTATTGTTTTTCGTAGCTCAGACTCGTGACTGAACTCCGTATTCACGGTCCTCTCGGAGGTGCGATCGCCCCGGTATTTCTCTTTTAATTCTTAGACGTCGTGTCTCAGGTTTGTAATAATCTATTATTAGTATGGTAATACATATGTTATAATAATTTGATTTCAACTCAGTTTTGTAGTGGAGCTGAAAGCTTAACCTCATTTTCTCGTGTTACCTTAATTTTGGTTTGAAATAATTGTTATAAGAAGTGAGCCTTGATATTATATGGAATCAAATCTTTAATACCCAGACTTTTTTTAAAAAATCAAATCATAATTTATCCTAACCGTTGCCTATTTTTCCCCCTCTCCCCACGTGCGTCTCTATCCCCTCTCTTTTAATATCAATCTAACCCTAGGGATGGTCACGCAGCCGCCACAACCCAAACATCTCGACCAACCTCCTTGTGCCGCAGCCTCTTACCTGGCTTTGCCTCACCCTCCGACCACCCAAACAACTCCGGCGAACACCCTATACATCTCCGGTCAACCACAAAACTGCCGTGCATCTCCATCTTCCCACGCAACGAACAGCAGGCTGCCGCCCTCGAGATCAGCTCGCCACCTCCCTACCGCCTGTCACCGACGATATCTCCTCGCCTTCGATTGTCAAGCGCCTGTCACTCTTTCTCTCCTTCCTCCACCAAAACACCACCGGCCATTTCCCCTTGCCAAAGAAATCCTGCCACCGCTCCTTCCCCTGCTTCACGAAACCGAACAGAGTAAACTCCGGTGACCTCCCATGTTCTCCCTTCAAGCTCGACGGCAACCCTACTCGCCACCGCCCCGAACAGTCCGCTCTCCTCTTCAAATCCAGCCCGCCATCTCTCCGAGCCACCCTACGCCGCTCTCCGGACACCCACACATCCAGCCTTCGACCTCACCCAGAACGACTCACCGCCGATCCTCTGCTCGAACCGAGGCAACCAACTCCGAACCCCCGACTCACCGCCGGCGGTTTCCTCAACCTCCTCCGATCCTCTCCCCGAATTCCCCGTTTCTGCTGCGGCAACAAACAGCACCCGCAAACACCCCGCAGCCGTCGCCTTCTTCGCATTCATCAGCCTGCAGCGCCGCCCCGATGCCCCTCTGCCGTCGCCGCCGCCTGAGGACCACTAGCCTCGCCGTTGCCCCGTCGTGGCCGCCCAACCGCAACCCGAGCCCGCCTGCCGTTCTCCCCGGCCATCTGGATCTCCGGCGGCCCGACTTCCGCCGCTCAGCCCTCCCATCGATCCACCGCCGGACTGAGCTCTGCCCAGTCTCGCAAACGCCGCACGGCCATCGCTCTTCCCACGCCACCGCATCATCCGGAAGCTTCATCTTCCCCTCCGACGCCCACAGACCCGATCTCCGACCAAGACCCCTGTGCCCTCCTTCAACAACCAAGCGAACCCCGGTGCCTTCTCACCGCCTTCAGTTCCTCCGACCACCGCAGCCCTTTAACCTCCTGCCTGCAGCGAGACAAATGCAAACATGGGCGGTGAGTTGTGATGCATTATTTAAATAGTTGTTCCCATGCAACAGTTTAATTGTTATATCAAGTGCTTCATATTACATACTGCAATTATATATGTATATAGAGGTTTTAAATTAAGGGGGAGTTGTAGTATCCTAAATTATATATTAGCACGTATGGTTGAACAGGAAACCTATTATACCCATGGGGTATGTTAGTAATGTATTTATTTACATGTAGGATTAATGAGATTTTATGAGTTTAATTCTTTAATTTGATACTATTAAATCCATGTTGCAGATGTAATGCGTTTTTCTTTGCGACCCGTTACCTTTCCGGGCTGACGCCGTTACCTTACACGCTACCAGAATTCAACCCCTGACGTCGCTACCCGACGTCAGTGTAGCTTTCGCGTCGTGTTAAGGTATATCCGAACCGTAGGAACCCACACCGCATGTTAACAAGATAAAAACTGTGTTTTCAGTACTTGGTAACCCACCAATTGAAGATAACTTAATTTGGGACTGTAGGCTGATGGACTTGTGCACGTAGGTTATTTGTGACTTGGACTCTCTTGGACGGTGTGCTCAGACGTTGTACTTGCAGGCAAGTGAAACTTACCAACTCTTGTGTAGGGCCATGTTTTTAGGCCACTTCCTTGTTTTTAGCGTAAAAGAGACTAGTCAGTGAAATGATAGCTGGCTAGACGCCTGTTTGATCTAGTTTGACAACGAAACTAGATCCGTCACCTCAATTGATCTAGCTTGACAACGAAGCTAGATCCAACCCTTAAACTTGTCATGCATTTGTATCTGTCACGTTTAAATTCCTTAACTGTACGCACTTTTAACTGCCATGCATTGCATACTACATGTCATCCAAGTTGATTGTTGCATCCGTAGCACACGCTACAATACTTGTACTTGTACTCCTTGAATACTACTTCCTGGGAACGGGCCTCATGTGTTGGTCAAAAGCCAATGCCCGGTTTCCTTGTCCGACTAGGTGCACCCCTATGCCATATTTGTTAAAAACACTTCCTGGCTCGTGATCCAGAAGCGAGCATTATCGTTCGGGGGTAAGGCCCTGGCTCGATACACGTGGAGGGGTAGGGATAAACGGTCACCTGAGCTTAGGAGTGGCCCGATCAGCCACTCTAGCCAGATGGCGGAATCTCTGTGCATGAGGTGCTTACTTTACTTGTCTTGTACTAGTGAGTGTTACTTGTATAACTTGTCATCCATGCCATGTTTAAATGCCATGCTCGTACTTACTTTAGTTGTTGCACTCATTCTTTAACTGCCATGTCATTGCATTCATGCTAGAACTGCTAGGTTGCTTTACTTTTGCCTACTTCCAGTTTCCTTGCACAAGTCTCTTGCAGACTTGCTGACATGTGCCCCTTGCTCTTTTGGGTGTCACATGTTAGACCCTGAGCCAGAGACCGTTGCTGAGTACGTGATGTTTTGCTGACGCTGAGCCTGAGTCCATGTCTACCCAGGAGGAGTTTTGTGGACATCAGTGATCTTTCTTGGTGACCTTGCTGAGCTTTCTTTTGTTTTAGGTTTGTTGTTAGTTGTCGGTGCGAGGCACCTTTGTTTTGTACCTTGTACTTTTGTTGGCCATGTTTGGGCCTTTAGACTCTATTTTCTTTTAGCCTGGTGGTTTTTTTTTCTGTGATGTTGAAACTTATTTTATGGATATTCTGAGATATCTCTTTTGTCTCATTTCATTAATATTATCTTTGTTTCGTTCGCGTTGTAAGGACCTGCAGTTTTGAATTTGATTGACGCTTATCGGACTTGCAGCTTTGCAGCTTCAAGTCTGAGCGGACCTTCTCACGCTTCACCTCCATATTTTTGGGAAGCGGGGCGTGACAGGTTTTGTTGGCGGCACATGCAGGTCGAGTCTTGCAATTGCGAATTAACGGAACAACGATAATAACGTAATGTCCATTAAATAAATTGCAACATCCGAGTCATAAGCCCCGAGTCTAGTCATTTTCCTATGTCACTAGGCGGTAAGAAGACTTAGTTAGACGTCGGTGTTTGCTAGATAGAGCCCCTGATTGTTAGTTAGATTCCCTGTCAGCAATTGATATAGTCGTCGTAGGAGTTACCTTAGTGGTCCTTGTCTACCCCTGACCATATTAGACTTCTAGAATTTCGTTAGTCGTTCGTTTGGGTTCATCGATTTCGGACCAAGCTGAACGCATTTTATTACCGTCTAGCTCCTTAGAAAGTCTTAGCGCATAGTTCTTGGTCTTTAGTTGGTCGACCGTAGGAGTTTCCCCGTAGATCCTCCTGATTCATATCATAGGCGTATGTATGTTTTGATCATCCGACCAAATTCCTTGCCTCGATTTTCGTGATCACCACCTTACGATAATCGTTGACCTTTCGAATGTTCTCTTTCGCAAAGCTTGATTTTTCCAAGGTTGTTTTTCGATTTCCCTTATTAAAAGTTTTCGCTAAGTTTAAATTTTGTTTTAAACTCTCTACGCATATATTTAAAAAAAAAATTCCTCACTTTTTGATCGAGTCAAAAATTCCTTGTAGATTTTGAAGTATATTGGTTGTAATTATAATTACTATCTCGTAACCATTTTCTAATCTACATTTTTCGCATTTCGGTTTAAAGACTCTATTACTATTTTGAAAATCCGATATACCATTTTTCTAAACTATGATATTCATTTTAATCGCTTAGCACACGTACTTTAAAATCTTTTTCCAAGCTAAATAGAATTTCGATTATTATATATATATCAGTTGTAGGATTCGTGGTACTCGTACTTAAAGGTCTTTGTATAAATCAGTTGTTTGGCAAATCCGGGTCTCTCTAAAAAGTATTTTCAATATTATATATTTGAAATTTCTATTCAGTTTTAAGACTTTGAAAACATTTAGCATGAGCTTAAATTCTTCAGTCAATTTAATTTTATTCTTTGAATTTCGAAACTCTTGCCAAATTTTTTTTAAATTACTGCCGTATAATATTTTCTAAACTACGTCCTTAATGTTCGTATGAATGATTTACTTCCTTTTTATGATGATTCTCGATAAGCCAATAAACCACTTTCTCTTATTATATCTACTCGACTCAAACTTGTTTCGAACAACGTGCTTTATCGACCTCCGAATATTTTTATACAGACGAGGACTCCAATTTTTGAAGTACAATAGTTTTCAAATTTCACGTATGATAGCTTATGTTATTTACACTATTCTCTTTCTGCATCCTATAAGAGTATCACTACATCTCCCTTTCCTTTACCTAAACATTCACAAGTGAGTCGCTGTTTCACCTAACCAAGCTGTCTCCTTGTATTCGTCCTACCTGAACTCGTGCTTATCGATCCTTCCCTCGTCACGCTTTCGACCTCGACCTTCCTCTATTGCTTAGGCTTTAGTGCTCGTCAATGACTGTGTCAACTCCAATTTGTTAGCAGGCCCTTGGACCTTTGTGATGTTGTTGTGGTGCATGTACCTAAGTTGAGTGTGTGGGCTTGAATGAGTGTACTCCCGATAGTATATTAATGATTGCCTATTGTGGGATATATACATACTCAGAGTTATTCATGATGTTATGAAGTTGTATGTGTGTTAGTATTTATAGATTTGTGTGTGGCTAGCTATACCATTCTAAGGATGCCTGTGTATATAAGAATTAGTGTTGGAATATCTAATGGGGTGTATGTAGTTAGAGATACTTATAATGGTTGAAATAATATGTTGGTAAAGCTATGTGTATGTTAGGTGTGATAATAATAGGTGTACGTATGGTTAAGTGAGTAGGCCTATTATGTGACCTATATGTTAGTACGTGTGAGTATGTGCTCGTACGTAGATACGTATTGTGCTTAGACGTAAGTAGTTATGTATTTGCTGCATGAGTATATAGGTGTTATACATATGGTAGTAGGATTAAAATTTTGATTGGTATTGCTTGCTTTTACGGGATGTTGTATGCGTGTATACCATGAAGTATACACGACTGTTGCATATCTTAACTATGTATGAAGTAGATGTGTTGGTATACTAATTATAGGTAGTAGGATATGGTGTGAATATATGTTCTACATGTGTGTGACTACACGGTGAATGCATGTATTAGGGTAAGTATTATATTTATACGTGTGCTGAGGTCCGTGATATTATTATGGTATATAAAGTGATTGAACTATGTGAGTGTTACCTGACTAAATAATTAGGTGTGATTGACATATGGCATGTATATGGTTATATTGGGAGATGTGTATACATTGAAGTGGTATTGGTATAGGTATAAATACCGTGTTACGTATATAGAGTATTCTGATATGTGTTTTGAGTCCCACTCAAGCTTGAGTGGGTATACTCTAAGTATATTGTTATGTACGTCTGTAGTTTGCATATAGCGATGTTTGATGTATGTATAGTGATAGGAGTGTTTGTGCCTGGTTGTGTTACGCACATGATGGTGGGCCGCTATACCAGTATATAGTTATAGGTGTTGGTCTTGCGGTATAGTTATTTACTAAGGACTTGCCTGTGTGAACGTATGTGTGCTAGCTAAACTAGGTGTGTAGATGTGATAAGTATATAATGGTATGATTGGTATATATAAATGAAATAATAGCGTGTGTGGGTGTGCACCATGCATGGGTAAGAATGTACTCAGTTATAGGTATTGGTGACTATGGTATGTGTGACGTGTCGTGAATATAGTTATAGGACCGTATGTGATGTGAAAATATGGTGAAATATTTGCATGTAATTGAATGACTATATAATTGTGAAATGATAGTAGTGGTGAATGTATATTAGATATAATAACCATGATTTAATATTGTGTGGTGTGATTATATGTGTTGATATGTATGGTGTTGGATGTATACAAGGAGATATAGGGATTAGTCATCTGTGTGGTTGTGCATATGCAGCTTTCTAAACGTGAATACTACGATCGTATTTGCTGATGTGAAATTGTTGTTATGTATGTATGTGTACCTTGGTTGTGATAGTGTGTGTGAGATATACAAGAGATGTACATGATTATATAAATGATTGAAGTACGTGTATGAATTTGACTGTCTATGATAGGTGTAAGGATGTGCCTGAATATATACATGTTTGAAGTATCAATGTTTGATTGACTAGTGCATATATAAGCACTTGTAGTGGTTATACCTGGTTTGAATTATGGTGTGTTATGATTGGGATAGCCACTAAAAAGGCTAGTATATAAATATTATTTTTAGTTAGAAAGTCCGAGGACGGACTTTAGTCTAAGGTGGGTAGGATGTCACGGTCACTTTCCGATCGTACGTATTTTAGCGCGTAGCTTTTTCGTGTGCGTGTTTTTCGTATTTTGATTTTATATTATTGTTTTCCGTAGCTCAGACTCGTGACTGAACTCCGTATTCACGGTCCTCTCGGAGGCGCGATCGCCCCGGTATTTCTCTTTTAATTCTTAGACGTCGTGTCTCAGGTTTGTAATAATCTATTATTAGTATGGTAATACATATGTTATAATAATTTGATTTCAACTCAGTTTTGTAGTGGAGCTGAAAGCTTAACCTCATTTTCTCGGGTTACCTTAATTTTGGTTTGAAATAATTGTTATAAGAAGTGAGCCTTGATATTATATGGAATCAAATCTTTAATACCCAGACTTTTTTTAAAAAATCAAATCACAATTTATCCTAACCGTTGCCTATTTTTCCCCCTCTCCCCACGTGCGTCTCTATCCCCTCTCTTTTAATATCAATCTAACCCTAGGGATGGTCACGCAGCCGCCACAACCCAAACATCTCGACCAACCTCCTTGTGCCACAGCCTCTTACCTGGCTTTGCCTCACCCTCCGGCCACCCAAACAACTCCGACGAACACCCTATACATCTCCAGTCAACCACAAAACTGCCGTGCATCTCCATCTTCCCGCGCAGCGAATAGCAGGCTGCCGCCCTCGAGATCAGCTCGCCACCTCCCTACCGCCTGTCACCGACGATATCTCCTCGCCTCCGATTGTCAAGCGCCTGTCACTCTTTCTCTCCTTCCTCCACCAAAACACCACCGGCCATTTCCCCTTGCCAAAGAAATCCTGCCACCGCTCCTTCCCCTGCTTCACGAAACCGAACAGAGTAAACTCCGGTGACCTCCCCTGTTCTCCCTTCAAGCTCGACGGCAACCCTACTCGCCACCGCCCCGAACAGTCCGCTCTCCTCTTCAAATCCAGCCCGCCATCTCTCCGAGCCACCCTACGCTGCTCTCCAGACACCCACACATCCAGCCTTCGACCTCACCCTGAACGACTCACCGCCGATCCTCTGCTCGAACCGAGGCAACCAACTCCGAACCCCCGACTCACCGCCGGCGGTTTCCTCAACCTCCTCCGATCCTCTCCCCGAACTCCCCGTTTCTGCTGCGGCAACAAACAGCACCCGCAAACACCCCGCAGCCGTCGCCTTCTTCGCATTCATCAGCCTGCAGCGCCGCCCCGATGCCCCTCTGCCGTCGCCGCCGCCTGAGGACCGCTAGCCTCGCCGTTGCCCCGTCGTGGCCGCCCAACTGCAACCCGAGCCCGCCTGCCGTTCTCCCCGGCCATCTGGATCTCCGGCGGCCCGACTTCCGCCGCTCAGCCCTCCCATCGATCCACCGCCGGACTGAGCTCTGCCCAGTCTCGCAAACGTCGCACGGCCATCGCTCTTCCCACGCCACCGCATCATCCGGAAGCTTCATCTTCCCCTCCGACGCCCACAGACCCGATCTCCGACCAAGACCCCTGTGCCCTCCTTCAACAACCAAGCGAACCCCGGTGCCTTCTCACCGCCTTCAGTTCCTCCGACCACCGCAGCCCTTTAACCTCCTGCCTGCAGCGAGACAAATGCAAACATGGGCGGTGAGTTGTGATGCATTATTTAAATAGTTGTTCCCATGCAACAGTTTAATTGTTATATCAAGTGCTTCATATTACATACTGCAATTATATATGTATATAGAGGTTTTAAATTAAGGGGGAGTTGTAGTATCCTAAATTATATATTAGCACGTATGGTTGAACATGAAACCTATTATACCCATGGGGTATGTTAGTAATGTATTTATTTACATGTAGGATTAATGAGATTTTATGAGTTTAATTCTTTAATTTGATACTATTAAATCCATGTCGCAGATGTAATGCGTTTTTCTTTGCGACCCGTTACCTTTCCGGGCTGACGCCGTTACCTTACACGCTACCAGAATTCAACCCCTGACGTCGCTACCCGACGTCAGTGTAGCTTTCGCGTCGTGTTAAGGTATATCCGAACCGTAGGAACCCACACCGCATGTTAACAAGATAAAAACTGTGTTTTCAATACTTGGTAACCCACCAATTGAAGATAACTTAATTTGGGACTGTAGGCTGGTGGACTTGTGCACGTAGGTTATTTGTGACTTGGACTCTCTTGGACGGTGTGCTCAGACGTTGTACTTGCAGGCAAGTGAAACTTACCAACTCTTGTGTAGGGCCATGTTTTTAGGCCACTTCCTTGTTTTTAGCGTAAAAGAGACTAGTCAGTGAAATGATAGCTGGCTAGATGCCTGTTTGATCTAGTTTGACAACGAAACTAGATCCGTCACCTCAATTGATCTAGCTTGACAACGAAGCTAGATCCAACCCTTAAACTTGTCATGCATTTGTATCTGTCACGTTTAAATTTCTTAACTGTACGCACTTTTAACTGCCATGCATTGCATACTACATGTCATCCAAGTTGATTGTTGCATCCGTAGCACACGCTACAATACTTGTACTTGTACTCCTTGAATACTACTTCCTGGGAACGGGCCTCATGTGTTGGTCAAAAGCCAATGCCCGGTTTCCTTGTCCGGCTAGGTGCACCCCTATGCCATATTTGTTAAAAACACTTCCTGGCTCGTGATCCAGAAGAGAGCATTACCGTTCGGGGGTAAGGCCCTGGCTCGATACACGTGGAGGGGTAGGGATAAACGGTCACCTGAGCTTAGGAGTGGCCCGATCAGCCATTCTAGCAAGAAGGCGGAATCTCTGTGCACGAGGTGCTTACTTTACTTGTCTTGTACTAGTGAGTGTTACTTGTATAAATTGTTATCCATGCCATGTTTAAATGCCATGCTCGTACTTACTTTACTTGTTGCACTCATTCTTTAACTGCCATGTCATTGCATTCATGCTAGAACTGCTAGGTTGCTTTACTTTTGCCTACTTCCAGTTTCCTTGCACAAGTCTCTTACAGACTTGCTGACATGTGCCCCTTGCTCTTTTGGGTGTCACATGTTAGACCCTGAGCCAGAGACCGTTGCTGAGTACGTGATGTTTTGCTGACGCTGAGCCTGAGTCCATGTCTACGCAGGAGGAGTTTTGTGGACATCAGTGATCTTTCTTGGTGACCTTGCTGAGCTTTCTTTTGTTTTAGGTTTGTTGTTAGTTGTTGGTGCGAGGCACCTTTGTTTTGTACCTTGTACTTTTGTTGGCCATGTTTGGGCCTTTAGACTCTCTTTTCTTTTAGCCTGGTGGTTTTTTTTCTGTGATGTTGAAACTTATTTTATGGATATTCTGAGATATCTCTTTTGTCTCATTTCATTAATATTATCTTTGTTTCGTTCGCGTTGCAAGGACATGCAGTTTTGAATTTGATTGACGCTTATCGGACTTGCAGCTTTGCAGCTTCAAGTCTGAGCGGACCTTCTCACGATTCGCCTCCATATTTTTGGGAAGCGGGGCGTGACATATACGGCCAACATCATGAGTCCCCTGGAGCAACGGGAGGTGTCACACGAGATCCTGAGAGCCATTCGTCAAGGAAAAACCATGTATCAGCTCTCAACCGATCGGGTAGAACAACCACCCGATCGGTTCATGCGGCCGTATCAGTCCTAAGGAAGAGACAGATCCACCCGATTGGTTCAGTGATTGGGTGGATGTAAAACAGAACGCAGTTTTGAAGGCCAAAGCTCACCCGGTTGGTTGACTTGTCAACCGATCGGGTCACCTGTAGCTGCTGCTTCCCATGCTCAAGAGTCAAAGACTCACCTGATCGGTTCAGTGATCGGGTGAGATTTATCAGAAGATGAAGACACAATTTCCCGTCGATTTACCCGATCGGGTGAAGTCTCATCCGATCGGATGAATGTCTATTTTTGTCTTTTTGTGGAAATATTCCCTGGCATCTTGCCGACTTATATAAATAGGGCTAGGTTTTCCAAGAAACGCAATCCCCATTTTAAAGCTGTTTTTAGGGATTTTTGGCTGCTCTGAATTAAACTTTAATTGTACGTTCTTTGATCGTTCTTATATTCTGATATTGCGTTTATACTTCTATTTGCTAGGTTAAACAATCGCATGATTCCATTCCTATGGCTATATCCTGTTTATTGCATTTTATACCATGTATAGTGAGTAGTTCTTCAATCTGGGACATTGGTGGAAGCCCCCTCGTGGGTTCTTCCTAGAACGGCTATAGGACTATGGATCCGATTGGATCTAGGGATTTTGATGGCTACGCGGGGGCGTTTCATTGTCATCGACAAAAGAAAGACCGCCATTGACCATCGGGCCAAGAGGAAATAAAACGGGAGTTTGATTCTCTAGCCACAGCTCACCTCCTAGCGTAGGCATTGAGTCCTTGCACGTGGGAACGGCTTGGATGAAATGTCGGGAGCAATCGTTGCGAGCTTGGTGCTCCCAAACTCGAACGGTGTTCGACATGGGAATGCCCACCATCCGAAGCCGGGTAGACCTAGCATATTATCCTGGGCATCGACCGGAATATCGGGCCCATGGGGCGCTAGGTACCACAATTAGAGGCAACATCTCACCGCCAAACCCTAGCATTCGATCATATTCCTATCCTTCGACCGTAATAGTGAGAACACATGATTGGGGCGAAAGCCAAAGTCTTAGGTTACCTTTTTACCTTTTACATCTTTCCATTAGTTTATAATCGTGACAACCATCTGAGAATCGGCTAGCTCATCCACCGGGTGATCCGGTTCCTGAATGTTTACGAGTACAACCCACGCATCCCCGTGATCGACCCCCAAGCCACACTTCGACACCGTGCGCTTGCGGTTTACAAATTCTAATTCTTGTATCCCCGTCCTGATTTGCGTGCCAAACGGACGGGAGGTCAGGTCCATGAGAAGAACTATCCGACCCATGATTTGGAAATAGGCGCTGTCGTCTTTGCATTGAAGATCTGGCGACATTTCTTACTGAGTGAGAAAGTGAAAATTTTCACTGATCACAAAATTTTGAAATACATATTCACTCAGAAGGAGCTGAATATGAGACATCGTAGACGGTTGGAGTTGATGGCAGACTACAACATCGGCCTTCAGTATCATCCAGGAAAGGTGAATGTCGTACCGGATGTCTTGAGTCGACTACCCGAGGTGATGATTCTTACAGCTCAGTGGAGGTTGCAGCAGGATCTACGAGAGATGGATGTTGAAGCTGTCCTACCGGGAGTCACTTCATCGTTAATGAACATGCAGATTCAGTCAATGATTGTAGATCGGATCAAGGCTACTCAAGCTGGAGATGTTAAGTTGAAGAAGATCAGAGAGCAAATTGAGGCAGGACTCCGGACTAATTTTATTATTCATGAGGATGGATCCCTGAGATATGGCAGTAGGATCTCTGTACCTGCAGGAGATATCAGAGAGGAATTGATGAATGAGGCTCACAGTTCGCCTTATTCTATTCTTCCTGGAGGTACGAATATGTACAAGGATCTTCGTCAGAATTTCTGGTGGCACGGGATGAAGAGAAGCATGGCACGGAGCATTGCCAAGTGTCTTGTATGTCAGCAAGTGAAGGCTAAGCATCATCACACTGCTAGGCTGCTACAACCTCTGCAGATTCCAGAGTGGAAGTGGCAGCACATCACGATGGACTTCGTGACGGGCTTAACATGGAGCACCAGGCAGAATGACGCAATCTGGGTCATCGTTGATCGATTGACCAAGTCTATGCACTTTATACCGTTCCGGTAGGGCAATCCACGGAGATACTGGCAAGAAAGTATATGGAGGTAATGACCTAACTCATGCCTCTATAATTTCTTTCTAGCACAAGTTGTGACGTGAATTTTGTCGTGTAGGAGATCGTACGCTTGCATGGAGTCCCCGTGAGCATCGTATCAGATCGAGATATGCGGTTCACGTCTCAGTTCTGGAGGAGTCTGCAGACCAATCTGGATACCAGTCTGATATTCAGCACTGCGTATCACCCGCAGATGAACGGCCAGTCAGAGCGGACCATTCAGATTTTGGAGGATACTTGCATGCTGGATTTTAAAGGCTCATGGGAGGATCATCTATACCTGGTAGAGTTCTCCTACAACAACAGCTGTCAGGCGAGCATTGGCATGGCGCCATTTGCTGCTCTCTATGGGAGGAAATGTCGATCGCCACTGAGTTGGGACGACATAAGTGATAGAGAGCTATTGTGACCGGAGATGATAGTTGAAGCGGTAGATGTTGTGCAAGATATCAGGGACGAGCTTCGGATCGCTCAGGACCGTTATTAGTATTGGGCAGATGCTAAACGACGCCCTTTGGAGTTTTAGCCGGGAGATCATGTATTCCTGAAGATCTACATGAATCGAGGGTAATCTGGTTTGGGAAGCGAGGCAAGCTTAGTCCGAGATATATTGGACCCTTCGATGTGCTAGAGCGAGTTGGAGAGGTAGCCTACCGCCTAGCCCTGCCACCCTCTTTAGAAGGAGTTCATGATGTCTTTCATGTGTCTCAACTTCGTCGTTATATCAGCGACCGTTCTCACGCAGTGGACTACTCTGAGATTACAGTTCAGCCACATCTGACGTATAAGTAGCAGCCAGTGCAGATCCTTGATAGACGTCAGAAGATACTCAGGAACAAGACCGTCAATCTTGTTAGAGTGATGTGGCAGCATGGCTCGCCAGGAGAGTCCACCTGGGAGAGGGAAGAAGAGATGAGAGAGCGATACCCGCATTTGTTTCCTGATTAGTAATTGTTAGGAATTCCGAGGGTGGAATCGTTCTTAAGGTGGGTAGGGTGTAACGACCGGTATTTTGATAATACATTTTATTATCCTATCTTTGTTGTATATTTTTTCGTATCCGTAATTAATGCGTATACGTATTACGTATTCATACTATGTACTCGTATTAGCTACGTACCCTTAATATACGTATTAAATATAACTATTTTTAAATATACCATTATACATTTCATTAAATTTTCATTTTAAAATTTAAATTTCAAATTCAAATTACTTTCCGGTTAGTAGATCTATCCCATAACATGCTATAACCCACACCCTAGGTTAGAGAACTTAATAAAATCAAATTATTAAACATCGTAAGGGTGATTTTTAACATTTGACATGTCGTAAAGGGCCTAAGTCTGCTAAATTAAACTAGAGAACCGATCACATCGTAGCATAGTACTCGTCAAGACGAACCCAACGACACCAAGTTCATCAAAAACAGGCAAGTGTACAACTTTTTTATGAATTTTTCAAGTTCAAAGTTAAAATCGTCTTTTTCACTTAAAGCTGAATAACATGAAATTTACACGTGAAATGACGCGCATGAAAAATACCATGATGTTCTTGGCTGAAAATGTGACACATTGATGTATAACTCAGCATGTTTAAGTTTTAAGATTGGCAATGAAAAATAATTGTTTGTAGCATGTTCATTAATCAACCCATAAATCTCATTATTTTAAATTGATGTAAATGTTGTAAGATGAGAATTTCTGATGATTAATGTGATGCACATCTTGCTTGTAAACATGTTACCAGAACGAACATTAATGGAACTTCTAGACATTGCTTGAATTCGTGAATTCGTGTGCCTCAAAGGCGAATCTTGATTTCGTGGTGTCGTGTGAGTCAACTAGGCTGGCTCTGTTCCAGCACAACTTTTAGGTGGGTTTAGGGTTTAGCGGCCACTAAGCGTATGAAGGGATCCTCTCTTCAAGAGCCACACCCACATGCGCTGGGTAGCGTCAATCACGGTAGTACCCCCGTGAGAAGAACGATTCACTCATCACGTCTTAAAGGCGAGAACCCTAAGGGTGATAGAAAACAGTGATACAGAACTTGAACTCATTAATTATATCTCCGTTAAACACTAAAATTTCCATGTTAATATCATTTATAGAATTGCCATGTTAATTAATGTTTGTCTTTAAATTCTCTAGAACTGCCATGTTAGAAGTACTTTAGTTTACTTTAAAATTGCCATGTCTATAACCCTGCTGCTGACATCTTGTGCAAACTTTTAATGCTTCATAATTTATTGCTATTTGTACACTTTGCCTTGGGTTCTCTCACTGTTAGTTGTAGACCCTTGCTGACATACATTCGTGTTTTTGGAATGTATGTCAGATCCCGAGCCAGAGTATCAGGAGGACCTGTTTGAGACGCCTGATCTAGAGAGACAGGAGTTCGTTGTAGATGCTGAGTCACTCCCTGTGGAGGACTAGTGACTAGAGCTGTTGCTGCTTCCCTTTTAGATTTGCTTTAGTACTTTGTTTTAGGGTATGATGTTTCCTTTTGTAATTACTTTGGCCCTGCTGAGGCTTATCATTTTATTTCGTATATGAATATTTCTGGATGTGGCTTTTAAATTTATGAATATTTTTATTGTTCTGACTGCATGCAAGAACCTTCTTTAAGGTTGTTATCTCAGACGCTTAGTGAACTCGAGCTTTACCGCTCCAGTTCATGCGGACCTTAGTAAGTTCTCGCTTACATCGTATTTTCGGAATCGGGGCGTTACAGCGATCTCCTGAAATCTTCCCCATATTCAGAATGCCATCCAGTTTGGATTTCCTGGAGTTTCACTTATTTAAGATGCACTCAGCTTTCTCAGCCCTAAGGAGAACTATTCTGATCGTACCCTCTAATTGTCTGAAGTTGTGCTCTGCCTTTAGAAGTTTAACTTTGGCTACTTCCTTTTCTTCTTTTAGTCTGACATTTTCATCTTTCAACATTCTGTTGATATCACATATCTTCACCCATTTATCATACATCATTTGGTAAGTCGTACGAATATCTTCATCACTCACATCATCATAACTGTCAGCTTCTGGGTCTAATTCACTGTTACATGTTGTAGATGGTGTTGCAACACAGGATCTGGCATAGTCTGTTTTATTGGTTGATGTCATAACTTATGTTGGAACATCAAAACCAACATAGCTTTGTGTGTTGCATTCTGATTGCCTTTTTGTTGATGCTGTAAATGCAACATAGTTGCTAATGATTTCCTCATCTCCATCAATCCCTTCAGAACAGTCATCACTCTGGGTACTGGTTAAGGAATTCCATATTTGCTTCTTCAACGTGTTAGCACATTCAGCTTGTTTGTACCTAGAACCATCACACTCTCTACATTTTATTCCTTTTCCTTTCTTTTTCTGATCATATTTCTGAGTAGAACGACTAACTGCTTGCCCATCAGGAAGATCACTTGGTCGTGGCACATTGTTACATCTTCTGAAGTTTTTCCCTTTGTTACTGATCTTCTTTAGCATTCTGCCGAAGTTTTGGTTAGCAAGAGAATGTCTTCATCAAGGCCCGATTCCTCATCTTCTTTGGATACCTCCCCAGTTTCTACTTTTAAATCCACTCCATTGTCCCTTTTATTTTGTTTCAGATTCATTTCATATGTCTGAAGCGACCCCATAAGTTCATCAAGTCTCATAGTAGAGGTGTTCCTAGCTTTCTCAATAGCTGCAACTTTCGTAGAAAATCTATCCGGGAGGGATCTTAAAGCTTTTCAGACCAATTTCACTTGTGAATAGTTTTTGCCAAGTTGAAAGGCTTGGTCTCTTAACTTCCCATTAAATTCAGCAATAATTTCATCATCACCCATCTTTAGTTCTTCAAATTGAGATGCAAGCATTTGAAGTTTAGAGATTTTTACCGCATTAGTTCCTTCATGAACATTTTGAAGAATGTCCCAAGCTTCTTTAACATACTCACAAGTCGAGATAAGTTTAAATTTCTCTTAATCAACAACTGTGAAAATGGCATTAACTGCTTCAGAATTCCCCAGGGTAGCACGATCTTCATCTTGACTTCAGTCTCTTACCGGCTTGAGATGTTCCTTGTCGTCTTTGTCAAATTCAATTGGAGGGGACCATCCTTCAACAACAGCGATCCAGGCCTTCTCATCTAGGGATTTAATGAAGGCTCGCATTTTGGACTTCCAGTAAGTGTAGTTTGTTCCAATAAGCAGTGGAGGACGAGTAACGGAGGCACCTTCTCGTGTAGTCATGATTCAAGTACTGAGATCCCAAGATCACGCCCACTTTGAGAAACAAAGCAGCACGGATGACCTGCTCTGATACCAAATGTTATTCAGTACTTAGAACTGAATGTTAATCAAATAACCATGCATAAACATGCAGAAATTCCAAAATGACACGCAAGAAATGGTAACGTAGTTCGGTGCGCACACCTACATCTGTGGGGTCACGCCCAGAAAATCAGATTACTCCACTATAATAAAAATGATTACAATCACTATTATCAGATTTCTATTAGGAGGAGCATACTCTCCCTCAATGCAAACCGCATTGGGTGATCTCAATAAACCCATGGAGTAATCTATGCAAGCTCTCCTTGCATGCAAGATCCCCTTGCACAACCGACTAGTTCAACTCACTTGAACCCTACCTCGAGTAGCCGTCGGCCTCCTTCCCAGGATATGATCACTGATCTTCACAAAAGAGATAAAAACCCTAGCACAATCTGCTTGGCCCATATATATAATGGCTCTCCTTCAATCTAGGAGCTGTTATGGAAAACAGCTTAATTAGAATCCATGCAGATTTTGCGGCCCGCAAATCTCGGAACCACTTTGGGCAAGTGATCCCGCACAAATCGGAGTCCATAGTTATTTGCGGGTATATGGCTTCAATTAAATCTTCAGCAGATCTTATACACAACAGTCTACAACAGAAAATCTCGAGAGAATAATAATATAAGATCTTAAGATATTCCAATAATAGATCTTCAACACCTATAGCCTGAACTCCTCTTCATCAAGTCAAAACAGCATGTTGCACCCCATGTTGTAACATGACTTACAACATGACTAATAACATGACTTAAACAATGACCTGCCACACCAAGATCCACTGATATAACCAAGTGCCACTAATGACAAAACTATCACATCACGTGTGATCCAACAGTACACACCAAGAATTGAAGGCGTTTGGCATAGCAAGAGTTCTTGAAGATTGCTATAAGATTTATGAGAGGAGATATTCCTCGTTCAAGGGGTTTGAGATAAAATCTTTCCATTATTGAGTGTGCATGAGACTTTGTAATTGCTAGAGTGCTAGATTTACATTGTCAAGAAGGTTCATTTGTGTTTTGGAGGAGATCTTAGTAGTTGGTGTATTCTCTTGTGCTACATCTCTGATCTAGTGGAAATCGTGACAATGGAAGACTGGACAATGGGCCACATCGTACCGAACCAGTACAAATCTTGTGTCTCTCGGTGTGATTGCTTGTTTTTTTAATTGTAGTGATTTATCTTTGTGTTTTCTATGATTTTTTCATGGTCTTTCTCTGTTTGTTAAAGTTGGAAGGCGTATTAACTTATTCCGATGCGTGCACATCACGTGTTTGACATTAATTCACTCGTGTCGTACCCAATAGAAATCTTTTATAGTAGTTATTTACTATCGTTTTGCCGCTTATTAAAACACAAAAAGATTTAGTGAATATTTTGCCATTTTAATCTTCATATTGTAGTGTATCTTTTAGTGGATATAGAAAGAGAAAATGCTAGCATATTACATGTCATCTTCTATTTATACCATCGAGGAGTTTGAGCACACCACAAAAACTTGTTAATGGGTATTCCAAACTTTCAAAACGCACCAAGGTAATTTCTTGAACTTTTTCTTGTTTTGTAGCAATTGTTATACGAAGAATTTCAGATCAAAAGGCAGTAAGATGTTCAAGTGATATAGATTTTTAGTTAATAGATGATGAGGTAAAGATTTGTTTGAAAATTGTAACTTGTGTTAAAACAAATTTTCATTGACTTTATTTACATATGTTCTGTTTTAAGGAAGTAATTGGATATATTTATTTATTCATGTTTGTGTTTTAGAATCTCTATAATTTAGTTTCATAAATATGTTGTATATATATATATATATGTATAATATCAAAATAAAAGAACTATTTCATTCTTGGCATGTTGCAAATGCCCATTTGCTATCTATTATGTGCATTCTTGCTAAAAAGCTTATATAATTTATGAAAATTAATTTCTTATTTTACAGATATAATTGCTGATGTGGTACTCTCGACAACTAGAAAATGATAATTTTTTGGTAAAAATTTGTAATTTCATATAAAATGTACTAAACAATTGTAACTTACATATGCATTTAAATATCGACATTGTCAATTGAAGTAAAAAACTTTATGCAAAAAGTAAATTTGTAAGGCAAGTTCACATATTACATGTTAGTAAGGTACACTTTAGATTTTTTTGATGTGATCATTTTAAAGTATGAATTCCAATATCTTTTGCAGTGTTTCAATTCTGATAGCATATTATAGTTATTCTACAATCGTTATCTAGTTCTGATTGTGCATAATGACTAACTATAATTTACACGCGTGTGCATGCACATACATCACCATAAAATATGTTTGGTTTTTTGCAGTGTTTCAATTCTGCCAAATGCGATCAATGCTTACGAAGATTCCCAAGATTGGAAAAATCAAACTTTTAATAATAAATTAAGGGTGTTACTGGTGGATGATGGTGAAACTGAGCAAAAGATTTGGAAAAGAATCCTTGAAATCCTTGGAGTAGAGAGCCATGCTGCTAGGAATGGAATGGAGGCAGTTGACATTTTCCTTGCAGGAGAGAAGTTCGATCTTGTTTTTATGGACAAGCATATGCCAATCATGAATGGTGTTGAGGTATTTGACATTATTCCTACTCTTATTGAATCAAGTTTTTCAGTCCCAAAACCTAGAGAACTATATTCTAAAGAATCTAAAGATTATTCAAATAAAATTTGCAACGAAAAAGTTTTTAAACGTCTAACGCATTCATATTCTAAATAATCGAATTAAACCCCTATTTTCTTTTCATAACAAAAAGTAAGTGCAATATTACATTTTGCATTGTAAATAATAATATGTGATTATCTAGCATATATTATAATTTTTTATTTAAGAACTACGCTAAAGTAGATAATACGTATTAAGTTTTTTCTTTAACTTTTTCCCCTTATGGAGGCATTTTTTTTCATCTTTTCATATTAGAATGGTCTGTAATGGAATTGTGAGAAATTGGTCTTTACCATCCTTTCACTACGAACAAAACTTATGTTAAAAATTATGATATTGAATTTTCCTTTACTAGTTTAAGCTATATGATAAGTGTGTTAACTAGTCATATCTATTAGCTAATTTTTAACTATGCTTTTCGTTATGAAAATTTAACATATATTCTCAAAGTAAGCAAGCATTATCAATCATAATCATATGTCCATGATTTATTCTCTTTATAACCAAAAAAGGCATTTATTTTTCTTTAATTTAAAATTAATATGTATTCTCAAAGTAAGCAAGCATTATCACCCATAATCATCTCTCCATGATTTATTCTCTTTATAACCAAAAAAGGCATTTATTTTTCTTTAGTTTAAAATTTAATAATAGTTTAAGAGGTAAGTTCTAATAAGTTGTACCCCTTGGCAAGACTTGCATTTTCATTTTGAATATTTTAAACTAAAAATAACATGAAAGTGTCTAGTAGATGGCTTCATGGCTTCCGAAATCTACTAAAAAGGCTTTCTTTGAAACACTTTCGCATAGAAGGTAAGAATAGATTTGAAATCATAAAAAATAAATAGATTTATTAAATGATTTCAAATCATTGGCATCGTTGAAATTTTATGTGGGTTTGGCTGAGTTTAATGAATTTTGCAAATGTTTGGGGGGGGAGCGGTTGGGTTTAGCTCTTTCTTTATATAACTTTGCCCCCAAGATGTGCATAAAATTTTAATGCTATATATTTTGCTCATCTTATCTACACAATTTTTTTCCTTCTATTGTAGGCCATACGGAGGTTACGATCAATGGAAGTCTCTGCTAAGATTGTAGGTGTTGGTTCAAGCTCCACAAATGAGGAAAAGCAAGATTTAATAGATGTTGGGGTTGATGATTATGTTGTTAAGCCTGTAACACCTATAAGGTTTGTGGCTTGGCTAAAGGAAATCGATGAAAGTTATTAAAAAAACCTATGAAGCAAACCGTTGAAATCAATTAATGGAATAAAAGGATTCAACGGTTTATAAATTTAAAAATAAGTATTTAAATAAAACAGATCTCTTACTATTTCCATCATGTCCTAATTGTTTGTCAACAAAATGTTACATGTTATCCTTATGAAACTATCATAAAATTGATTATGTATTTGTAGCTTCATATGTAAAGGATGCATAAAGTTAATAAACTTTTATCACATTCAAATGGGATAAGCAAGTGGATAAGTCCTTGAAAATGCCTAGAAAAGTAAATACTTATGAACCATGTCGATGCAATTGCAATCTTCCTTTACTTTCACTAACTATATCAATATAATGCAAGCGCATAATGATAATCAATATATAGACTAAAACATAATGATATAATGTATCCAAAAAATATTTAGAGCAAAGATAGAGGGCTCATGAGCTAAGAGACAACAATGTTGAGGTCATTCGAGCAACCATTTATATCCACCACATGAATAGCACACAAGCCATTCTCATTGAAGCAATCTCTTTACAACTTCCTAGTTTTCCAATGGTCCAAGTGACTTATATGTTTGATAAAGTACTCTCAATACAAGAGAGAAAATTATTATTCTTTCATTATATAATGAGACAATATTACAATAGACTCACCCGAAATAAAAATTACATAAAAGGCTTCATGCTATATTGTAACAGGAATTTAATTTGTTTGTCACAAAAAAAGTGAAAGACTCAAGAGAGATTGAAAAGAGCAAAACACTTGCAAAACATATATTTGAAATTTTTTGCATGGGAAGATAATGGAGCATGGTTCACAATGTTTATAAGAGTAACATATATATGATGAACGATGCATTAAATGAATGTAGATTACCAAACCAAGGGTCTCCATTGCATTATATATTAGGGTTTAAAGTGTTGAAGTTTATGCTTCAAACTCCACCCTGGAAATTCTGCAGTCATCAGACGTTTGGTGGTATACCATCAAATGTTTGAATGAGTTTTGATTTCTTTCCAGACGTCTGACGGCACGCTGTGCAGATGCTGTAGAATTGAATCTGATCTGTTTGATTGATTTTTAATCAACAGAAGCCATTATTTGTTGCGGCTCCACAACCCAAGTTATTGATATAAAAGGCCAGTCTGCAACCGTTTTGAACAAGCATGTGTGTAAGCAAAGAGAAGAAGAATTTGTTAGAGTCGTCATCACGGATCTTCTGAGATTGAGTTTGCTTTGGTGGGTGATATTCTTTATAATCTTCTTCTTTATTTTCCTCTTTTTGGGTAGAGGGATTATTTGTGAGAGCTTTTGGGTTTCTTCTCTTTTAATGAGATTTGAGATCTCTTGTATTTTGGTGAGAAGAGTTTGAACTCCAACTTTGGAGTTATTGGTGCTATCTATTGTTGAAGAAGATTGAAGTATTCGGTGTCTCTCTGATCATATTAGTGGAAACCATCATCAGAAATCTAAAGGTAGGCATCGTTAGTGGGCCAAACTAGGGTAAACTCTGTGTCGCTTGAATTGTTGCTTTCTTGCTTTTGTTACTTTTATCTTTCTAGGTTGGTTAGGTTTTGCTTTTTGTGTAAGATCGTGACATAGTGATTGTTAGGTAGCTAGTCTCCAATGGCTTCCACTGTCTAGGTTTTCCCTAACAAGTGGTATCGGAGCATTCAGGTTGTCAGAGGTTACACAATGGTAGAGACATATTCCACAAATGGGTAGACGATCAAAAAGTTTACGGGAAAGAATTGTAGGATGAAAAAGTACACACTAAAGGGGGGTGAATAGAGTGATTGACAAATTAAAAAAATACTTGCAACACCCATGCAGATAAAATCAAAAATAAGCAAAGCCAATCACAGATAACACCAGGTGTACCCTGGTTTGGTCGAACCTTGACCTACTCCAGTAACCCCCAAAGTCCACTAATAGATCAATCAATCTTAACATGCCTACAGACACTCAAAACTCGCAAATCACATGCTCTACGCTCAAAAGGTCTATAGACTCGCAAATCCCATAATCGACTGAAGTAATCTAACTAACTGGACCCTGCATTAATCTACACCCAGTGAATCAAGAATCCCAGAACTACGCCTTGTAGCTCTCTCACGACAAAAAATAAAACAAAAATAATACAATGATCAAATCGCACTACGCCACAAAAAATATTAATAACAAGTTCAGAGGGCTCGGTTTATAGCGTCAATATGTCCTCATCGATCTGCTCGTAGACTGCTCCGCAATGGCTCTGAATGTTCGTTAATCGATGATCTATGCTGAAATAGGGCTTCATAAACGTTTAATGTTCTTTTCGCAATTTTCTAAATATGTCTGGACTTTGGTGCAAAATCAGAACCTTGGCTTCTTGTTGATAATTCTCGGCCCTAGGTCAGTTACTTCAGACTTTGTTTTGGATGTGCTACATTGATGTGCGTTTGTTCTTTCACCTGCACATCAAAAAACATAGAAAATGTGATTAGCCTTTAAGTTAAAAACAAACACAAACTTACATCAACTTAAGATGGGCTAAATGCGTAAGTTGTCTACAAATTGAGGATTAAATGCGTCCCTGCTTCTTCTGCAAACGAAAACTAATGCAATGAAATTTGTTGGGGGATTTATTAATTAACAATTGATTTTTTAATCCCCTCCTTTCTCTCTCTATTCCTTTTGCTTTTTAAATCTCAATCTCAATCTCTCTTTCTATTCAACATGCAACCATACAATTATGGAGAGGGGGGCTCTTTTCATCTTAATTGCTGCCGACCTGTATTTTTTTCAATTTGTTTCGATGCACTGCATTATCTCCTGCATACAAGAAAGAGGCAGTATGCTTAAACTTGTAATTAAAATGAAAAAACACAAGCTTACCTTATGCATTCAAAGAATTTAATCCCTCTTCTTAATCTCTATTATTCTCCAATGCTCAGCCGCATGAATTTTTTTGGAGAACCCATCTGTATTGGCCGGCCAATTTTTATATTTATAGGGTATGGAAAAAATTAGAGTAGCCAAACAAAATTAATTTATTTACAAGAGTGCCCTCAAAATATTGGCAGCCCATTTTTTATTTATTTTACGCACACCATTAATTAAGTTTTGGTGCAAGTATATGAAAAGAGGGAGGGTCACTTGCGTGAATGAATGGAGTGAGGCCTTTTGTTTTGTTTTTATTAACACAATCTTTGACTTGGCCAATTTGTTTATATATATTTATGCACAGACTCTTACTTTTGCTTCTCCTTTGCACATGAACTCGTTGTATTATCCGAACTCCATTGAACCTGAAAATACTTAACAAACACATCAAAATAATTCATGAAGGTTTGTTATCATCAAACAAGAAATCCCAGGCCGTTTTTTCCAACAAGAATAGCTTTACTCTTAGGTGCATGAGAGTGAAGGCTATGCTCAAGCATAAGGGGCTATACATGATAGTCATTGACAAAAAATCGATTCCAGATACTTTCACTAATTATGCAAGATCAGTGCTAGAGATGAAATCCCATAACACCATTCAGATGGCTTTATCAGATAAAGTCTTTTGCAAGGTTGACAAAGAGGAAACTGTAGAATCACTGTATCTGACGAGATCACTCACAGGACGACTGTACTTAATACAGAAATTGTTTATGCTCAGGATGATTGTTTATGCTTAGGATGAAAGAGGTGACATCGCTACAAGATCATCTTGATCAACTAAACCAGTTGGTATTGGATCTGCAAGCAATGAAAGAGAATGTAATTGATGAGTACGAAGTAATTGCATTGCTATGTTCACTACCTAAGGAGTATTCATACTTTGTCGAGACCATGACACAAGAAAAGTACAAAATCTCTTTGGAAGAGGTCGAGGTAGCTCCACGCTTGCATGAGCTTAGGAAGAAGGATATAGCTCTCTTTGGGGTCACCAGGGTAAGCGATCCAAACCAGGATCCAAGACTGGGAGACCTAAGTCCAAGGTTAAAGGAGGTGACGAACAAGTATGCTATTACTAGAAGAAACAAGGACATTGAAAGAACAAGTGCCCATCGCTAAAAGTTAAATGTAAAAAGGTTGCTCAACCTATAGCAATATTTGGTGGTGCATGCATAGATACTGATAATGGCGAGATATTGACTGTGTCTTCTTTAGAAGCAATCAGGCTTCATGGATTCTTGATCCAGGGTGCGATTCCTATATGACTCCACTACGGAGCCAGTTTGTGACATACACTCCTAGAGATGGACCAGACGTACACATGGGGAATGGAGCTACGTCGAGATTAGCAGGAATTGGCACGGTGCAGTTCCACAGGCAAGATGGAGCTGTTCGGACACTCACAGGTGTTAGGCATGTACCAGATTTACAACAGAATCTTATTTCACTTGGAGCTTTGAGTGCTGTGGGGTGTAGAGTGGTGCTTAAGGTAGAGTGACTACGGGTGTCAAGGAGAGGTCGTTTTGTAATGGAGACAAAGAAGATTGGAAACCTTTATAGGCTTCAGGCTCGAACGATGATGAGTCAGAGAATTGATGGACCAGAGAGCTCTACTGGAGGAGCTGTTGGGACTCATAAGGATGTCGTGACAAGGAAGTGAGGTTGGTTGCAGGATGAGATAGCTGTGGTGTGCAGTGAAGGATCATCAGGTGACAAAGTCCAAGTTATATCCCATTGTGGTTCCACTATGTGTGCGACTCAAATTGTCTACAAAGAAGTAGGTGTCTTCAGGGTAAAGTTGCAGCCCTCAGTACGACTAGTTACTAAGTGCAAGGAGGAGTTGGGAATTCAAGTAGAGTAGTTACAACACATTGATGAGCACTTACGTAGATGGAGTGGGTGGCATGGCTCAAGGTGGGCAAGAGGCAGTTCATCCATAGGGTCATCTGAAGTGCATAGATCCACTAGTTTAGATATGATTATAAGCAGATGATCTCATAGAGATTGTCAGGATGGTGCTACGGTGAAGTGCTATTGGAGAGTTAAATCTAAAGGTCGTAAGTTGAGGACGTCAAAGCCGGATGAATATGGTGCTCGCACTTCAGGTTTGGAGAAAACGGTGCCTGGTGCTTCCTCAGAGGGCTGAGATGGATCAACTCAGGAGATTTTTATGGAATGCAGTCATGGATCAACTTTTGGTACTTTGGGAGACACAAGCTTGGTGTCAGTTCAGTCGATGATGGAGCCTAAAGTCACATTGTCAAGCTCAAGAAGAGAGATTGCCACAAGTAGGGTGGAAAGGATGGTGCAGCTCTTTGAGCTCAAGAGATGCTTAAGCTTGGAAAATCACATTGAGCATTGATGCATCAAGGGGCACGGTTTTCGATGAAGGATAGATGGTTTCATGATCAGATATGGTTGGAATTAGGGTAGAATCTTGGTGGAGAGTTTGGATGTGTCTTGGTGATGATTGGAGTGCAGCTTGTGTGGTAGAGAAAGTTCTAAGATGGGTAGAGTGTAGAAGTTTATACTTCAAACTACACCCTAGAAATTCTGTAGCCATCAGACATCTGGTGGCATAGCACCAGACATCTGGTTCTTACTTCTCCAAAGTGTATCAGAAGACAGACACACCAAACATCTGATGCTATATGATTAGACGTCTGGCTGAAGACCCAGACATCTGATGATTTGACTTCAGCTGTCTAAAGGCATGGTAATCGAAAAAATCCAACTCTGGAAAAATGTAGCTGTATTTTTCTAGATGTCTAATGGCCTTGGGCTAGACATCTTATCGGCTCAAGTATGTGGCATGACTTATGGCATCAGACGTCTAGCCGCATGGTGCCAGACATCTGATGACGCCTAGTGCAGATGCTGTAGATTTGAATCTGGATCGTACGATTGATTTTTATAAAATCAAATGGCCATTGTTTGTAGCGGCTCCATAACCCTAGTTATTGATATAAACGGCCAGTCAGTAGCCATTTTGAACTAGAGTGCATGTATGCAAAGAAAGAAGAGTTTGTTCGCGCCGTCATCAAGGATCTTCTTCCTCACGCATCTTGGAGATTAATCGTATGCGTTGGTGAGTGATATTCTTTGTAATCTTCTTCTTGGGATTCCTCTTTTCGGGTTGAGGAATTATTTGTGAGAGCTTTTGGGCTTATTCTCTTTTGGTGAGATTTGAGATCTCTTGTGTATTGGTGAGAAGAGTTTGAACTCCAACTTTGGAGTTATTGGTGCTCTCTATTGTTGAAGAAGATTGCATAAGTTGGTGTATTCTCTCTGATCATATTAGTGGAAACCATCATTAGGAAGCTGGACATAGGCACCGTTACAGGGCCAAATTAGGTAAACTCTCTGTCCCTTAATTTGTTGCTTTCCTACTTTTGTTACTTTTATCTTGCAAGGTTGGTTGGATTTTGCTTTTTGTGGATGATCTCTGTAAGATCACGGCGTATCGATTGTTGGGTAGCTGTTTGCCAAGGGCTTCCGATGTTTAGGTTTCCCCAACAGAGTGACACATCTTGTAACGATGTATGTATGGTCAAAAGAAAAATAGATGATGGTTGCAAGCTAACTTTTGCTACAACATAAACATTGAGATCATAGAGGTATTAGGAAAAATCATTCCAGAAGAAATTGAATGTGAATCGATGTGCTTATAATTAATTGTATATAATCTGATGACAAGCCATTCTATTCTTAGCTTAAAGTGTGTGCTACTTTCTATTGAAAATCTAATTGCTTGCACTAAGAAACCCAACTGCTTATTAAACGTGCAATCAAGATATAATGAATGGTTTGTTCTTTAAATTTGGGATATCATCTGAATGTAAACATGTGATTCATGCCTAAGCTTGTTCAACAACTAATTAATTTCCATTTAAAAGTGGCTGAAGAAGATTGGGCTTGATAGTGATTTTTTCATCAATTTCAATCTAGGTTCACTTTGAGTGAGTCTGAAATTCTATATAGTAAACTGTTAAGTGAACTGATAGTCTGATTGATTATCCTCTATATGATAATAAGGCTATACTTCTAAGACAATAAATGTTATATTCTTGATGTTCTATAGATGTACTAGAAATAACCCGTGCACAAAGTGCAAGGGTAACCAAAAAATCCCCTCACACAACCAGGACATAGTCCCCACACAAGTTTCCTGCTGGGTGCAAAATCGAGTGTAAATAGGAAGAGTATGTGTAAGTGTGGATATTGTCATGTGGTTTTTTATGTTTTATTTATTGTGGGCGGGGTTTTGGGGTTTTTTTGCTTTGGGTGTTGTTTAGGTTTGTGGGGTTATGGTGGTAGGTTTTTGGGTTTTGGGGTGGTTTTTGGGTAGGGGGGATTGATGGGACATTGACACATGGGACAAACCCCATCAATCACCCATCAAATGTATAATAGATATGCTGACCTTCTATCCTCAATTACCCTTGGACTTAATGATGATGTGTTAAGTTTAATGTTCAATATGACTGGGTGCTTCTAATTCATAGGTAGTGTAGATCCATGCTCACATAGATCGCCAATATCTTACAACGGAAATTGATGTGACCATATTTTACATATTTTTATTGCATCTTTCCATATCATATTCACCTCCAAAACCCACATTTTCATAAATTATCATGCTTTTAACGCCATATTCGATTTTTGTATAGCTTTGTGGATTTTCAGGAATTTTGGAGCGAATTGGAGCTAATTAGGGACATGGACACATTCGGTAAGTCCGGAACGTCATTGGCGAGGTTCCATGAGGGTTAGCCGATGCAAGGAGGAAGATTAGAGGAGAGGAGGAGAAGAGAGCGAGAGAAGAAGACTCTAGCTCCACCCATGTCCAGTTTCCTAGGCCACTCGGTCGAGTGTCGATGATACTCGACCGAGCTGACACGCCAATGATGTAGAGGAAACCGACACACCTACTCGACCAGGCAGAACAGCCAGCACGGCCAAGCTGTATTCAAACATGACGCCTATTTTGGACTTCTCCTCGAGCGCCCTAGCTCGACCGAACATCAAAGCTTCTCGATCGAGCAGATCTTCTACTCAACCAAGTAGCCCATATCAGCCAGAGTAGCAGAAGCAGCAAAGCAGAGCCTATGTCAACTCGACCGAGCAGGCACCGCTACTCGATCGAGTAGCGCGACGTGACCAACCAAGTTGGTGGGCCCAAGTGCCCAGATTCTCCCAGATTTTGGGGGATCCCTACCCCTTATATTTAAGCACAATTTTTACCCTATTTCTAGGGTGACTAGACTTTTAATATTTCCTTTAGTTTTAATTAGAGTTTTTTTAGATCTAGAGAGTTTTGTGTCATGGCTATTTTGTGAAGACTAAAGCTTGGATTTTTATTGATCTTTATTGCATGGAAGCTTGATATTCTTAATTCTTTTGTGTTTGATATCGCTCTACGATGTGTTGGTAACGATTTCTAAACTTCCTATGCTTTATTTGATGCTTTTGCATGCCATGATGAACTCTCATGGTTTTATTGAATCTTCTATGTCTATCTCTATGATTCATGAGTAGTTCTATCTAGGACTAATGGATTAGCCTTAGGATCTTAGGATTTAGATGTAAAATTGGGATTTTTAGGTTGCGTTGGTTCAAAAAAGGAAGTGTTCTGGTTGATCTAGCCAAGTTTGTAGAAGATCTCGTACTGAGATCATGTCCACGGCCTGTGGCCATGATGGGCTTAAGGAGTATCCTATGAACTTAATTAGGGAGTTAGTGGATTCAATTAAGGTTTGTGGTCATGCCCGACGTACTCCTTGATGGGATCAACCGACGTAATATATTACTAATTGACGGCTACATCCATTGCGTCAATGAGAGCCACCAAAGCACACATCAAAGCTATATCCACGAGAGTGGCATGAGAGGAGATCATTCTACCCACAAGAGTGGTATGAATATTGTCGATTCTTAATGCACGAATCGCACGTCATGCCTATCGCGAGAGCAGGGTAAGCATGTGATACGTTAGACCCATGGTGCCTAGAGCCGTGATTTCTACATCTTAGATGCGACAATCCCTAATAAAGCCAATGCAACGTAATAGTTCTAACCTAGCATCGATGTTCGACGATCCTAGTGGTGAGTCCTAACACCCTAGTCTTTTATTATTGATTACAACCTTGCTTGACATATAACTCCACAACAACCAATCCTTTTTAAATCGACTGCTAGCAATATTCCGAAGACTTAGGAATCACCCAAGACCATATTAGCATTCACTTCCCTGTGGGATCGATATCTTTTATACTATAACTTGACACCGTGCGCTTGCGATACGGGCCAGGAGTTACATTTGGGACGCATCTAGCCTTTGGTATTCATGCCATTGCTAGACGGGGTTTAAGTGTTAATTCTAGGTGCGTCAAATTTTTGGCACCGTTGTCGTGAAAGGTAATGCTTTTACTTGGGTTATTTCTATATTGAAGAATTTATTGGCAAATCTTACCATCTTTTATCTTTCCATCCTTTTATTCCTATTTTTATTACTTTGCTACTGAAGGTATTTGATGTGTCATTATATTCCACATTTTATCTAAATGATTACACGTCAAAATGATTGCTCATGTACATATTTCACACGCTTTTATGCTATTATTTAGAATAATATGACTTTCGGAGCGTTTATGTCCATTTCAGGGATTTGGGGCGATATTGGAGTAATTTGGAGTCAATAAGACGATCAGCGACGTGAGAGCACCAATGAGACTCATTATGATATGCTCGAGGTGTCAAAGAAGAATACTGGAGCAAGGAAGAGGCAAGAGAGAAGGTCGCTCGATCGAGATATGATGCGGTGAAGGAATCGAGCGACCTGAAGTGTTGGAAACAGGACAGCCATGCACTATTTTCAAATATGCTATCACCTGGGATTTTTCACTATTTTTGATATTTTTCTCAGATAGTAGACTTTCAGTCGGTTCCAACGCCACCAAGAACGTGCCAATCGAAGGTCGGATGAGCTCTGGGGAATTTCTGCAAGATGATGCTACAGTGCTGAAATTCTGCTGAAATCTGTTTGACACCTACTCGACCGAGCAGATTACTCTACTCGACCGAGCATGGTGAAAAATCTGCTAAAATCTCTCAAAATTTGTTGTCCGATCACTGCTCGATCAACCAGTCGACTGCTCGACTGAGCAGAGTGCTGAAATCTCTAAATTGCCATTGTTCGACCACTACGCGGTCCCCTACTCGACCGAGCAGTTGGATGCTCGGTCCGAGCAACCTCCTACTCGACCGAGCAGTGCCGACTCGGCCCATGCAGGCAGAGTAAATAATTTGGAGGATTTCAATTTCCTGTCATGCTCGGTCGAGCAGTTCAGCTGCTCGGACCGAGCGACCAACCGAGCAACGAATTACTCGACCGAGTCACCCACTCAATCGAGGCCATTTTGGAAATGTTGTGCGAGCGGCTGTTGTGCATTTTTGGGGATATATTCTGGAGCGGCCGTCACTTTGGATGGGAGATTTTTGGGGCATTGAATTCTGAGTTTTGGATACTTTTTAGAAAGCCAAAAATAGAGAGATTAATTGTTAGATTTTAGATTAAACTTTTGGAGACTTTTAGATCGAAATTATTGGATTATTGTTTTGGTGCTCTATTGCTATTGCGTATTTGGAATTTTTGTTCTTCGTCGGATCTATTTCTCGTCTATTTTCTTCATCTATCGCTGTAAGTTTTTAATCTTTATTCTATCAATTGCCATGATATTTTCATCTCTAAATATTGTGTTTTTATCTGTCAACAACGCCATGAGTGAGTAGATCTTTCTAGGGTTGATGGGTTAGCCCTAAGATCCTAGGGGGAAGACGTAGATCTGGATCCCTACGTTGAATTAGGGATTTAGGGGAGTATTTCGGTTGATCCTACCGAATCCCTAGGATAACCTGTCCTGAGATCATGCCCACGGTCTGTGGAATTGATGTGCTTAAGGGGTATCCTTAGGATTCGAATAGGGAAATCAGTGGATCCAACCAAGGCTCGTGACCATGTCTGGCTCATACCTTGAGGGGATCCCTCGACGAACTATATCGCTACGTTGACGGCTACCGCTATTGCGTCAATGAGAGCCACTGAAATACCTCGCAATTCTAGCCCACGAGGGTGGTATGAATTGGGAGATTAATCCCCTAACCCTAATGCAACGTAAGGATTCTATTCCAACGTCGATCTGCGACGGTCTTAGCGGTGATCGGTAATGCCCTAGTCCCCCTATTTGTAACGTTGAGTGACACAACCTTCGCATCCATCACCATTATGACCCTCCATACTCCACATCCACCATTAAACCCGCAATTCTAACTCAACCTAGGAATAGATAGGTAGTATAGCACCGCTTCCCCGTGTTCGATACCCGCTTGCCACTATACCATGCGCTTGTTGTAAACGACATCGTTTCGGAGTTGATTCCGGCTCGATCAAGTTTATGGCACCGTTGCCGGGGAGGCGTTCCGCCATATTATCTATTTACCACAATTAGGTTGATTAGATTGCGTTAAAAAAATTAAACAAAAAAAGATATATATATATATTTTCCCTGTCACCTGCTTTATTATTATCTTTTTTTCTTGTACCACTGATGTCTTTTCCAGGTTATTGTTTTTGACTATTCAGGTACAATGGAGCAATCTTGGCGTTATTCAGGCAATGATTTTTCAGAGCAGTATGGGATTCCTATGGAAGACTACGAATATCATTCACAGGACCTGTTCTATCGGATGGAAGGATATGACCACTACCCAGAGTTCTATGCTTACTGCGAATCTTGTGACATGGAGGGACACATCCCCTACGAAAGCCGCGTCTGTCTCTTAAGTACTGACCATCCTCTTAATTTGACACTCAATGCATTCATGGCATCGGGAGAGGAGAGCAAGGCTGTCAGCGCTATGCTAAGTGATTCACATGATCATTGGCAGAAAGATATGTCCAAAATCAACAAGTGCCTTCCATATTATGAGCTCGAGGGAGAGGCTGAGGACATTGATACTTCCACATCTGAGGAGACAGCGGTTGACATACACGATGCATCCAAGGGCGACACATTCACTTCTATACATATGAAGCCAGAGCATGTCACAGAGGAGGCCGTGCATTGGGATGAGGACACAGATATTCATAAGGATCCCGAGTGCTGCCCACCTTCAGTTGAGCCTCCATCGCCACCTCATCCTTCCATTGACAACGAAAAGGATTCGCCTGATGAGACCCATACTCATATACCAGAGCTGCCTGAAAAGCATGAGACGAATGACAAGGAACTTCATGTCGCGGTACATGAGAGCGGAGATGTATTTTCAGGGAAGAATCGTCTACCTATTGTTACTTTACATATTTCTTTTGACGATCTTCTTTGGAAAAAATTATTTTGGGGAATGATATTCCACATCAGATTGATGCGGCTTGTCTCTTGCAGGGTACAGGTGGAGTCCTTGGAGAGATGCTGGGAGCCGCATTGCTGGAATCTGATGGAGCCCGTGGAGATAGGCACCTGGCGGAGCCACAGAAAGTGCAGATAGAGCAGCTGCCCTGCACCGGCAAAGATATTGGATCCGCCTTTTGCTACAGGTGGTACCAATCTAGTAGTGTAGTATTTTATGCTTTAAATAATCACGAATCCTCTCGACGGCGAGAGGACCGTATATGATTTTATATGTTTTTTTAGTTTAATAAATTCACCCATATGATGGCTCAATTATATTTTGAACCCCACCCATTATTTATCACCCTGCCCACCCTTGTATTTGGCGCTTATTTGGCATCTCTCCCCAATTTTTATGTGATGTTTAAGCTTGGGGGAGAGAAACTATTTTATTGAGTGGCCCCCCTATCTTGTCATTGTCCTCTATTTATATTATACACACATTGAGGACAATGTGATGTTTAAGCTTAGGGAGTGCATAGTGCACACACTTTGCTTCATCGTGAAACACACTTCGAAATTTCCATTTGAACCATGTCCACTTCTATATTTATGTCTCATATGCTTTATTTTATAAAATATCGTGGATTTATTTTTTTATGAACGTTGATATCTGTTAGGTTAGAGTTCGATTCCTTGATTAGTGTATCTTTGTTAATATGCTTTTTCATAGTGGAATCCATAGTTTCATAACCACATTCTCGAAACAGTTAAGCTAAAAATGAATGAATCAAAATCTGAAAATTATTTGACTCCTGCGTGATTTAATTGATAATTATAGTGCTTCATGGATGTTTAGTGATTCAAAAGAGATATGATAACCCCACGACAACCAAAGTAGTGATGATTAGGATTCCTGAAACCGAGCCATGTCTAAATTCTATGCCTTTTCATTTTCTTTTGTGAATAGCCAATAAATGATCTTTGATCATGTTTTGCATTCCATCGCATTTACGTGAGTTTGCAAAAATCCCAATAATGCAAAAATCAAACAAATATCATGAATAAAAGGCCCTAGGGGTTCTTCGTAACCCAATGCTATAAGACCGACTGGTCTGGGATGCATAGGCCGCTTTTTGTATATATTGAGTTATCTCTTGCATATAAAAAAGGAAAATGTATATGAAATATTCATATAGCCAAAAAACAATATAAAACTACAAAAATCCCATATCCTTATCTCCATTTCTATATAGAACTAAGACATGTCAAAGTTGATGGGTTCTTGTAGTCTTGAAATGGTCGTAGTGTGGTGATGCCTTACCTTGATTGAATTTGCTAAATTCATTCCATGAAGTATAACAAAATACCACGCATGCTTGAAAATGTTTGATCATGACATATTATACTGCTTAGAGAATGAGTTGTGAACATTGGTTTCATTTCTGTGAACTTAGTATATTGCATGATAAACTACGATATGATATAACTCCAATCTCTTTTTATTGCTTATCAAGTTAATTTTATTTATTGAAATCCACGTTATTTTAATTTGAGCGAGACTTAAGTATTTGTTGTGTATATGTGTTCTAATTTCATTTTGACGTGTGTTCACGAGATCTTGCATATCTTGGGTTCCTGTATTTTCCGAATTTAAGATTGAACCCCTTGTCTCCACTACACGCCACCGCCTCGCATCTCCATTGTATCCATCTCCCGTGTTCGCTTCTTACTAGTCTTCCTCGAGGAAGGGTAAGAGGTAAGTTTGGGGGGATTTTGATGTGTCATTATATTCCACATTTTATCTAAATGATTACACGTCAAAATGATTGCTCATTTACATATTTCATATGCTTTCACGCTATTATTTGGAATAATATGACTTTCGGAGCGTTTATCTCCATTTCAGGTATTTGGGACGATATTGGAGCAATTTGGAGTCAATAAGACGATCGGCGACGTGAGAGCACCAATGAGACTCATGATGACATGATCGAGGTGCCAAAGAAGGATACTGGAGCAAGGAAGAGGCAAGAGAGAAGGTCGCTCGATCAAGATATGATGCGGCGAAGGAATCGAGCGACCCGAAATGCTGGAAACAAGACATCCGTGCACTATTTCCAAATATTCTATCATCTAGGATTTTTCACTATTTTTCTGATATTTTTTCCAGATAATAGACTTCAATATGGTTCCAACGCCACCAAGAACGCGCCAATCGGAGGTCGGATGAGCCCTGGGGAATTTCTGCAAGATGATGCTGCAGTGCTGAAATTCTGCTGAAATCTGTTTGACACCTACTCGACCGAGCAGAGCACTCTACTCGATCGACAGGGTGAAAAATCTGCTGAAATCTCTCAGAAGTTGCTGTTCGATCACTGCTCAATCGAGCAGTCGACTGCTCGACCGAGCAGAGTGATGAAATCTCTAAATTGCCGTTGTTTGACCACTACGCGGTCCCCTACTCGACCGAGCAGTTGGATGCTTGGTCCGAGCAACCTCCTACTCGATCGAGCAGTGCCGACTCGGCCCGTGCATGTAGAGTAAATAATTTGGAGGATTTCGATTTCCTGTCATGCTCGGTCGAGCAGTTCAGCTGCTCGGACCGAGCGACCGACCGAGCAACGAATTACTCGACCGAGTCACCCACTCGGTCGAGGCCATTTTTGGAAATGTTGTGCGAGCGACTGTTGCGCATTTTTGGGGATATATTCTGGGAGCGGCCGTTAATTTGGAGGGGAGATTTTTGGGGCATTGAATTCTGAGTTTTGGATACTTTTTAGAGAGCGAAAAATTGAGAGATTAATTATTAGATTTTAGATTAAACTTTTGGAGACTTTTGGATCGAAATTATTGAATTATTGTTTTGGTGCTCTATTGCTATTGCATATTGGGAATTTTTGTTCTTCGTCGAATCTATTTCTCTTCTATTTTCTTTATCTCTCGCTGTAAGTTTTTAATCTTTATTCTATCAATTGCCATGATGTTTTCATCTCTAAATATTGTGTTTTTATCTGTCAACAACGCCATGAGTGAGTAGATCTTTCTAGGGTTGATGGGTTAGCCCTAAGATCCTAGGGGGAAGATGTAGATCTGGATCCTTACGTTGAATTAGGGATTTATGGGAGTATTTCGGTTGATCCTACCGAATCCCTAGGATAACCCGTCCTGAGATCATGCCCACGTCTGTGGAATTGATGTGCTTAATGGGTATCCTTAGGATTCGAATAGGGAAATCGGTGGATCCAACCAAGGCTCGTGACCATGCCCGGCTCGTGCCTTGAGGGGATCCCCCGACGAACTATATCGCTACGTTGACAGCTACCGCTATTGTGTCAATGAGAGCCACCGAAATACCTCGCAATTCTAGCCCACGAGAATGGTACGAATTGGGAGATTAATCCCCTAACCCTAATGCAACGTAAGGATTCTATTCCAACGTCGATCCTCGACGGTCTTAGAGGTGATCCCTAATGCCCTAGTCCCCCTATTTGTGACGTTGAGTGACACAACCTTCGCATCCATCACCATTATGACCCTCCATACTCCACATCCACCAATAAACCCGTAATTCTAACTCAACCTAGGAGTAGATAGGTAGTATAGCACCGCTTTCCCGTGTTCGATACCCGCTTGCCACTATACCGTGCGCTTGCGGTAAACGACATCGTTTCGGAGTTGATTCCGGCTCGATCTGCCCGAGCTCTCCCCTCAAACCCTCTACTCATTCCGATGACTGCCTTTGCCTCCGCCGGAGCACCGCCGTCGCCGCTGCTCGGTTTGCCCCCTCTCCACCTCCTCTCCCCTCTCTCACTCTCCCTATATCCCTCTCTCCCTCTGCGCCCTAACACCCGTAGCCTCACCGCTCACTCCAGCGTCTTGCCGGAGCAGCGCCGCGTGCACCACCCGAGCGCTGTCAGCGATCGGGCACGATCTCTCTCTCTCTCACCCCTCTCTCTCACCCTCTACTCTTACCGACATCCCGTCGGACCACCGCCACTGCTTGCACCACCCGAGCATCGCCGCGCTTAGCCCGAGTGTCATCGATGACTCAAGCTTGATCCGCTTCTTTTTCCCCTATTTCCCACCTCTTCCAACTCTTCCACTCTCCCTATACCTCCCATTCACTCCAATTTTTCGAAATCCAACCCCATCTCTAATTTTTTCTACTTAAGAACCCAGACCAGATTAATTTTCTTAATTACTTGCTAATCATATCTTCTCTATCAATTGCAGGTACTTTCGGAGCTATTCGTGGAGACGATTTTCTTGGGATAGCTTGGGGGATCGCTTTGGTTTGGGCTTCGCACGTGCACGCGACATTTGTTTTCACAGCGACGCTCGGTTTTGGTATATTCGATCCACTCGTTATTTTTATTGCCGTTTCGATTTCATGTCGTTCGCCACATCATTTGCACGATGCCTCCACGCCTTAGGCGAGGAGGCCTCCCCCGAAGAAGTGGAGGGCCACCACTGACGCCTCCTCTTCTAGGCCGGCACACCGTCGCCACCGCTCACCCACACCGGAGGACAACTGGGTGGACTCCCCGTCCTCCACGTCTTCCCCATCACGATCTCCATCCCCCACGCCTCTAGCAATAGAGGCCCCACTTACATCCACTACTCCTATCCCGACTCCATCCATTCCTGCTCCTCCATCCCGACCTGTACCTCCACCGCCACCCATCCTGGAGACATTTGATATTGTCTTCAGGGACGACACACACCGCACCTGTTTCATCGACATGTCTCACTGCACCATCGTCCCCGCACGTTTCGTCCATGTCCCCACCCTCATCAGGCTGGGCATCCTTCAGGGTGTCCATCGCCTTTACCAGATCATCAGTTTCGACCGATTCCTTGCCACACATGCACACACATACACTCGCCTCACTCTAGATGCGCTGAGCTCCATCACCCTGGAGGGTGCTGGTATCTGCTTTCAGTTGCTTGACCGCAATTTAGTGGTCACGCATGCCATGATCTGAGCCTGCTTCGGATTCCCCGCCATCCCTGACCCTACCCTCGCATACTCCCCAGACTACGAGCTCACCACGTTCGACACCGACCAGTTTTGGCATCTTATCACTGGCCTCCGAGGATATACCCCTAACAGGGATAAGTCCTCAGCCATAGTCCACCCCTGTCTCTGCTACGCCCAGTGCCACCTAGCCACCACGCTCTTCTCCATGCCAGAGGTTGGGACAATCTCCCTTCCTGAGCTTGCCCATCTTATGGGGATGACTCGAGCTCTGTGCCGCCACCACGATGATTCTCCACACCCATTCCTTCTCTCTGACGAAGCACACTGGCTGTGTCACCGCCTCATCCAGACCACCCACGCCACCACTGATATCTGCTGCGGTGGATTTTTCACCATTTTCGCCTCGATGCTGGGCCTTGCACTCCACCTAGTCTAGCGATACCCACTGGGCCTACTAGACTGACCCTAGGTGTGCTTGCTTGCATGCACATCATCAGGCCGCACGGTAAGCGTCACTGGATCTACCTATTAGGTGCCCAGCGCGAGCACCATCTATATCTCCCTCGCCCCGATCTCACACGAGTCGACCCGGTCATGCTTGACAAGGTCATCCTTGGCATTCTTCCTATACCTTACATCCATGTCCTCGAGCCCCCAGGAGGACCAGTCGTCAAGGACGACTATGACTGGGTACTCAGCTCTGATGAGGAGGATGAGCCTGATATTACTACCATCCTGGCAGCCCAGCCAGCCCAGCTAGCCCCGCCTGGGAGCACTTCTGTCTACACATCTGTCAATGCTCCCACCACCACCGTTGGGACCTTCGGGACTGTCCACACCATTTCCCCCGAGGTCACCACCTCTGTCTCTTTCGTGCCCAGACCTGAGGGCACGTCTGTATCCGTGGCTCCTGATCTTACTTTTTCTACCATTTTGGAGCCTACTACTGTTGTCCCCACCATCATTGACTCTGCCATCACATTATCTGTGCCTATGGACCCTCTCTCTTCCATTCCCATCACTCTAGGGTCAATAGCACTTCTTTCTGGCACTTCTTCTGTCCCCGCATCAGCTATTTTCACTGAGAGCGTCATGGCATCTGTCACCACTTTTGTTGCCACGACGTCTCCCATTTCTGTCGTTGCTGCTGCTTCTGTCTCTGCACAGGATCTCGAATCCATTCCACTCACATCCTCTTCCACCGAGATCCCCGCTAGACCATCCTCCCCTGACTTTCAGTTCAGACCACATGGATCACTTTCACGAGGCCATGCTACGAGGTTGGTTTCTAGTAGTTCACGCCCACCTCCCAGCTCCTGCATCACGGACACACGTCTCACTGTGGTGGAGACCGAGTTCGTTCGCTTGAGGCGTGCCTTTGACACCCTCTCGAGCTCGGTCGCCACCTTTCAGGAGTCAGTGGAGCGGGACCTGACCGCCATTCTTGATATTCTTAGGCTCCAGCGTGCACCCATTGTTATACTTGCACATGCCCCCTCCTCCTAGGCTAGACACCGTTCCTTCTGTCACTCCCACACCACTCACTGTGCCCCATACTCAGGCTTCTGCAGGTCCTGTCACTTCTTCTATTGAGCCGGTCATATCACTGGTGGACACTTCTGTTGTTGACACACTCACTCTTACACTCGTCGACACACATGCCGTCCTTCCCTCTTCTGAGCCAATTGTGTCTTTCGTTGACTTGCCGGCCAACACACTTATCGAGGCTACTTCTTGTCGTCCCATCATCTGGTCCCCAACAGTCGGACCCATCATCATCCACCCTGGGTGATGCCGCTGCTTGATCTTTATATTATTTTTGCTCCTGTCTCCCTCCCCAAACTATATTTTGTGTCCATCTGTCTCTTCGGGGCCCTGTTTTTGCATAGCTTGGGGGAGAACCCCATTTTGCACCACTTTTATATATCAATCATCCCATTTGTATTTCCATTTGCATCATATCATCATTTGCATCATATGCTTGCTTGTCCATATTTTTGCATCTTAGGCATTAGGTCATACATCTGCATCTGCATTTTCCCTTCTATTTGTATAGTTTCATTTTTCATTATTTTCCTTTTATTTTCCATCCACCCACCTACCCTAGTCTCATTTTCCTGTCTTTCACGAGTGTTCTCAGCAGTGAGGACACTGCTATGTTTAGCTTAGGGGATGAGCGCTATCGCTTTTTACTTTCATTTTTTATATGTTTCTTCATTTTACACCTGTTTATTTTTATTTTCCACCCTTTTTCTCCACCATTTTCTTTTTTCCTTTTAGCATCATATTTTCCATGTTTTGGTATGCCTGCTTGCTTGCTTTTACTTGTTTTCCGCCTTTCTTTTCCCTTCTTGCTAGATACATTCCATATGATGATATCTCTTATAGTCTCTGCAGCTATCACGATACTTATTACTCTTGACATGCTATATAGAATATTTCAGTTCTAGCTATCTATATGCTTGCATATATGTTTCTTTTGATGATGTCTCTATATGAATGCATGAAATGAATTGAAACTGAATGTATGCAATAGTATTTAGTATGCTTTTGTTGGAAATGCACCAAGATTCACGCATCATTAGAATATCTGAAGCATTTGCCTTGCTATCTTATTTCACCTTCTGTTGCATGCCTGAAGCATTTGACTTCATTATTCGTTGAAATGAATGAAAATACACATGCTTGCTTATGAGTTTAGTTGAAGTATTATCTTATTGAATCATTGTGCACATCTTATGAGTAAACCGAGTGTTATATTATTTCCTTCTCCACATATATTTATATTTCTCTACATGTCACTTGGATTCACCCCCCTTGCAATTACTTATACCGCATCCACTTACCAAAAATCTCAAAAGAAAAAGTTAGCTCCAAAAAGCCAAAGAAGGAGCCAAAAGCCAAAAATATATATTTTATATCTCCTACGAAAAAAGAGAGAAAAAGAAAATTTCAAAACCAAAAAGAAAAATATATATACATATATCTCTCTCTATTTTCATTATTGGAGCTACAAAAAAGCATTTGGGAAAGCCAAAAAATTCCATTCATATTCCTTAGATGTGATACCTGAAGCTAAGCTTGGGGGACGAAGTCATTTGATCATATGAGTGAGTACGCCATTAGAGTGGAGTTGTGCACAATTGGGAATATTTGATAATGCTTAGACTTTGCAAAATATATTAGCTATGGAGATTTCTCATGATTTGATATGAATATGTGAATGCCATGATTTATTCTATTCTCAATAGCATGCTTAGTGTGAATTCTATTATGCTTCACTTATATCTTTTGATTGAAAAGTGCATCGCCAACATTTGTATATTAAACTCTATGAATTACACGATGTGGATATGAATTGATTGCATGAATTTAGAGAATCCCTTCCTTTGCTCTTAAATGCCTGCAAGTAATATGATTGGTCAAGATATGAAATTCTTATAGCATGTGATTCATTTTCAAAGTGTCGTGAAATGTCGCTATGGCTTGAGATCTGATCGAATACTCTAGCACCTCTCTCCATCTTTCATTCCTTCTTCCATTTCTTATTTTTACCGCCCAGTGAGCCTTGTATTCGTCTTCCTCGAGGACGAGTAAGAGGTAAGCTTGGGGGATTTTGATGTGTCCATATTTTACTTATTTTTATTGCATCATTCCATATCATATTCGCCTCCAAAATCCACATTTTCATATATTATCGCGCTTCTATCGCCATATTCGAGTTTTGTATAGCTTTGTGGATTTTCTGGAGTTTTGGAGCTAATTGGAGCTAATTAGGGACATGGACACATTCGTACGTCCGGGACGTCATTGGCGAGGTTCCATGAGGGTTCGACAAAACAAGGAGGAAGATTGAAGGAGAGGAGGAGAAGAGAGCGAGAGATGAAGTCTCTAGCTCCACCCATGTTCAGTTTCCCAGGGCACTCGGTCGAGTGCTGATGCTCCTCGACCGAGCTGACATACCAATGATGCAGAGGAAACAGACACACCTACTCAACCGAGTAGAACGGCCAGCTCGACCGAGCTATATTCAAATAGAATGCCTATTTTGGACTTCTCCCCGAGCACCCTAGCTCGACCGAGCAGCAAAGCTGCTCGATCGAGCAGATCTTCTACTCGAACGAGTAGCCCATATCAGCCAGAGCAGCAGAAGCAGCAAAGAGGAGCCTATGTCAACTCGACCGAGCAGGCACCGCTATTCGACCGAGTAGCGCAACACGACCAGCCAAGTTGGTGGGCCCAAGTGCCCAGATTCTCCCAGATTTTGGGAGATCCATGCCACTTGTATTTAAGCACGATTTTTACCCTATTTCTGGGCAGACTAGACTTTTAATATTTTCCTTAGTTTTAATTAGAGTTTTTTAGATCTAGAGAATTTTGTGCCTTAGATATTTTGTGAAAGCTAAAGCTTGGATTTTTATTGATCTTTATTGCGTGGAAGCTTGATATTCTTAATTCTTTTGTGTTTGCTATCGCTATATGACGTGTTGGTAACGATTTCTATACTTCCTATGCTTTATTTGATGCTTTCGCATGTCATAATGAACTCTCTTGGTTTTATTGAATCTTCTATGTATATCTCTATGATTCATGAGTAGTTCTATCTAAGGCTAATGGATTAGCCCTAGGATCTTAGGATTTAGATATAAAGTTGGGATTTTTAGGTTGCGTTGGTTCAAAAAGAGAAGTGTTTTGGTTTATCTAGCCAAGTTTGTAGAAGATCTCGTACTGAGATCATGTCCACGATCTGTGGCCATGATGGGCTTAAGAAGTATCCTATGAACTTAATTAGGGAGTTAGTGGATTCATTTAGGGTTTGCGGCCATGCCCGGCGTACTCCTTGATGGGATTCACCGACGTCCTATATTACTAATTGACGGCTACCGCCATTGCGTCAATGAGAGCCACCAAAGCACACATCAAAGCTCTATCAACGAGAGTGGCATGAGTGGAGATCATTCTACACACGAGAGTGGTATGAATATTGTCGATTCTTAATGCACGGATCGCACGTCACGCCTATCGCGAGAGCGGGGTAAGCGTGCGATACGTTAGACCCATGGCGCCTAGAGCCGTGAGTTCTACATCTTAGATGCGACAATCCCTAATAAAGCCAATGCAACGTAAGAGTTCTAACCTAACATCAACGTCCGACGATCCTAGTGGTGAGTCCTAACACCCTGGTCTTTTATTAGTGATTACAACCTTGATTGAGATATAACTCCACAGCAACCAATCATTTTAAATCGACTGCTAGCAATATTCCGAAGACTTAGGAATCACCCAAGACCATATTAACATTCACTTCCCTGTGGGATCGATATCTTTTATACTATAACTTGACACCGTGTGCTTGTGATACAGGCCATGAGTTACATTTGGGATGCATATAGCCCTTGGCATTCATACCATTGCTAGACGGGGTTTAAGTGTTAGTTCTGGGTGCGTCAGGAATTCAAGTGGAAAAGTCATTGCGGGTCCATGTGAGGTAATAAGATGCATTAACCTCAAAACCTAAAACACATAATGAATAAAGAAAGTACATCGAAGGCATATGTTACTTGGGTGAAAATGAGTCCCAGGGACTCAATGGGCTTTGATCATTCATCATCATTAGATTATAATAAGTCTTTTGAGTCAAGGCAAGCTACTTAGAAAGTAGTAGAGGAAGATGCTTGTATTGCTACAACTACATGTTCTGCAGATGATGCTATCACATACAGTAATTGCTTTGAAAGTTCTTGAGCGGCAGCAACTTTCGAAGCAGCATCACAAAGAAGCCAATGCTAAATATATTAAAGGGATGAAAGATTAACCTACAATGAACCTGTCAAAGAGAAACTTAAGAATGAATAATAAGAAATATTTCTTTGGCGAAGAGGACCTTAATTATAAGAGGGTAGTTTGAAGGGATGTAGTTAGTTCTACATAAGTATGTGGTAAAATTTATTAAAGAGCTGCTTCTAACTAAAAGTGGAGAGCTATCTCCCTTTCAGGCTATTAGTAAGCATACGAAATTCAAGGAGATATATAGCCTAACTATGTTTCCTCCATCGCATGACATGATATGGGAGGTCATGGGTTGATGACTACTAATCTAGAATCATATGTATATTGGTGTATGTATGTGCACAAACACATGAACACACAAGAATGAAGAATGTATGCATGCACGGATGTGAATGCACACACACACACACACACACACATATGAAAGGGAAGATGATTGTCATTTCATAACCTAATATATGCACTCGATAAATTCTTAATATGATAGACTAATTGGTAAAATTAAAAGAGGAAGTGGACATTGCCATTACCATCAGCTCAAGAATTTGTAACTAGCATATATAATAACTAAAAAGAGAAACAAATAGTTAAAATATTTGGTAATGATCATCTTAGGCAAATAACTTTTCATTACCTTTACGGTAGCATGCTGAGTAGTATACGACCATCATGGACATTATTATTGCCATGGCATGAACCAAGTAACTCCAAGATTTCACTAGATGGAAGATGTTGTGATTCCTATAAAGGATAGTGTGGTTGCAAGGGTCTGTTGGATTTGAATCAGTAGGGTTACAATAGTTTATCGGTTTTGATTTTATGCTTACCATCGTGTGATGATTCAAATTTCAAAACACATTTGTTAATAGTTTCTACTTATCCATCTCATTGTACTTCCTTGCTAGGCTGGACCCAATATGGGCTATAGACTTTGTAGAATCTCCCGTACGTAAGCAGCACGCTAAGCAACACTAGAGAGGGTGTGTGTGAATAGTGTATATGCAATTAAAAAGTTAATTAAAAAGTTAATTAAGCAATGCGGAATATAATTGCGCACAATCACAAAAGAAACAGACAAAGCAATCGCAAACACAAGGACTTTATCCTGGTTCGGATCCCTATACCGGTGATCCTACTCTAGTCCCATCCTCCTAAACCAGAGCGATGGCTTATCCACTAGTGCTTCCTAAGCCGGGACACACAAGTTCACTCTTTACGAGCTACAATCCTTAAACTGGGACAATCCCTGAACCGGGATATGGAGAAAGATCTCCAAGTGGAGTAAACCCCCACAATGTGCTCACAACCCGTGTACTAGGTTTCGTAAAAGAAATGCAAAACAACAATCTTACACATGCCTTGATAGATCTTACCATAATGTGTGAAGACATGAAAGACTCATCTTGAATGTAGAGAATGGTGCACTTGAAAGACTCTCTCTTGATGTAATCTCAATGCATGAACACTTTTAAACAAAGTAAAGATAAAATGTGAGAGAGAGAGAGAGAAACAAAATTGCTTTTAGTTTTTGGCTCTAAATGAGATGAAAATCGGTGAGCATTGGTGCCAAAAACTGCCTCTCAACCAAGCTTAAATAAGCCATCAATCTTGCACAAAAGACAAGAAAATGGCTCCTCAAAAATCCCACCCAACGGCAATAAACGAGCAAAATTCACAGTGAGCTGATGTCTGGATAAGGGTGACCAGACGTCTAGTTAACAATTCAGGCATCTGGCAAGACTGCATCAGACGTCTGACAGAATCTGTCTAGAAAATACTCGGTCACCAGAACAACCATAACTTCCACAATGGGACTCCAATTGAGGTGATTCAAGATGAGTTAGAAAGCTAACAAAGAATTCAATCTAATGCACTTGAAATGGATGAAAATTTTTAACCACGAAAATCTGATAGCAGGTTGAAGTCAGAAACAGATTGTAGAAATTCCAACAGACTCAATCGAGAAAACACTTGATCACCAAAACAGTCATAACTTTCACAATGAGCTCTGATTGAGGGGATTCTAGATGTGTTGTAAAGCTAACAAAAAATTTAATCTAATGGGATGACAAATTCCAACCACACAAAAACTGCAGCCGTTTGAAGTTAGACAAATTGCAGAAAACAGAGAGCACAAAAATATTTGTCTATACTGATCAGACATCTGGAGTTCATTGACCAGACGTCTGGACCACTATGCAGATGCCTAGTGGTTGAACTTCAGACATCTGGGTTTCCTAGGAGTTTTGGCTATCACAAAATAGGATGAGCCAGGCATCTGGTGGGTGTATTCCAGATGCCGGGTGATAGGCTGAAGGCATGATTAAGAGTGTTATGTCCATTCAACCTATTGGGATGGATTCTAAAAAGTTCATATGGATCACTAAGATGGAAATATACATGTATAAGTGTGTGTGTCCATCTAATCAAGGCATACAAATATTCTACTAAAGAAAAGGAAGATTACATGAAGATAAAGCATAAAATGCAATGAAGTCCAACATCTTCATGAGTCCTCTTGCACCATAGCCTTGATTCATCATCCCAAACCTATTGCTTTGTCTCCTCACCAAGAAAAACATTAATACATCCGAGACTAAAACAATGAGAGTTATTAGCAACAACATAATTAGGTCATCATCATCAAAACAAAATTGGGCTAATTAGCCAATACCCAACAATCTCCCCCTTTTTGATGATGACACCCATTATGTGAAAATGATAAATATTATCAATAAGCACATGATAATGGCTCCCCTTACTTATATGCATTCCACATGAGAATGGAAAGAATACATAAATATGCATATAAGGGGTATTATATAAACTGATGCAAAATGAAATGAGTATCATTTAAACAAACATGCATACATATTCACATAATCCAAATAACTCTTCCCCTTGTCATTGTCAAAAAGGTGGACAAATAAATCTCCCACTGGAAAATAAAATATCCAAAGAAATGACAAATGACAGTGAGAAAAGAAGGTGTTTAATACCAAATGTAAAATATATAAATGGGTAACAAATCACTCTACCATGCTCCCCTAGATCATTGAAAAGGTCCAACGTTGACTTAATGAACTAAATACAAATTATGGAGTCATGGGACATATCAATGCAAATCATAAAGATTTAAGCTTGGGCATTGATTAAAATTTAACATTGATTGTAAAATAAATCACACACAAAAGTTCAATGTCAAATGGTGAAACTTGAGCAATATCCAACAATATTGGTTGGAAAAATCCCAAACTCCTCAAATGGGCGAAAATATTCAAAAAATAGGTTTTGAAAATTACATAGCATATAAACTCCATCTATGTCGTATACATGAGTAAGCTTTGCATATATGACATAGTATACCCCATAGATCCATCCTCAATTTTTTTTTGAAAATAGTGTTTGAAATAATGGGAAACACACAAACACACATGTTGGATGGAAATAATATGCAATAAACTAGCATCCAACCAAAAAATAGTGTGTGTGGATATACACATTAGGCAACCAAACCCAAGATGAGTTTGATTTTCTAACTTAATCACTACAACAAATAACATTATAAGCTAGTGATTGAACATATGCCTCCCTCTCTAATAACCCCACAATGCTAGGAATCCAAAGGTTCATGGCATTCCTAGACCTCTTTTCGGGCTTCCTATTAGGACAGCAATTTGCATAATGTCCTAAAACTCTGCATTTAAGACAAGTGATTTTGGGATGAAACTTGGCATTGGAGGGAAAACATGCTTTGGTTTAGAAAACAATTTCTTTGCATGTTTATTGTGAATGGCTTGCTATTTGGCATAAAATGAATCATTTTGATTCGCATTCACAAAGCCATGTATTACATGCTTCTTGTTGGGCTTGGTGTTGTCATACAATAAAGCATGATGATTCTTCTTAGGTGCTTGAATAGAATATTGTTTAGCACTTTGAGAAGAAGTGGTGGGTTGGGAACCAACATTTGAGCAAAAACCCACACCCCCACGATGATTTGCCTGTTGTTGTGGTTTGAGCAAATCATTGAGGCAATCCTTAGATGACACACACTTTTGAAGTTTATGGAATTCCTCGTCGCATTTCAAAGTAAGGGTAGAAATGCAAGAGTCTAAATCAATGTTCTTGGCTTTCAATAAGTCATTTTCAATGCCAAGTTCCTTGATTTGATAAAGAAGTGCTTCTTCCTCATCAACACCTATTGTGTGTGTAGCTTGCATAGGTGAATATTCACAAGTAATAAAGGGAGTGTTCCCTTGACTAGCTATCAATAAATATGCTTAGACTTAAGCAAAGTTAAAGCTCTAGCTAGTTTATGAAGAGAGGCTAACATAACCGTATTGTTCTCGGGAAGGTCCTCCATGGTGTCCTCGTTATCCTCCTCTACATCACTCTCCTCATCACTTTCCTCATAGCTTGAACTTGAGCTTGAGGAATCTCCCCCAAAAGCCATAAGAGCCAAATTTTCCAAGGGCCTTTGGTCTTTTGCTTCACATGGCTTGAGCAAGTCCGAGAAGACGTCGTCATGTATTATGGAAAAGAACGGCTATTCCTCATCACCATCACCATCATCACTTGAGTCATCGGACGAGGACTCATTTCAAGTTCCAATGAAAGCAGGATTTTTCTTCTTCTTCCCTTACAATGCTTCTTCTATGTGCTCTTGTACTTTTCTTCCTTCTTCATTGGGAAAGAATTATCAAAATGTCATGTTTTGCCACATTGATAACACATAACCCTATCTTTATTAGTCTTTGAAAATAACTTTAAAGCTTTCTTACATTACGACAGGTTCATGATGCTCATGCGCGTGTTGGCAAGTTCCATTGCTCCTCCGTCATCATCTTCACTTTCTTCATCCTCGTTAGAGATGTGCTTAAGCTTCTTCTTCTTCTTAAGCTTCTCGTCATTTGGATTGAATTTTCTCCTCCATTCAATCTTCTCTTCCTCGACCTTGAATGCAATTCCCTTTTGCTTCTTGGTCTTAAGAGGTTGACTCTCCTTTTTATGTAGCATCCTCAGCTCATAGGCCATAAAGCTTCCAATGCATTCATCCATGGTATACTTACTCATGTCATTGGATTCTTCGATGACATTGGCCTTAGACTCACATTGAGGTGTAAGCGAGCCTAGGATCTTCATCACATGATCCTCTTGAGAAAACTCCTTTCCAAGTCCTTCCAAAGCGTTCACAATTTCGGTGAACCTCATGAACATCTCGGAGATTCTTTCACCTTCATGTATCTTAAACATCTAATGTTTATAAATAAAAACACCATGTTTAGATTTCTTTACCTTTGAGGTCCCCTCATGTGTGACCTCTAAGAGATGCCAAATCTCATATGCCGGCTTACACATAGAGATGCATTTGAACTTGTTTGGGTCGAGAGCACAATGAAATGCACTCATGGCTTTAGCATTGTACTGATCGAGTCCTACTCTACCTTAGTCCTTTCCGTCGCGGTCTTTGACCTTGGTGATGTCCCATAGCTCTTGACCTTCAAGCCAAAACATCATCTTAAAGTTCCAAGATGGGTAATTGGTCCCATTGAAGAGCAGGGATCAGATGGAAGACATTCCCTCCTCATGGGATTGTGATGAAGCTCTAAACACCACCGTTATTTCTTAAGCGAAACCAACCCGCTCTGATACCAATTGTGGGATCTCCTGCACGCTAAGCAACACTAAGGGGTGCATAGTGTATAGGCAATTAAAAAGCTAATTAAAACTAATTAAGCAATGTGGAATATAATTGCACAAAATCACAAAAGAAAGAGACGATGCAATTGCAAACACAAGGATTTTATCTTGGTTCGGATCTCTACACCAGCGATCCTACTCCAGTCCCATCCACCTAAACCGGAGCGATGGCTTATCCACTAGTGCTCCCAAAACTGGGACACACAAGTTCACTCTTCAGGAGCTACAATCACTAAACTGACACATACAAGTTCACTCTTCACGAGCTACAATCACTAAACCAGGATACAGAGAAAGATCTCCAAGTGGAGTAAACCCCCCACAATGTACTCACAAATCAAGTACTAAGTTTCATAACAAAAGAAATGAAAAACAACAATCTTACATATGCCTTGATAGATCTTACCATAGTGTGTGAAGGCATGAAGATTGAAAAACAATAAGTGTTTGATGTAGAGGATGATGCACTTGAAAGACTCTCTCTTGATGCAATCGCAATGCATGAACACTTTTAACCAAAGTGAAAGAGAAAATGAGAGAGAAAATTTCTCTTAGTTTTTGGCTCTAAATGAGATGAAAATCGGTGCGCATTGGTGCCAAAAACTGACTCTCAACCGAGCTTAAATAAGCCCTCAATCTTGCACAAAAGACAAGAGCTCCTCAAAAATCCCACCCAACGGAAATAAACATGCAAAATTCACATCAACTATACATTTAGAGAAGGGTGACCAGACGTCTGGTTAACTGTTCAGGTGTCTGGCGAGACTGCATCATACGTCTGAAAGAATCTGTCTAGAAAAACACTCTATCACCAAAATAGTCATAACTTTCACAATAGTACTTCGATTGAGATGATTCAAGATGCATTAGAAAGATAACAAAGAATGAAATCTAATGGGCTTAGAATGGATGAAAAATTTCAATCATAGAAAAATTGACAGAGGTTTTAAGTCAGAAACATATTGTAGAAATTCCAACAAACTCAACCGAGAAAACACTTGATCACCAAAACAGTCATAACTTTCACAAATGAACTCTGATTGAGGTGATTCAAGTGTGTAAGAAAGCTAACAAAAAATTCAATCTAATTGGCATAGAATGGATGAAAAATTGTAACCACAAAAAACTAATCCTGGTTTGAAGTCAGACGGATTGCAGAAAATAGAGAGCACGGAAATATTTCGCTCTACAGATCAGACGTCTGGAGTTCATTGTGTTTGGAATCCGACACAATATCAAATAACACCTGAGTATGCACAGCAGAATATATTAAAATATTATAGTGTCAACTTAATCAATGCAGAGTTAGGATCTTGGATGAATCTTAAGAAGCACAAGAAAGCACCACACAATCAAGCCAAGCAATCACACAGAGATGCAAGGATTTATACTGGTTGGCCCAACCTATGGCCTATGTCCAGTCTTCCGTTGTCACGGTTTTTACTAGATCACAGATGATAAATGGAGAATGCACAGACTCAAATCTCCACCAAACCATTGTATGCTCTCTCGTCAAAATAACTCTAGAACCATAACAATTACAATGTCTCGTGCACACAACCAATAAAGAGATCTTACCAGAGACTCTAGAATAAGGAATACCTACCCTCCCAAAGCTCTAGTCACCTCGAATCTCTCTTGTTGCCTATCACCGATAAAAGATCCACTTCTCTCTTGAAGACGCAAGGAAATCTTCTCAATTCTCCGTCGCATAGCCATCAAAAGTGTATCTCTTGGCATTTATATCATAGGGATCCTTCCTAGGATAGTAGATGATGTTTCAGATTGTTTCCATCCAATTAAAACCAAATAGGATTCAACGGTCCAGATTAGAAGCCGAAATCTGGGCGTACTAGGGTTTTTGGGCATCGACACGGCCGTGCTGATATGCAGCACAGTCGTGCGTAGAACTGTAGGAGGATATATGCCCATAAGACGATTTATCCTAAGTGTACGTCTTGTTCATATAACATATGGCGTCCATTATTCTAAGTATGAAATCGATTAAATAATATACTTAGATAATGTCCATAGACTTATAGTTAGGTCCTTACGTATCCAGATAAGATCTCGATTATGAGTAGTAAGCGACCGAATAGAAACGTAAGTATTAAACGGTTCGTGGTCATAGATGTGTTGAGAACTGGATATCAACACATCGGATAGACCACTGTGTCTTAGTCTTACTGTAGGGTAATGATGATCTCATAGTCATTCGACTTGGTGAAGTCGGAGACGAGACACAGGTGCTCAATGGAGAATGAGTTCACTGAACGACCAACTTAGAGTTATTAAATGGTTAACTTTAACTAAACTTTCTATAATAACTCTAGGGTGATGATAGGTAAGCTGGTCCTTAAGATCTGAAGTCATCTATACGAACCTGTGAGTGAACAGTGTAGCTTAGACCTATGATCTAACTTCGAGGCTAGGCCTGCTGAAAGATCTTAGGGTGGGTTGCACCCGAAGCTCTCGAGGTGAGTAGATGACTAAGATGGGATTCGTCACTTCTGTTAAAGGGAAGTTAGTGTTACAGGCTCAGTACGGTCTTTGTGTTAATCCTCGGCCGGGGTACGTCGTAACAAGTACAACGTAAATACAACTTAGACCGCCGTATACTGACCAATGTTGTCTAATAAGGTTGACAGTAAACCATACCCTAGGCCAACAGGGACACAGTCTTGACGAAGGGACTATAGCTAACGGCATTCATCACTGACACAACTAAAGTAAACCCAACGATGCTTTTGTCAATGGGTCGATCACGTTATGATGATTCTGAAACAGGGACGACAACTACTGCTCGTGGTGACCGTCGTCTAGGAGTTTCGAGCCCCAACCTGTAGTAAGGTCAGGCTGTAGGGTCTCACACCGAGTAGCGTTCGTGTCTTAGTAATAGGAAGATGAATTCAAAGAGATTTATTTGATGATATTGATTAGTTGATATTCACAAAGCTAGTTGTGAAAATAAGTCGTAAATGCAATATGGACAATGTTGCATTTGATGAAAATAAAGATTAAACGTGTTGTAAATTGGTTACGACAATATTTTTAGGAACAAATACATTGGAAAGGGTTACCTGGATGACGGGATCGTCCCGATCTAAACACAGATTCAAACCGCGTCCAAATCGGAGCTCAAACGAGCCCAGAAACGCGATAACAGTCCAAGGCAAAGTGGGTAGACCCACATGGCTAACAAGCCCAACCGCAAGGGCAAACGGGCGAGGCCCGCTGGCTGCAGCGGGCGAGGCCCGCTGCCCAGCGGGCGTGCGCCCGCCCTCCTTGCCTTGGGCAGGCGCGCCCGCTAAGACTGGCGCGCTAAGCTTAGCGGGCGCGCCCGCAACTTAAGTGATTTAGGGTTTTTTGAAACCCCAAATGACAGCTACGAAAATTGATTTTTTGACCATCTTCGGGCAATTGTTTGAAGGGTCAAACGAAGTCGAAATTTGTCGTCGTTGGTTCCTACGCGTTCACCATTCGAAGCCCTTCGAATTGATAGCTTGTTTGGTGTCTAAAGTTTAATGGATAAGGAGAATTAATTCATTGAAGTTGGCACTTATGAAATGCTCACTAAACTTCAATTAAAGCCTAATTAGCTAAATTGATTTCTCCTATAATTGTTTTAGTCCCACATTGCTCACAACGAAAGTAGGAGTGCCGACTCCCTATATAATTAGGGGTGCACTCTCTTCGTTGAAAAATGCACCAAGTCCTCGATCGAGTAGCTCCGGATATTTGAGCTAGCTCGATCTACGACTAAACTATTCTCTCTCTCTCTCTCTCTCTCTCTCTCTCTCTCCTTCTTCCTATTCTCCGGACTAGTCCTAGCAAGACTACGAAGGGGGTTTTGGATTCGGATCCAGACGTCTAAGACGCGGGTCAATTCAAGTGAAACTTTCTACCGCGTGTGATCGGCTTGGAGGCGGGAGTCGGCTCCGGCAGATCGGTTCGAGGGTGCGAGGCGGCTCGGGTGGATCGAGTCAAGGCGGTTCGGCTACGAGAAGCATCAGAAGACGGTGTGGTACATCTTGCCCGCCCCAGGGTCAAGATTCCGGGTATGTGGTTAAGCAATTTTTAGTGTAGATTTAATTTTGTCGCTGTAGAATAGATCCCTCTTGGGGTGGTCAGATCCACCCCAAGTTGGCATAGATCGGGCTAGGTTCTGGCTCCCTCAGAGCCTAGCTAAATTGTTTAGCTAGCCTTAGTTTTTGTTTTTCCGCTGCGCTTTTATGCCCCTGTGGTCCGTCCGACTTAGGACGGACACAGATCCGAGCTCTGAGGGTCCGCCAAAACCCCTACAGTGGTATCAGAGCCACGGTTATGCTTGTAGATCTATTTTAGCGACGTTTTTAAATCTTTTAATTGCTTGTTTTAAACATACGGACAATTTTAACTTTATGTTAAAATAATGTTTTATGTTTTAAAATTGATTTACAACATAGAAAAATTTTGGGACGATTTAAATTTTTATGCGATAAATTTAAATAAGTCTCTTATGTATAAATGTTTTAAAATTTTATTTTATAAGATAAAATAATTTTAGCATACATTTAAAATTATTTTAAAGTTTATGTAACACAAAAGGAATATTTTATTTTCATATTTTTGGTTACATAAAGATTGAAATTTTTTAAAAGGCTTTATCCGAAAGTTTATTAAATTAATTTCAAATGATTTTAGAATTGTTTTACAAGAATATGTGATATAAAGAAAATTTTCTTCTCATAAGATGAAATAATAAATTAGTTTCTTTTAAATTACATATTGGTTTTAATATTATTCTATGCGATATTTTAATCTTAAAAGTGTATCGTTAAAATTTTAAAGCCTAGGTTTTAAAATTATTTGATAATTTTATGAAACCTAGTTTTATGTGATAAAAATGCTTTAAGCTTTAAATTTTAAATCTTTATATTTAAATGTTAAATTTTAGAGCTGCAAGTTGTTCGATTATGTTATAGATAATTTTAACTTGCAAGCTTTCATAATATGTCACTAAATGAACCTTTAATTTATGCGGTTAAATCAGTTGGTTTATGTTTTAATGGACATGTTGAATAATGTATTCATGAACCCTTTAGGTTAGCCATAAACAGATTAAAATTTTATAAGATGAAATTTTAATGATTAGTGACATGTTACGTTTTTATAAACAAAACAACATCAAAACCTAATACCAGATTAGGGTAGTCCCTTTTGATTGACAATCATTGTCATAAATCGTTTAAATGATGATTATCATAAAAAATCTATTTTTTGAAAAATGTTGTTATTGTCTTATTAAAATCCTAATTAGATTGGGGTAGTATAGTTGAACGTATGAACCTTATAGTTGATAAGGACTCAATAAAAATTGTTCAACCAATCCATAAAATTTCGAATTTTAGGATCCACTAATTGATAAGGATTAACTAGTTTTAATTAAAAGCCATTTAGTTGTTGGACGAACATAGAATTGATGAAACTCCTTCAATGGATCATGATGTCGGTCAATGTGCTTGGCTAAGTTTGCTGGACCACCCTAGCTAGTCTAGGGGCCGAGTGGTCCTGGCTTAGTCAATTCCCTGGCCGCGTCCGCTGGACCGCAAGGAGTCGAATCATGACTGTGTAAGTCCATCGACTATACCTAAGTCAAATACGATAATAATCTTATTCAAGATAAATCGTAGACCTCCTTGTTTTAGGAGTTGGCAACTGTAAGACCCGTGTTACGGTTGTTGAGCTACACTCAAGCTGCGACATGGCAATCTTATAGAAACCGATTTCTTGATTAACATCTTGACTTGACGCAAACCGTCGTCTCGTCCCCATACCGAGCACCGGCGTAAGTCTAACAAAAGATGTAGTCTAAGACCTGACCCAAACCGACGTGTCGTGCATACACAGAGTGACAGGGCAAGTCAGGCTAGACACGAAAACAAGGGTCTGACTAGGCTAGCCATTGTGATTTGGATGAGCACACTCATAATCACAAATGACTTGGGGTAATAACGATAGGGAATCATATTTAATATGATTGACGACGAGTTCGTCTACTGAATGTAGAGTCGGACAACTTGTTAAGACACACTCAAGGTTGTTAGACTCAGGGTAGTCGGATCCCTCTCTCACAAATGTTATTTTTTATATAATAAAACTGTTTATTATTATGACTTTAATAAATTTAGTGGGAGAATATAGTTTTATTAAAAACCATTGAAACTATACGAAGAACATATACTGACTAAAGTATCTATAAAATTGCAGAATGGATTCAGATCTAAGATATATGGTAGAGAAGAACGTGCTCGATGGAACGAACTATAAAGACTGGCTTAGGAACATTAAGTTAGTCCTTTCTCTAGCCGGGATTGGATACGTATTGTTCGAGGACGCTCCGGAGAAGCCCGATGACGATTCGACCTTCGAGGAAAAAGAAGCCTGTAAGTATACTAGAGGGATGCAGAGAATGCCAGGTGCCTTACTCTGGCTTCGATGAATGACGAACTACAAAGGAAGCGTGAACATTTGGATGTTCAAAGTATGCTTCTAAATGCACAAGAGTTATATGGCAAGTAGTCTAGAGCTACCAAGTTTGAAGCCACCAGCAACCTCTGGGGCACAAAGATGAAGGCAGGGCCCGTACAAGATCATGTCCTCAAGATGATCGGGTATGTGGAGGACACCACCCAGTTGGGTTTTGTCATGGACAATGAGATGTCCGTGGACATTATCCTTAAGTATTTAACCCCGGCCTTCAAGCCTTTCATTACTGGTTTCATAATGAACAGTCTTGAAACAGATCTTCCTGGTCTCCTCAATATGCTTAGGCAGTTTGAGGAGATTGAGAAGAAACTGACTGCATTGGTTATTGGCTCTGCTTCTTCAGACCAGCCGAAAGGCAAGGATAAGAAGAGGCAGGTCCCACAACCTGCGAAGGTGAAGAAAGGGAAGAAAAAGACTAAAGGGGCCACACCAAAATCTAAGTGCTTCCATTGCCATAAGATTGGCCATTGGAAGAGGAACTGCAAGATTTATCTTGCAGAAAAGAAGAAGGGGCTTACTGATGCCTCTACCTCAGGTACAACAAATTAAATTCAATGAAGCATAATTATTTCCAATCACATAATATGAGATACTAAGACATCTGTGTAATGTATACATGTGGCTGAAATGAAGCGAAGATTGGAAGAAGTTCGGAGGACAGTTGGCATCTGAGCAATCGTTGCTGCTGGGGCCGTGCGAAGACTTCGAGAGACATGAAGAAGGAGCTGATACTCAATTTTTGTTGAATAAAATGTATCATTCCTCAAAGTGAAAACAACGATTGAGTGTTCAACACTCAAAGTTTATTTAATAAACATATTATGATTCATCTTTATGAATCCGTTGTTTGAATGAATGTCTCGGAAATGTGCTTTTTGTTGAAATTGAGAATTGATTGAGATTGGCTTAAATTTATGTGATTATGGCTTTCTGAGTTGGTTGCAAAATTCTCTAACTACGATGCAGAGCTTTGAAAATTTTTGGTTGTTTTGAAGTTGACTTAATGTTATAGTCAATCGATAGTTAAGTATAAGTTCCAGGAGCGTATAAATTGTGTGTAATCACAATTATATGCATATTAAGATTAATACTTAATATACTACATTTGATTCTTAAAGCGTTAATACTAAATGTAGTTAAGGAAAAGGTACAGTGTAGGACGTTTGATTGAGTGAGTCAATGTCAAGATTCCTTAAACCGATCTTGATTTGACTCATTCGTCAAACCCAACCTACACTAGTACATTCCATCTAAATCACATATCAAATGGTTATGTCTTCATATATATAATCTAAATATGATTTAGATATAAAATTGAAGTACTTAAACAGGTAATTCTTAATATCAGTGGGAGCTAGCTCGTATACTTAGTTCCGGTTTCTCGGACTAAGTAAAAAAGGATTTCCAACTTATTTGAATCATCTATGTAAAACATTGAATCAAAATCGTTTTCATTTAATCGACTATATAGAGACTTAGGGTGTCAGCATGTACTTGACATGTTGACACAAGAAAATTGGAATGAGCTGAGACTGACTTATAGAAATGTTAGACCCTACATCTAGATTGTATAAGCTAATTGTTAGCTATACAAAGAAAGGAAAAATTGATCCAAATCATTTTTCAAAGGATCAAACATGTGTGATCAAGAGATGTATTAATAAATATCCATTAAAATGCATTATAGATACTCATTAGTAAACCCACTCTTAGGTTTGTCATATAAATGTCAAAGTGACTGATATGCTATAACGGTATAAGATACCGAGATAAATAGCCTAAGTGCAAGTGGGAGATGTAGGAGGATATATGCCCATAAGGCGATTTATCCTAAGTGTACGTCTTGTTCATATAACATATGGTGTCCATTATTCTAAGTATGAAATCGATTAAATAATATACTTAGATAATGTCCATAGACTTATAGTTAGGTCCTTACGTATCCAGATAAGATCTCGATTATGAGTAGTAAGCGACCGAATAGAAACGTAAGTCTTAAACGGTTCGTGGTCATAGATGTGTTGAGAACTGGATATCAACACATCGGATAGACCACTGTGTCTTAGTCTTACCATAGGGTAATGATGATCTCATAGTCATTCGACTTGGTGAAGTCAGAGACGAGACACAGGTGCTCATTGGAGAATGAGTTCACTGAACGACCAACTTAGAGTTATTAAATGGTTAACTTTAACTAAACTGTCTATAATAACTCTAGGGTGATGATAGGTAAGCTGGTCCTTAAGACCTGAAGTCATCTGTACGAACCTGTGAGTGAACAGTGTAGCTTAGACCTATGATCTAGCTTCGAGGCTAGGCCTGCTGAAAGATCTTAGGTTGGGTTGCACCCGAAGCTCTCGAGGCGAGTAGATGACTAAGATGGGATTCGTCACTTCCGTTAAAGGGAAGTTAGTGTCACAGGCTCAGTACGGTCTTTGTGTTAATCCTCGGTCGGGGTACGTCGTAACAAGTACAACGTAAATACAACTGAGACCGCCGTATACTGACCAATGTTGTCTAATAGGGTTGACAGTAAACCATACCCTAGGCCAACAGGGACACAGTCTTGACGAAGGGACTATAGCTAATGGCATTCATCACTGACACAGCCAAAGTAAACCCAACGATGCTTTTGTCAATGGGTCGATCACGTTATGATGATTCTGAAACAGGGACGACAACTACTGCTCGTGGTGACCGTCGTCTAGGGGTTTCGAGCCCCAACCTGTAGTAAGGTCAGGCTGTAGGGTCTCACACCGAGTAGCGTTCGTGTCTTAGTAATAGGAAGATTAATTCAGAGAGATTCATTTGATGATATTGAATAGTTGATATTCACAAAGCTAGTTGTGAAAATAAGTCGTAAATGCAATAGGGACAATGTTGCATTTGATGCAAACAAAGATTAAACGTGTCGTAAATTGGTTACGACAATATTTGTAGGAACAAATACATTGGAAAGGGTTACCTGGATGACGGGATCGTCTCGATCTAAACACATGTTCAAACCACGTCCAAATCGGAGCTCAAACGAGCCCAGAAACGCGATAACAGTCCAAGGCAAAGTGGGTTAGACCCACATGGCTAACAAGCCCAACCACAAGGGCAAACGGGCGCGGCCCACTGGCTGCAGCGGGCACGACCCGCTGCACAGCGGGCCAACGCCAGCTGATTGCAGCGGGCACACGCCCGATGCCCAGCAGGCGTGCACCCGCCCTCCTTGCCTTGGGCGGGCGTGCCCGCTAAGCCTAGCGGGCGTGCCCATAACTTAAGTGATTTAGGGTTTTAAACCCCAAATGACGGCTACGAAAATTAATTTTTTGCCCATCTTTGGGCAATTGTTTGAAGTGTCAAACGAAGTCGAAATTTGTCACCGTTGGTTCCTAGCGTTCACCATTCGAAGCCCTTCGAATTGATAGTTTGTTTGGTGTCTAAAGTTTAATGGATAAGGAGAATTAATTAATTGAAGTTGGCACTTATGAAATGCTCACTAAACTTCAATTAAAGCCTAATTAACTAAATTGATTTCTCCTATAATTGTTTTAGTCCCACATTGCTCACAACATAAGTAGGAGTGTCGACTCCCTATATAAATAGGGGTGCACTCTCTTCGTTGAAAAATACACCAAGTCCTCGATCGAGTAGCTTCGGATATTTGAGCTAGCTCGATCTACGACTAAACTATTCTCTCTCTCTTCTTCCTATTCTCCGGACTAGTCCTAGCAAGACTACAAAGGGGGCTTAGATTCGGATCCAGACGTCTAAGACGCGAGTCTATTCAAGTGAAACTTTCTACCGCGTGTGATCGGCTCGAAGGTGGGAGTCGGCTCGGGCAGATGGGTTCGAGGGTGCGAGGCGGCTCGGGTGGATCGAGTCAAGGCGGTTCGGCTACGAGGAGCATTAGAAGACGGTGCTGTACATCTTGCCCACCCCAGGGTCGAGATTCCGGGTATGTGGTTAAGCAATTTTTAGTGTAGATTTAATTTTGTCGCTGTAGAATAGATCCCTCTTGGGGTGGTCAGATCCACCCCAAGTCGGCATAGATCGGGCTAGGTTCTGGCTCCCTTAGAGCCTAGCTAAATTGTTTAGCTAGCCTTAGTTTTTGTTTTTCCACTGCACTTTTATGCCCATGTGGTTCGTCCGACTTAGGACGAACACAGATCCGAGCTATGAGGGTCCGCCAAAACCCCTACAGTGGTATCAGAACCACGGTTATGCTTGTATATCTATTTTAGCGACGTTTTTAAATCTTTTAATTACATGTTTTAAACATACGGACAATTTAACTTTATGTTAAAATAATGTTTTATGTTTTAAAATTGTTTTACAACATGGAAAAAATTTGGGACGATTTAAATTTTTATGTGATAAATTTAAATTGGTCTCTTATGTTTAAATGTTTTAAAATTTTATTTTATAAGATAAAATAATTTTAGCATACATTTAAAATTATTCTAAAGTTTATGTAACACAAAAGGAATATTTTATTTCATGCGATGATATTGAAAATTCATATTTTTGGTTACATAAAGATTGAAATTTTTTAAAAGGCTTTATCCGAAAGTTTATTAAATTAATTTCAAATGATTTTAGAATTGTTTTAAAAGAATATGTGATATAAAGAAAATTTTCTTCTCATAAGATGAAATAATAAATTAGTTTCTTTTAAATTACGTATTGGTTTTAATATTATTCTATGCGATATTTTAATCTTAAAAGTGTATCGTTAAAATTTTAAAGCCTAGGTTTTAAAATTATTTGATAATTTTATGAAACCTAGTTTTAGGTGATAAAAATGCTTTAAGCTTTAAATTTTAAATCTTTATATTTAAATTTTAAATTTTAGAGTTGCAAGTTGTTCGATTATGTTATAGATAATTTTAACTTGCAAGCTTTCATTATATGTCACTAAATAAACCTTTAATTTATGCGGTTAAATCAGTTGGTTTATGTTTTAATGGACATGTTGAATAATGTATTCATGAACCCTTTAGGTTAGCCATTAACGGATTAAAATTTTATAAGATGAAATTTTAATGATTAGTGACATGTTATGTTTTTATAAACAAAACAACATCAAAACCTAATACCAGATTAGGGTAGTCCCTTTTGATTAACAATCATTGCCTTAAATCGTTTAAATGATGATTATCATTAAAAAAACTATTTTTTGAAAAATGTTGTTATTGTCTTATTAAAATCCTAATTAGATTGGCGTAGCATAGTTGAACGTATGAACCTTATAGTTGATAAGGACTCAATAAAAATTGTTCAACCAATCCATAAAATTTCGAATTTTAGGATCCACTAGTTGATAAGGATTAACTAGTTTTAATTGAAAGCCATTTAGTTGTTGGACGAACATAGAATTGATGAAACTCCTTCAATGGATCATGATGTCGGTCAATGTGCTTGGCTAAGTTTGCTGAACCACCCTAGCTAGTCTAGGGGCCGAGTGGTCCTGGCTTAGTCAATTCGCTGGCCACGTCTATTAGACCGCAAGGAGTCGAATCATGACTGTGTAATTCCATCGACTCTACCTAAGTCAAATACGATAATAATCTTATTCAAGATAAATCGCAGCTCACAACGAAAGTAGGAGTGCCGACTCCCTATATAATTAGGGGTGCACTCTCTTCGTTGAAAAATGCACCAAGTCCTCGATCGAGTAGCTCCGGATATTTGAGCTAGCTCGATCTACGACTAAACTATCCTCTCTCTCTCTCTTCTTCCTATTCTCCAGACTAGTCCTAGCAAGAATACGAAGGGGGGTCTGGATTCGGATCCAGACGTCTAAGACACGGGTCTATTCAAGTGAAACTTTCTACCATGTGTGATCGGCTTGGAGGCGGGAGTCAGCTCGGGCAGATCTGTTCGAGGGTGCGAGGCAGCTCGGGTGGATCGAGTCAAGGTGGTTCGGCTACGAGGAGCATCAGAAGACGGTGCGGTACATCTTGCCCGCCCCAGGGTCAAGATTCTGAGTATGTGGTTAAGAAATTTTTAGTGTAGATTTAATTTTGTCGATGTACAATAGATCCCTCTTGGGGTGGTCAGATCCACCCCAAGTTGGCATAGATCGGTCTTGATTCTGGCTCCCTCAGAGCCTAGCTAAATTGTTTAGCTAGCCTTAGTTTTTGTTTTTCCGCTGCGCTTTTATGCCCCTTTGGTCCGTCCGACTTACGACGGACACAGATCCGGGCTCTGAGGGTTTGCCAAAACCCCTACAAGAACTACATAATCTGCATGTAGCTCTAGAACAATCAGCATGACCGTATCGAAATAAAATAGAGAGTTACCACTCAGCATGGCCAGGCTACATGCCGCGTCAATAAACCAAAGAGTCACCTGCTTGTATTGATGGACCAGCACGGCTGTGTTGGGTATAGCACAGTCGTGTCCAAATCTACTTAAGTCGGCTGATACATCTTCTGATATGCATGGCTGTGCCAAAACTAGCACACATGGCCGTGCCAAAACTAGTACGCATGGCCGTGCCAAAACTAGCACAACCGTGTCACCTCCAAGATTCCAAGTTTGATGCACTAATAAACAAACGCTGCCCTGCTACAAACTTCTTCAACAACCATGGCATATTCAACCTCTCCCCAACATCTCTAACCAAATATCAAACATCTCTACCCAGATATAGAATTTACAAAACTCTCATGACAACAAAAAATCTTCAACCACTCACCATGTATAGATCAAGCTCAAGCAATGCCTGAGCTTGACTATGGGAATGATCTTCATGGGCATATCTACAGGATTATGATTCGTCGAGACTTCTCCAGTGCTATCACCTTCTTCTCTTCTTGAAGGAAGAAGTCACGTACTATATATGCTTGGTCCTCGAACTGTAGGCCTGATGCTCTGCCAAGTGAATTGCGCTATGACTGTCACAATAGACCTTCGTCACCACTTGCGGTATACCCAAGACTCTCATTAGACTTCTCATGTACATGCCTTCCTTGATTGCCTCAACTGCAGTTATCAGTTCTGCCTCCGTGGTTGACAGTGCTATAATGAAATGAAGGACCGACCTCCATAATATCGTGGCAGAACCCAATGTGAACACATACCCAGTCTTAGATCTCCTTCTGTCTCTGTTACCTGCATAATCTGAATCCCAAAATCCAGATATCACCAACATGTCTCCCTTTTCAAAACACAAACCAATGTTGGTCGTTCCCTTTAGATATCGTAGTATCCATTTCACAGCCTGCCAGTGTTCCTTTCCTGGATTCGACATGTATCTGCTGATGAATCCAACTGCCTGAGCTAAGTCTGGATGAGTACAAACCATAACATACATCAAACTTCCCACGCCACTAGAATATGGGACTATAGACATGTAGTGTGCCAACTCGTCGATGCTAGGTGACAATCTCACATAAAACTGGCAGTGAACTCCTAGCGGTGCGATGACAGGCTTCACCTTCTCCATTCCATAGTGTACTAGGACTTTATTTATATAGCCCTCCAGGCTCAACCTCAACTTCCCAATCTTTCTGTCTCTACTGATTTTCATACCAAGGATCTTCTTTACAAGCCCCAGATCCTTCATGTCAAACTCTTCTGCAAGCTTCTCCTTCAACCTATTGATTTCCTTCATGTCCCATGACACAATCAGCATATCAACAACGTACAGAAGCAAGTATATCCTTGACCCACCATTAAGTGTGCAAACATAAACATACTGGTCATTTATACTCCGCTCGAAACCAATGCTCATCATGAAGGAGTCAAATCTCTTATACCACTGCCTTGGACTTTGTTTTAAATCGTATAAGGATTTATTTAGCTTGCATACCTTCTACTCTTACCCCTCCGTCACGAAGCCTTCTGGCTGGTGCATGTAGATTTCTTCATCAAACTCTCTATGTAAGAACATCATCTTAACATCTAGCTGCTCTAACTCTAAGTCCTTAGCTGCTACCTAGGCCAACAATAGACGAATGGACGTGTGTCTCACCACGGGTGAGAAGATATCATTGTAACCTTCTCCCCTCTTCTGTGCAAATCCATTGGCCACCAAACCGAGATTTATATCTTACATCACCTCCATCTCCTTCCTTGACCTTGTATACCCACTTACAACTAATGGCCTTCATGTCCTTAGGCAATTCTATTAATTCCTAAGTGCCATTCCTGTGGAAGGATTCCATCTCCTCCTCCATTGCCAGCAGCCATTCTGCAACTACGCTCAAAGTCTGGGCTTCATCAAACGTCAAGGGCTCCTCATGCTCTATGTTCAGGGTGTATGCATGCATGTCATCAAATGCAAAAGTAGAAGCAGAAAAGTTCCACTCACCCAATCTATTTGGTTCTCTCCTAGTCCTCAATGACCTCCGCACCTCTGGCTGACTCTAGGCAAGAACCTCACCATGAGTCTAAATCTGATCTGTCTATATCTACTCTCTATATTAGTAGTGAGGTCCTGGCCTGTCTTAGCATCTCGTGTCTCCATCTTTAGGGTAGGTGGATCGACATCAGCCTCAACCTCCTCGGGCCTATGTCCACCATCTGAATGATTCATCTCTGGTCTGACCATCGATGACTCATCAAATATGACATACCTACTGTTGAACGTCTTCTTAGACATAGGATCTAGCAACCTGTAGCCATTCACTCCCTCTTGATATCCAAGAAAGATGTCATTCCTTTGCCCTCGAATCTAGCATGTCCTCCTTCTGCAAAGCATAAGCAGGACATCCAAATATCCTCAAGTACAAGTAATCACTAGTCCTATCTGTCCATACTACCTCAAGAATTTTGAAACTGATCACCGATGATTGTAGTCTATTCACGAGATGCACTGCGATAGTCACATCTTCACCCTAATATTCCTTAGGAAGTCCAGCAGTAAGCCTCAAGCTTCGACACTTCTCCATCAATGTACGGTTTAATCTTTCTGCAACACCATTTGATTGTGGATCTCCAAGCGTAGTGTAGTACCATAAAATACCCTGAGATCTGCAGAGTTCTTTAAACACCCTCGAGGTGTACTTACCACTGTTATCTGATCTTAAAACCTTGATGACTCTTCGTGCCTGCTTTTCAACAAAGGCTCTCCAAGCCTTAAACTTCTCGAAGACTTGATCTTTTGAATTCATCAGATAGATCCATACCTTCCTCGAGAAATGATCAATGACGCACACAAAATACTTTGCTCCTCCAATGGTAGGTACAGAAGTTGGCCCACATACATATGAATGCACATAGTCAAGTGGCCCTTTGCTGCTATGCTCTACGTTCCCAAAGCGTGTCTTTGTCAGCTTTCCTTCTACACACTTCTCGCAGAACTCCAATCTTTCCTCTTTGGCATGTATCAGCTTTTTTTGAGAAGCACATCCAATGACTTGTCACTTGGATGTCTAAGACGAAGATGCCATAACTTTGCTGATCCTTCACCATCTGTACCCTAAGAGATGCTAGCCTCACCCTCTACGGTGTTCCCCTACAGTACATATAAGTTCTGTACTCTCTTTTCCTTCATCACGATAAGAGAACACTTGGACACTTTCAATAGATCTCCTTCTATTACCATCCGGCACCCAAGTCATGCTAAAGCTACAATAGAAATCAGACTATTTTTCAAGTCTAGTACGTGACGCACATCTGTAAGTGTCTTGATGACCCCATCATGCATTTTGATTCGCACCTCTCCTACATTCATGTCATATTGTTCCCCATCAGAATGTTGTCGCCTTCTCTGGAACTATATGAGCAAAGCCAACTCCTTCTGTGAAGTGTCAGGTGGAAAGAACATTCCGAATCCAAAAGCCCTGAGATCCTTAGATCTCCTGAAGTAGTCGTCATCAGAATCTCACCATTATCACTGCTCTTGCTACTGATTCCTACTGAGGTAGAACCAGAAGTTTCATCCATTACTTTTTCATTCTTCTTTAGCTTAGGGCAGTCTCGTTTCCAATGTCATGTCTCCTTGCACAAGTGACACATGTCCCTGTGCCCTCATGATTTAGACCTAGAGTGACCCTTTTCCTTCCTAGAACCATGACCGCTTCTGAATCCAGACGTCCCCTGATAAAGATTGCATCCCCTTGATCAACACCTTCTTGAGCAGTCAATTTGACACGAAACCCCTCAGAGTGTACCACAGACTCTACCTCCTCCAGAGATAATATTTCATGCCCATATACCATGGACCTGACCAATGGGTCCAAATCATCCGTCATAGAACATAACAATATCATCACAAATTGTTCATCCTCGATGTTCACCCATATGCTTCGTAAAGTAGACACAATCTTCGTGAAAGCATCAATATGATCCTTGACGTGGGCTCCCTCTCTCATCTTTAGCACATATAACGGTTTCATCAAATACAACCTACTCGTCAGATTCTTCTTTGTATAGAGTGCCTCCAGCTTCTTCCAAAGCTTCTCCACAGTAGCCACCTCAGACACCTTTCTGATCACTTCATCTAAAAGTGATACCTACAGTACGCTCAACACCTTTCGCTCCATCTCAGCCTTCTGTGCCTCTGTGACATCCTTGTCAAAACTGTCTTTCTCAAAGACAATTTGTGAACAATCATCTCTCATAAAAAAGCCTTCATCCTTAATCTCCAAAGATTGAAGTCGTTTCTCCCAGTGAACTTGTCCATCTTGAATGATATGTGGTAGACGACGACATCTTGACTCCTTACTTCTTCCTCACCAATAACTGTAATACCACTTGTTTGGAATCTAACGCAAACTTAATCAATGCTGTGTTAGGATCTTGGATGAATCACAAGAAGCATAAGAAAGCATCACACAATCAAGCCAAGCAATCACACAGAGATGCAAGGATTTATACTGGTTCAGCCCAACCTATGGCCTATGCCCAGTCTTCTGTTGTCATGGTTTCCACTGGATCAGAGATGATAATATAGAGAATACATCGACTACAAATCTCCTCCAACCCAATGTATGCCCTCTCGACAAAATAACTTTAGCACTCTAGCAATTACAATGTCTCATGCACACAACCAATGGAGAGATCTTTCCAGAGACTCTAGAAAAAGGAATACATCCCCTCCCAAAGCTCGTAGTCACCTCGAAGCTCTCTAGTCGCCTATCGCCGACAAAAGATCTGCTTCTATCTTGAAGACGCAAGGAAATCTTCTCAATTCTACGTCGTGTAGCCGTTAAAAGTGGATCCCTTGGTATTTATATCAAATGGATCCTTCCTAGGGTAGTAGAGGATGTTTTAGATCGTGTACATCCGATTAAAACCCAATATGATCCAACTGTCCAGATTAGAAGCAGAAATCTGGGCGTACTGGGGTTTCTAGGTAACGACACGGCCGTGCCACACTGCTTTATTAAAAAAACAGAGAGTTGCTTGTCTGCACGGTCATGCTGCATGACCGTGTTAATAAAACATAGAAATGCATGCATGTATTATTGGACCAGCATGGCTGTGTTGGGTATAGTACAGCAGTGTCTAAATCTGCCTAGGTCAGCTGATACATCTTCTGACACACACGACAGTGCCAAAACTAGCACAGTCGTGTCACCTCCCAGATTCCAAGTTTGAAGCACTAATCAACACATTGACCAGACGCCTGAACCACTGTACAAATGCCTGGTGATTGAAATTTATATGTCTGGGTTTCCTAGGATTTTTGGCTATCACAAAAATGGATGCGCCAGGCATCTGGTGTGTGTATTTAAGACACCTGGTGATAGGCTGAAGGCATGATTAAGAGTGTTATGTCCATTCAACCTATTGCGATGGATTCTAGGAAGTTTTTATGGATCAATAAGATGGAAGCAGACATGTATAAGTGTGTGTGTGTGTATGTGTGTGTGTCCATCTAATCATGGCATACAAATATTCTACTAAACAAAAGGAAGATTACATGAAAATAAAGCATAAAACGCAATGTAGTCCAACATCTTCATGAATCCACTTGCACCATAGCCTTGATTCATCATCCTAACCCTATTGCTAGGTCTCCTCGGCAAGATAAACATTAATACATCTGAGACTAAAACAATGAAAGTCATTAGCAACAACATAATTAGGTAATCTTCATCAAAACAAAAGTGGGCCAATTGGCCACTACCCATCAGACTTTCCATCAGCTTTGGTCTATGATCTCTAATTATATGTCTGTTTGCTACTTTATTGTTCATGTTTTGGTCTTCATATGATCTTTTTGTATCGGGCTTTGACTTATTGCGCATGTATCTGGGTATTCTAGCGAGGCTATGTTTGTTGGATCTTGTTATCTTTGTTCTGTTGATTATTGTGAATGTTACAAATGCAGATCAAAGTAGAATAAAAAGAATTAAAGATGTACTGAAAAATCAAAAAACCTAGAAGGACTACAAAGAAATAAGTAGAATTGAGGGCAAGAACTTATTGACGCAAGTAAGAACTTTTATTAATGAACCCTTGCGTCAAGCACTAAGCATTTTGGGCTTATTTTATTATTATTTCTTGCCTAGAAGAGAAGAAGAAGTGAGGACAAGTTTTGTGAGGAGATATGCCTTTTTCTATTGCATTTCAAAAATGAGGGCTGCTTTCTTTCACCAGGTGTTTTCTACCAACTTCTAAGATGTCCTTGAGAAAGTGCACAAATAAAATCATGCAAGCAAAGAAAATACCTTCTTGTAATTTAAAAAGAATTCTAAGAAAATTGTTTTAAAATAAAATAAATTTAAAAAAGAAAGAAGAATTATAATATAATAAAAAGAATAAACACAATGGAAAAACTAAAACTTTGCACGCATGCACCTATTATAAGATTTGCACCCAGCTGCATGATGATCACGTGTTGTTGTGCGCTACCACCAAGTAACACACCTAACACAGCAAAGTACACAGTATCGACGAAGAACCCTGGAACAAAGATGGGTAGATAAACAAACAGAGCACAAAGAGAATTGCTTTTAGGCCGTGGACCGACAATGGGGAACACTGATGAGCTTTATTACAAAAGGAAAGAACAATACAAATCTTCTCTTCATCCAACGAAGAAGAAGTACACAAGGTCTCTCCAAAGGCTCACAATACAATCCCTCTAAGTTGGCTCTCACAAATGGCGGCTCCCTCAAAGGTTACAATGACGTCTTATTCAAACCCTAACTTAAAACCCCTATATATAACCCTAGTTTACAATAGGTGTCCTCATTGGCTAGGAGTCCCTAAGGATACAGATCCCAATAATTACGGCATCCAATCCAATCGTCACTCCTACGCAATCAATGCGTCGCACAGTTGATTCGGGTTGAATATTACATATTTAACCCCCCATTTAGCCCTATTTTGTGCTCATATGATGCTTAATTGGTCCCTAATACGTTCGTATTTTGTATATCATTAGTTATTATAGCAAACTATTGATTTGTGCACAAAGTATGAATTTTAGTGAGTATTTCTGCCTTTTTATATTTTTCATGGCTTGGTCTCGATCTCACGATTCCAACGACTATTTATTTGTATTTTTCTGAGATCTGTGCTAATTACTGTGTATTTTTGAATGTAGAATACCATTTAATTGAAGAAATACGGAAGAAATACGTTTAAATACGGAAAATATGGTCGGCGTACGACTTTTGGCGGCCACGTGGTGTCCATCAGCTCATTCCCGCTCGAATCCAACGCATCAAATAGGCGGGCGACGCGGCCAGATTGTGCCCGTTGGATCTCGATCCAACGGCCCGCATTCGAGATAAACGCAGCGGAAGCGGGCTGACACATTAGGCGACGTGGCGAATTCCTGGGCGTCGGATCGCAATCATACGGTTGCGAACGACCCCGCTCGAAATCAAAAGCGCCGGGGGACTTACATATTCCGCGGGCCGCGTGGCCGCATCTTTGTCGTTCCTCGTTTAATCCAACGGCACCGCGCGGAGCAGAGGCACATGCACAGCGGCGAACGAAGCGGGCTATGTGGCTCTATCTCATCCGTTCCATTTCGATCGAACGGTGCCTATTTAAGACGAAGACGAAGCGGAGAGCGGGCGATCTCGTTCTCCCTCGGGACGATGTGGCCGCTTCAGTGCCGCACGATCTGCAATCCAACGGACGAGAGCAAAATCCGAAGTGTACTCGGATTCGAACAAAGCAGTTGCGGGCGCCCGATAACGGTGGACACATGGCGGGATCTCATCAGATCCCACCCAGATCGAACAACGGAAATTTGCGGGCGGCGTTGTTACGCGGGTTTCGAACCCAATAAGCCTCTTAAACTCGCAATGCCTCTATATAACGTATTTCTAGGGTTTTTGAGCGTATTCTGGCATATTAGAGGCTCTAGGAATCGTATTTCACCACCAAACTTGGATGCCTTGGGGACAAAGGCTAGATCTACTATCTGAAGGAGATTTGGGGCTATTTGGAGAGGATTGGTGATATTTTTCCTAACTTTAGCCTTGTATTTCACGTATTTGGCTTGTATTTGAAGTATTAATCACGTATTTTGATATTTTTATGATGTATTTGTCTATGAATACTGATTATAATCTCTCCATGCGTGGTTAATCTTCATATGTGTTGGTGTTGATGTAGTTAGGGTGTCGTAATCATTGATTTTGATGTCTTTTTGCCCTATTTTCATTGTATAATCGCGTATTTTGCTAGTTTCTACACGTATTGCTCAAGTATTATCGTTGTTGATGTACTTGTATCAGATATAATCTCTGAAAATTTGTTCGTGGTGTGACCCTTGCGGGCACATACGCTTATTTTCTCATGAAACTAGCATTTTATTCGATGTTTAAGGCACTTTTCGATGCTCGTCTATCGTTATATTTTCCGACGTTCTCGTGTCCTGACCGGATGAAACGTTGAGTTATAGAAAAGATATTGATAATCATTGATCACAGACACCCTAACAAAATCAATACCAACACATACTCTCCATATTAGTACCCCATTTCGAATTCACCGTAGTTATCGTAGGATTTTTCTTTTGTTATTTGAAACTCTTGATCCTATATCTTTATATCTTCAGGTGGTTAGTTATTACCGTATTATTACTCTTTACAAACTGAAATTCGTGGTTTTGCAGGTCAGTTGTCCCGTGGATTCGATACCTGGACTCACCAGGATATTACTTGTTCGATCTCCTGCGCTTGAGAGTAGTGCTCACATCATTTGAGACGAGGCAACAGTAATGGGCCCTCTGTCACTTCCTATTGGGCTGCATCCCAATAGGCTCCCTTCGATCGAGCGATTTTACTTCTGTATCGAACGACCCAAGTGCCAAGCCATGTGTACGATCCATCAGCCAATTAACCACCATACGACCATTCGATCGAACACAAACTCTGACCGCGTTAGACTGACGACCCAATGCTAAACGATAGACCCTCAGACTCGAACTGAAGACTGAAAGACCAACTGTACTGTAGAAGACAAATGCACAACATCCTAGTATCTAACTTGTGCAGATTCAGATAGGTCAAATCCAAGTACATTCGAGTTACATCTGCACAAGATAACTCGTATGTACTATGACTACTTCTGCTGTGCCAAATTGAGCCAACTTCTCCACAAATCTTCACCTTGGTGAGATTCGAGCCTTCTTTTCAACGAACAACCCTCACTGACCTTGGTCGAGCATCGAATGGTGTTCTCCCTTTATTTTGTTCTGAAGAACCAAATGTCCCGAAGGACCAAATGCTCTGTCGAGCTACAACAGTTCCCACATGGGACTAGCTTGACTCTCTCGAGTCCAAATGCCCCTAAGGGCTATGACTGGCTCAACCAAGCCCAATGCCTCCTCTTGGAGCCGACATCAACTTCTATGATGAACCACATTGAGCTAGTCCAAACAATGCTTGAACTTGACTCCCGATACAACCTTTGTCAATATGTCCGACGGGTTGTCATTTGTTCGATCTTCAGCAAGTTGATGTCCTCTTCTTCTTCTCCCACATAGTCCCTGAAGAGTAGGAATAATGTCAAGTACCTCAACACCATTCATGATTGGCATATGCTTGTCTATAAGAACAAGATCGAACTTCAACTGCCTCCATTCCATTCCTAGCAGCATGGCTCTCTACTCCAAGGATTTCAAGGATTCTTTTCCAAATCCTTTGCTCAGTTCACCATCATCCACCAATAACATCCTTAATTTATTATTAAAAGTTTGATTTTTCCAATCTTGGGAATCTTCGTAAGCATTGGTCGCATTTGGCAGAATTGAAACACTGCAAAAAACCAAACATTTTTTATGGTGATGTGTGTGTGTGTGTGTGTAAATTATAGTTAATCATTATGCACAATCAGATATAGATAAAAATTGTATAATAACTATAATATACTACTATCATTATGCTATCAGAATTAAAACACTACAAAAGATATTGGAATTCATACTTTAAAATGATCACATCAAGAAATCTAAAGTGTACCTTACTAACATGTAATAGGTGAACTTGCATTACAAATTTACGTTTTGCATAAAAAATTTTGCTTCACTTGACAATGTCGATATTTAAATGCATATGTAAATTACAATTGTTTAGTACATTTTTCTGAAATTATAAATTTATACCAAAAAATTATCATGTTCTAGTTGTCGAGAGTACAATATCAGTAATTATATATGTACAATAAGAAATTAATTTTCATAAATTATATAAGCTGTGTAGCAATAATGCAAGTAATAGATAGGAAATGGGCATTTGCAACATGCCAAGAATGAAATAGTTCTTTTATTTTGATATTATACATATATATACCACATATTTATGAAAATAAATTGTAGAGATTCTAAAACACAAACATGAATAAATAAATATATCCAATTACTTCCTTAAAACAGAACATATGTTAATAAAGTCAATGTAAATTAGTTTTAACACAAGTTATAATTTTCAAACAAATCTTTACCTCATCATCTATCAACTAAAAATCTATATCACTAGAATATCTTACTACCTGTTGATCTGAAATTCTTCATATAACACTTGCTACAAAACAAGAAAAAGTTCAAGAAATTACCATGGTGCATTTTGAAAGTTTGGGATACCCATTAACAAGTTTGGTGGTGTAATCAAACTCCTCGATGGTATAAATAGAAGATGACACGTAATATGCTAGCATTTTCTCTTTCTATATCTACTAAAATATACAATATAATATGAAGATTAAAATGGCAAAAGATTCACTAAATCTTTTTGTGTTTTAATAAGCATCAAAATGACACTAAATAATTACTATAAAAGATTTCTATTGGGTACGACGCGAATGAATTAATGTCAAACATGTGATGTGCACGCATCGGAATAAGTTTTACGCCTTCCAACTTTTACAAACAGAGAAAGATCTTGAAAAAAAATCATAGAAAGCACAAAGATAAATCACTACAATAAAAAACAAGCAATCACACCGAGAGACACAAGATTTGTAGTGGTTCAGCACGATGTGGCCCATATGTCCAGTCTTCCATTGTCACGATTTCCACTAGATCAGAGATGTAGCACAAGAGAATACACCAACTACTAAGATCTCATCCAAAACACAAGTGGACCTTCTTGACAATGCAAATCTAGTACTCTAGCAATTACAAAGTCTCCTGCACACTCAATAATGGAAAGATTTTATCTCAAACCCCTTGAACGAGGAATATCCCCCCTCACAAATCTTGTAGCCATCTTCAAGAACTCTTGCCATGCCAAACGCCTTCAACTCTTGGTGTGTACCATGTATGAGTTCATTATTAGGGTTACAAATGCCGTTTTACGTTGTGTCCGTTCGATTTGATCATGTATCAGATTTACGGCTCAAAACAAAAATCGATTAGCACAATCATGCCACATATAGCACGATCGTGTCAACTGTGCTGCTCAGAATCTGGAGTTTCTTCTATGTCTGCACGATCATGTCAATCCATAGTTGGGCATGACATGGTCGTCTCACTGGCCCAGTACACTCTACCATGTCTTCATGGACATGTGCCTCATTAGCTGGGTATGACACAATCGTTTCATGCCTGGTAGGCTATTCTGAATCTTTAAAGCATAAAAATCAATCGTCTACACTACTTCAAACTACCTCCATCACACAACCACTGCTCCATCTATCACCCAAACATCTCCATACTATCCACAACAACTGTACCTAAATTCGAAACATCTCTACCCAGATCTAGAATTTCTGAAACTCAAATGACAACGGGAATCAGTGAAACCACTTACCAAGTGTATATCAAGCTCAAGCAATGACTAAGGTTGACTACAACAACCATCTTTGTAAGCATAACTGTAGGATTGTGATCCATCGAGACCTTTTCTAGTGCTAAGTTTTTCTTCTCTTCATGTAGAAAGAAGTCTCTTACCTCAATATACTTGCACCAAAGCTTAATTAAGGGTGTGCACAAAATAAACAAAAAATGGGCTGCCAATATTTTGAGGGCACTCTTGTAAATAAATTAATTTGGTTGGCTACCCTAATTTTTTCCATACCCTATAAATATAAAAATTGGCCGGCCAATACAGAAGGGTTCTCCAAAAAAAAATCATGCGGCTGTGCATTGGAGAATAATAGAGATTAAGAAGATGGATTAAATTCTTTGAAGGCATAAGGTAAGCTTGTATTTTTCATTTTAATTACAAGTTTAATCATACTGCTGCTTTCGTGTATGCAGGAGATAATGCAGAGCATCGAAACAAATTGAAAAAAAAGATAGGTCGGCAGCAATTAAGATGAAAAGAGCCCCCTCTCCAAAATTTTATGGTTGCATGTTGAATAGAAAGAGAGAGAGCGAGAGAGAGAGAGAGAGAGAGAGAGAGAGAGAGAGAGATTTAAAAAGCAAAAGGAATAGAGAGAAGAAAGGAGGGGATTAAAAATCAATTGTTAATTAATAAATCCCACCCAAACAAATTTCATTGCATTAGTTTTAGTTTGCAGAAGAAGCAGGGACGCACCCAATCCTCAATTTGTGGACAACTTACACATTTAGCCCATCTTAAGTGGAGGTAAGTTTGTGTTTGTTTTTAACTTAAAGGCTAATCACATTTTCTATGTTTTTTTATTTGTAGGTGAAAGAACAAATGCTCATCAAGGCAGCACGGCCAAAACAAAGTCTGAAGTAACTGATCTAGGGTCGAGAACTATCAACAAGAAGCCAGGGTTCTGATTTTGCACCAAAGTCCAGACATATTTACAAAATTTTGAAAAGAACCCTGAAAGTTTGTGAAGCTGATCGCTCCTTACTTTACACTTTTTTTCTGTATGGTTTCATGTCGTTTGGATCGCCCATATTGTGTTTTTCATGATTATTCGACGATATCGCGTTGCTTTTCACTATTTCTTGTTTTTGTCATATTTCAGGAAATATGGAGCGATCTGGAGCAAAAATGAGATCAAATGACTTTCAGGCGTACCGGAGCATCGCCCACGGCTTTATTGAGGAGCTAGCAGCGCTAGATGATGAGCGGAAGAGGAAGAAGTTCGATAGAATCGACGAGGAAGCGAGGAGGAGAAGAAAGAACCACAGAATCAGCTCACTCGGCCGAACAGATAATTCACTCGGCCGAGTGAAGGAACGTGCTCGGCCGAGTACAACGGATACAGGAGCACATTGAGTCAAAGTCCACTCGGGCGAGTGAAATATCTCACTCGGCCGAGTGAATAAATCCACTCACTCGAGTATGAAAGGGTTTTTCTCCTGAAAACTCAGCCGACTTACTGGAATTTGGAGAAGACTCACTCGGCCGAGCAAGAAAGCTCACTCGACCGAGTGAAGAAGCCCACTCGCCCGAGTGTGACAGAGCGACGGACCCCAAAAAACCCCAGTTTCTCTGTTTTTCTTTCGGTCTGTCACTCGGCCGAGTGACATGTTCCACTCGGCCGAGTGGCGCAGTCTGCCTGTATCGCGAATTAGGGTTCTGGGCTGCGCCAGGGGCAAATCTGTCAGGACTTTCTGGAGAATTTTGACTTGTATTTAAGGTTAGTTTTATTCCTAGTTTTAGGAGAGACTTGAAGTTAATTTTTACGGCTATTCTAAATGTAATTCTCAGCTGGAGATCAAAGACTCGCAATTTGGTTTGTTCTTTCTATCTAAATTTCTTGTTCTTATGAATTGTTTTCTCTCAACCGTAAATTGCGTTATGATCTTATTCGTTATTTCTGTGATTGCTATGATGAATTTTGAGTAGTTTCGTTGTTCTATGGCATGGGGATGAACCCTATGGATCCAATCTTAGAATTGTGATGAGTGAATTGAATTGTTGCTAGGATTAAAAGACGGATATGTTCTGATTGATCTACTACGAGTAGCTAGGAATTTCTATTGATTGGGGTTTACAAGAGACTGGATTTCAAACGATGGGAAGGCCTGGATATTCGATTTAGGTTTATAATCGAGATTCTCTAGACTTGGTTTGCAAGAGATTGGACCAAGGCTAGGATCTTTATTATAAATCTATATTCATATTCGTTTGTAAGAGATTGGACGAATACGAACTATCATAACCTAGATCGTAGCTCGAGTTTGCACGAAAGTGGGCTCAATGTGCGATTGAACGATGATGTCGATCTTCATGCTAGTGGCTTAGGTTAGGGTTTGCACGAGAGTGGGCCCTAATCTAGGTTGCCATAGACCGACAAAGCGCGAGAGCGTGAGCTTGGTTCTATATTCAGTTACGACTAGTTCACATGAATTCAAGCCTTGCAACATTGAGATCCATGATCCATAAGGATAGGTGATGATCCATAGTGGGTATTCCCTAGCCCTAGACGCTTTTATTATATAGAATTCTATTTGTTATTTGAACGATTGTGACAATATTCCTGAAACCATTCCAATCTTCCACCAATAGCTAGGTGATCAAGATAGAGTACTGTCATTTGTCCTCCCTGTGTTCGATACCCGCTCGCCACTTCACCGTGTGCTTGCGGTAAGACTACAATCGTTTTTTCGGGTGTATATCCGGACGCGGTCAAGTTTTTGGCACCGTTGCCGGGGAGGCGACGGTATTTTATTCTCTTTACTTAGCTATTTCTTTTTATTTTTATTATTTTCACTCTTTTATTCCTCTATTGTGCTAACAATTCTATCTAGACTCCGTTTTTCTGTGCATGTACACGAGATCGAAAGCATCAAAAGAAGATATATTATTTGATCCTGAGATCGAGTGTACAGCAAGGAGGCTTAGAGCTGAGCGGAGATTTGCTATAGAGGAAGATCATATGGCCACGCCGGAAACACCAGAGGAGATGGCAGCGCGTATGGCTAGGATTGTCTCCATCCAAGATATGATATAGCCCAAGACCATGTCTACCACATCTTCTATAGTGATGCCAGAGTTAGCGGTCGATAAGAACTTTGAGCTGAAGACAGGACTTGTAATGTTGATGCAACAAGACCCATTCTATGGGAACTGACAAGAAAACCCGCACTACCATCTGCAATCGTTCTTAGCTAAATGCACCACTTTCCAGATGCCTAGCGTGCCAGTTGACGCTATTTGAATGTGCCTCTTCCCGTTTACTCTTCAAGACAAGGCATTGTATTGGTTGAGGACACAAGCTGAGGGGATCTTCACTACTTGGGATGATCTGGCAAGCGCATTTGCCAACAAGTTTTACCTGCCATCCAAGACTATCAAGATACGAAGCGCACTCATGTCCTTCAAGCAAGGCCCTCAAGAAACTCTATATGAGGCATGTGAGCGTTTCAAGGATCTCCAACACTAATGCCCCCATCATAGCATTGAGCCATGTGAGCTTATGCATATCTTTTATAATAGATTGCAACCAAGCACAAAGCAAATAATAGATGCAACCGCCAATGGAGCTATCTTGTCAAAGATACCGGATATTGCTACGGCTCTACTTGAGGAGATGGCCTCGAATAATCAACAGTGGGCCCTAATCTAGGTTGCTATAGACCGGCAATAGCGCGAGAGCATGAGCTTGGTTCTATATTCAGTTATGACTAGTTCACCTCAACACAAGTCTAGTAATATTGAGATTCACAATTCACAGAGATGTATGATGATCCGTAGTGGGGATTCCCTAGCCCTAGCACTTTTATTATATTGTATTTGAATCGATATTTGACCAGCATCTTTATCACCTACACCGACATCCACCACCATTTCCATTATATCATACCATAACCATCTCCACCAATAATACATTTGTAGTCAAACCAACCTAGGATAGATTGGAGCCAACAACACCTCCTCGTGTTCGATACCCGCTCGCCACTACACCGTGCGCTTGCGGTAAAACTACAATCGTTTTTCAGGTGTATATTCGGGGCCGATCAAGTTTTTGGCACCGTTGCCGGGGACATTCTTCGTCATCTTTGAAGCCGGCGAGTATTTTTGAAGCAAAGGCCGTGGCGGAGCTCTCTACAAAATTTGAATCTCTTCACAAAGTCGTAGAGAGGTTGGAAAAGTTGGTTAGTGAACCGCATGGAGCCCCCACCGTTTCTACACCGGGAGGAAGCATGAGCGACTGGCAAGATCAAGCCCATGTTATGTTTGTTGGAGGGGAGCAAGGAGACGGAGCCATGGAGCAAGCTCAATATGTTGCGAAAGTACCAGTTATTGGGTAAACCCGGCTACAAGGGGTCACCCCAGATTTTCATACGCCAACAATGATGGAGCCTTGAATCCACCACCGCAACAACTACAAGCCCGGACTCCACAACAACCACGGTACCAACAAAGAGCACCCCAAAAACAAAACTTCCCACCGAGGCAACAAGCGGGGCCTTATAGACCCCCGGGGTACAATCAAGGATGGAGGGCACCCAATCAACTGCAAGCATCGTCAAGGTCGGATCATGAAGCAAGGATTGAAGAGTTTATGGCCGAACAAAAGAAGATCAATGCAAGATTGACGGCCCAACAAGATTCCCTCAACACCGTCGTGGCACAATTATCGGAGCAACTCGCATTGCTAAATAAGAACAATCAACGATTGCCAGCTCAACCGGAACAAAACCCACGAAGCAATACCGGCCACATCAATGCGGTTGTGGCATTAACTACAAGAGGCAGAAAAGACACTACCCCCGCCATGATTCAAACTCAGGAGTCGAGTGAAGAAATTTCGGATGATAAGGAACCGGTCATTGAAGAGGAGGGCCCAAAGGCGCCAAACGACGGTGAAAAATCTGAAGCAGTGAGGAGCGAACTTATATGCCACCGGTACCATTTCCACAACGGTTGGCAAAGGCGAAGATTGAGAAAAGGTTCGTCAAATTTCTGGAGTATTTGCGAGGTGTGATGTCACGCCCCGCTTCCCAAAAATATGGAGGCGAAGCATGACTAAGGCCCGCTTGGGCCGGAGCTGTGAAGCCCGGGCCCAATAAGCGTCTGTAGGGGGTATCATTTTAAAATTTTCAGGTTCTTGCATTTATAAGTTCGAAACAACAGGAAGTACAAAAAGAATGTTGCATTCATTAAAATAAAGAGTTAATATACAGCGAGTACAAAAGTCTAAAAGAGGGAAGCCTAAGCATGGCAACAACTACCGAAAGAGAGAAGCTAAAAGTAGTAACCTCTGAACGTCCGCGTTAGAAGAGACCTCTAAGTCTGGTCCTCGTAAGGTACATCCTCTGGGTCAACGTCCTCGGGCTCCACGTACTCCGGTAAGTCTGTCTCGTCCACGAACTCTGGCTCCACACCTGACGTACAGCACCCAAAAGAAAGGAACTGTACGTCAGGTAAAGTCTACAAAAAGGGTTAGACTCTACTGCAAGTGTACCGAACTATTAACAACAGTTTACTAGTTGATTAGCATACTGGGGTTATAACAGAGTATCAAAAGAAAGTAAACGCAGCAGGTAAGTAAAACGTGACAAGTAGTAGTCGTAGCGTGTGCTACCAACTACGGGACTAACCTAACAGGTGTCAAGACAAATCGGGACATGGCGGGACAAGACAAGACAAGTGTGACACGAAAGGGTTCATGCCTTACGGTTCGAGGAGGATCAGACCCTCTTACCGTGCGCACGCTCAACCCTACCCCAACCCAAGTATTCATGACATGACATGACAAGACAAGACAAGGGATCACTCGCTCTAGCTTGGTGAGTGTCCTATTGCCCTCTGGGATGTGTATCACGATAAGGGATCACTCAGAGAGTGCCCTATTGCCCTCTGGGCTATGTATCAAGACAAGGGATCACTCGGAGAGTGCCCTATTGCCCTCTGGGCTGTGCAAGACGGGACGGGACGTGACAAGACAGGAAAGAGTACTCTAGGGTGTCCACACGCACGCACACACAAGATAGTTCTACGATGTCAAAAGTTGTTGTTGTTAGGCTCAGACTTCGTCGTCAAGTCTGAGCCGTCAAGGGACATCCCGGACGCTATCATTTCACGTCCAGTTCTCTTTGTTCACAGTTAATAGTTCTAACAAACTAAGGCCTAAGCACGGCCAAAAGTGCAAGTGGATACACTTGCCTGCGGTGGCGAGTGTGTCGTCCGTCTGAGGCGTCTCGTCCAGGTGTCTCGTCCGCGGTAGTCCGTCTGAAACAGGTCATGGTGACGGTGTCAGGTCGCGTTTTTCAATAATCCTATTTAGGTTTTGTTTCTAGGTTGTCGGGACTACCCTAATCGTCAAGGTCACGTTTTTGGTGTTTAATCAGCCTAGATCGACCACTACCCTATATGCAAAGAAAATTTGTCCGATGGTCGATTTCTACAGTGAGCAGCGTTTTACTGGTGCGGGAAAGTAAATTTAATTATTGTTATCCAGTTTTAGTTAAGGTTCAGTTTGCTATAGTGTGGGTTTCGCTACGAGTTAGGGGACTAACCTGGTGTGAGGAACGCGCACTAATCTGGCGTCGGGTCTGGAAACGGTGGCGGTGCTCGTGTCCCGACTATGGGTAGCGCAGTAAAGGTCGTCTCGGGATCGCCTCAGGATCGTAACGGCTGCGGGTAGCGCAGCTGAGATGTCACGGCTACGGAACGTCTTCGTGTGTCGTCTCGGCTATGGGTAGCGTAGCGAAACAACAATGGATCAGGGCCTCCTTGGTTGCGAGTAGCGCAACGAAGCGGCAACGGTAGCAGCGGCGACGGGATCATCTCGGTTGCGAGTATTGCAACAAGAAAGCGACGACGTCAAAGACAACGACGTCGAGAGAGAGCGGGACCAGCGACGAGCGTGGGTTTCTATAGATGTACGGTGGCTGACGGGGGCAGCAGGGGCAGCGGAAATTCGCTGGGCAATGTTGCGCGTGTCACGGCCTAGGGGTAAAGCCGGCTGTCGGAGGGTTGAAGGGAGGCCGTGGGCTGTGCATGGTGGTGAGAACAGCGCAGCAGTGGCGGCGCGATCTACGGCTGTGCTAGGGCCTCCGGCGGCGGAAATTACGGATGGCGCGCGCTCGGGGTCACGGCGGCAGTGCGGAGGCCGTGAGGCGAGGCGAGCGGCACAGCGGGGGCCTCGCCGTGGATGTGAGGGGGATCGTCAGAGGGTGCAGGGAGTGGCCGTGGAGGCGGGGGCCGGCATCGGAGCAGTTGCCGACGGGGGCGTGCACGGCGGTCGGATCGCGGCGCGGCGCCGGGCTGAGAACGGTGGAGGCCGCGAGGGAGAAGGCGATCTCGCCGGTGCCGGAGTCGGAGGTCGTGGCGGCGTCGAGGGGTTGCGCTGCACGGGGATCGGGGTCAGCGGCGGTCGATCACGGCAGTCACGGCGTACGGCGGGAGGGCGATGACGCTGCGGCGGGGCTGAGATGGCGGGCACGGCGACGCGGGGAGCGAAGGCGACGGCTGGCGGGCTGAGAACAAGTGGAGGCCGCGAGGGAGAGAAAGGGGATCGGTGGTTTTGGTGTTTGGGTGGCGGCTGGGAATATTTGGGGTTAGGGCTAAGTTAGGGGTTAGGGTTATTATTAGTAGTAAAGTTGATAAGTATCCCTAGGATTATAGAAAATGGGGAAAGATATATTGTTAGAGGGTGTACAATCTAGGGGTATGTCTAGGGGAGGCTAGAGAAACAGTTTAGGAAATATTATTAAACAGACTAATAGCCAGATATCGCCAGATTTGGCAACAATTCGAAATTTGAATCTGATTTGGGGAGATCGACAGTCGAGGTTTATCCGGGTGATATCTCTCAATCCGGGCGTCAGAAAAATAATCCGAAAATACCGGGGCAAACGTGGAGACCAGACGCACAGATCTACGGAGCCTGATTATGTGCTATGACTACCAAAAATTAATGTAAAATTGGGAACGGCGTTTTGAGTCAAATGACTAAAACGCCCCTATCATTCAAAGTCGTTTTGCGAGAAAACGAGCCGTGAAAAGACGTTCCCAAAAATTACATTAAAATCCTACACCCCATAACGATCGCAACGGCATATCACATCGCATGTGCCGGAGCTCCGAAAAACCAAATAAAATACGTGCACGATAAAGCACGTGCATGCAGAAAATACGAACGGTCGGAAAGCGGCCGTTACATTCTACCCACCTTAGAAATGATTCCGTCCTCGGAATCACTTATACTAAGACTAATTATAAAATCCATAAATACTTGAGCCTATAACGTCCATCCTCCACACAATGGTCTCTAATCCTATAACTTCAACATCGTTTCTCAAATAATCCATCATAATCCTTCTTTTCACTGGATAAAGCCACAACTAACCTCACATCCTAACGCTTAACTATAGACCCATCACTGCTGTTCAAATTTCCAACCCCAGGTTCTCATAAAAGGATAATAATCATATTCCCATACCATACCACTCTATTAAACATCATCGCTCCATAACATTCTTTAAATTTCTCAATCTCTTCCCAATATTAATCAATCGCTAAACTTATGTTCTAGTCGATCACCAATCCAAGACGAACATTTGTCTATCTCATCACACCTTTCGCAAATCAATAATCGCCGTGTCCTTAATACATTCCTTGTCATAACTGCCCATAAATTTATCCGCCAAATAATTGAACTATCAGAATCACATCTCATCCTACTCACTATAACTAATCCCAACCAATTTAAGTCCGCCTACCTAACCATCCATTCATCTCAACACTTCGTGTTATTCCCAAGGTCTTCTCATGTTAACTTAATATTCATGCTTTGATGCTTCAAATGTTCTACTCATTCTCATGATCACCCTAACTCATACTAAACCTTCCTAGCTGTCTTCACTTGTCCAAATTCCATGTCTAATTAGTTCTCATCTTCATGTATATAATTTTATCCAATCAGAGTTCTCCATTGAGTCAATCACACATTTGTAGACAAGTCCTGGACAGCTCATTCTTTACATCCAAAAGATTCTAATCTCCTATCTTTGTGTCTCCAAATTAATTAATCATCGCTATTGCATATCCCACCACACGCTATACATACCCGCACACAAGATCCTAAAATAACAATAGCTAGTCCCAATAATATAACAACAATAAGCATAACATTTCGAAGGGAGAAAGAAGAGAGAAGAGAAAGGAAAACTTAAGACCAATAACATATTTTAAAACATTTGGAAAATCGTGTGGAGTTGTGGTAATGGATGAGGGAGGATAAGTGATTTGTGATCTCGAGAGCTAGTTTCGAAAACTTTAAAGATTTGGTTTAAAGGAAAACAAAAAGTTTTGATACAATCACATGCAGCCAAGATAAACTGTCCAATAGTACGAAAGACTAAGTCTAAGGAAATTGTCTGCTATGACGTTGTCCACACAAATGTGAATACCATCATTCAGACAACTCCATATGTTTGTCATGGACCACACTGAGTATGCATACAAGACACAAGAGACGATCATCAAGATCCTAAAGGTAACACACTTATACACACACTATACCTATATATACATCACGAAGACATCACAAACCAAAAGGCCCACTACTAGCTAGGGATGACATAGGCAACTACAGGCGCTGATGTCTACATAAAAGAAGGAGACCGAAACCAAAAGCGACACGAAACAAGATCGAAAGAACGAAGTCAGGTAAGGCGAGGATAAGAAGATAGTCGGATGGACGGGACAAAAATATTGCTAAAAATGATTTAACGATGTAAGAAGGATTTTGTGCAAAATATGGTATCATATACCTTTAAATATATATATACACACACTTAAAAGTGAGCAGATGTAGCAAATTTAAAATTTTGGAAAAAGTAAGACGAAGGAAGGATAGGTAGGGTGAGAAACGATTGTTATGCAAATGAAGATGGGTTTACACAAAGATTTTGAAATGTGAGCACGAAGAACATAGAACTGATATAATAATAATAATAATAATAATAATATTTGGAGTTCTCTCTAGTTTAGAAAATATTCTAAAAGTATATACGGTAAGTGGTTAGAAATAAATTTCGTAGTCATATATATATATATATATATATATATATATATATATATATATATATATATATATATATATATATATATATATATAGGTAAAGTGTTCCTAGGGTGACTCCTTAGATTCAATCTAAGGAGTCGCCCCCATTTTTCCTCATATCCCACAATTTTTTTGGATTTTATTTTTCATGGGGTTGTTGTTCACCTCATGGATGATCAACATACCAAAAATCAAGGCATTCCAATACTTTTAGGGCCCCCATCTACCCCTTGCAACTTCAACGGTCTGAAAACGTGCTGAAAAATAATGAAGTTGCAAGGGGTAGATGGGGGCTCTAAAAGTATTGGAATGAATTGATTTTTGGCATGTGGATCATCCATGAGGTGAACAACAACCCCATGAAAACAATTCCGAAAAAAAATGTGGGATATGGAGAAAATGGGGGCGACTCCTTAGATTGAATCTAAGGAGTCACCCTAGGAACACTTTACCCTATATATATATATATATATATATATATATATATATATATATATATATATATATATATATATATATATATATATATATATATATATATATATATATATATATATATATATATATATATATATATATAGGGTAAAGTGTTCCTAGGGTGACTCCTTAGATTCAATCTAAGGAGTCGCCCCCATTTTCTCCATATCCCACATTTTTTTTCGGAATTGTTTTCATGGGGTTGTTGTTCACCTCATGGATGATCCACATGCCAAAAATCAATTCATTCCAATACTTTTAGAGCCCCCATCTACCCCTTGCAACTTCATGGGTTTTCAGCACGTTTTCAGACCGTTGAAGTTGCAAGGGGTAGATGGTGGCCCTAAAAGTATTGGAATGACTTGATTTTTGGTATGTTGATCATCCATGAGGTGAACAACAACCCCATGAAAAATAAAATCGAAAAAAATTGTGGGATATGAGGGAAAATAGGGGCGACTCCTTAGATTTAATCTAAGGAGTCACCCTAGGAACACTTTACCCTATATATATATATATATATATATATGTATATATATATATATATATATATAACCGACTCTCTCTCTTCGAATTGTAGAGTGAGAAGCTCCGGTTAGGGCGATTCGATTTTGGGCGATCTCGCCTTCTGCGGCTGGCTTAGCGGCGATCGGCGATCGGAGAGGCCAGGGTGCTCCTCCGTCTGAGGCCTCCTCTTGTAGACTTTGATTCGCTCTTGTCTCGACTCTCCGACGGTGGCCTCGAGAGAGGAGATCTGAGCCAATCTGGATCTAGTTCTGAAGCGGGAGTCGTCGAGGAAGAAGAAGGCCTCGATCTCCTTGATCCTCTCTGCCACGGTGTTTCCTGGACGGATCGAGATCTTGTGAGAGATCTCGATCCGGTGGTAAGCGTTTCGATCGTTTTGGCTTCTTTCGATTTTGCCTAGAGCAGCCTCTGATATCCTCTTCTTTGTGTTTTTTGCTGAGATCTGAGGTGTATATGATCTGAGGTGTCTGCTAGTGATCTCGATCCGGTGATCTGAGGTGGTTGCTGTCACCGATTGTTCTTCACCAATCTGAGGTGGTTGCTGAGATCTGAGAACTGAGGTGGTTGCTGAGATCTGAGATCGTCGATCCTGTTCTTCACCGACTGATTGGATCAAGATCTTCTTGTAGATCTTGATCCTTGGTGAGTCATTCAGGTCCTTGTCTTTTTCGTTTGCTGTCGCTTGTTTCCCCCCCCCCCTTCCTGACTGCTCCTTCTTCCTGCCTTATGGACGGGGGAAAATTGGAGAATGTCGATTCCTCAGGAAGCTGGAAGGAAGTCACAAGGAAAGGCTATAGACCTGTGAAGCGAGATACTATGACGAATCCTGTGGTGAAAGTGGACAGGAGGACTGATGCTCACAAAGCGTTCGAGAGACGAGCGCTGAGGCCGAGGATTCCTCTTAAGATAAGTACCAATGCTGAGCGGAAGACGTGGTCCGAAGTCTGCTCTGGAAGTAAGAACAGATCTAGCCCCCTCAGTATGTCGTTCATTGCTCTGGAATTTGATGACGATGGAGTTGCGATTGCGGTGCTATCGGAGGATATGCTGGCCGAGGGAGTCGAACGGTGGGAGAATACCGTAGTTGGCTACGTGGTGGGTGACATTCCCTATTACGGTCAGATAAAAGCTTGGGTGATGCGGTCATGGAAGACGAAGGGAGAGGTTAATATATTCTCTCGCGATAATGGTTTCTTTTTCTTTCGTTTTGAATCAAATGAAGATAGAGATATGATCCTGCACGGTGGCCACTGGCTTTTCGACGGCCGACTAGTGGTTTTGCAGAGGTGGAGCGCGGAGGCAGGGTTTGATCGGGATTTACTCACGGCTGTGCCAATTTGGGTGCAATTCCCCAACCTCCCTACGAACTTGTGGACTCTTCGCATTCTTAACGCCATCGCGAGTGTGGTCGGCGTCCCAATCTGTTTGGATCGAGCGACGGCGAGGCTGGAAAGACTTGCATACGCCAGGTGCTTGATTGAGGTTAAAGCTGAAGACGAGCTGCCAAAATTCATCACCGTTCAGCTTGGCGATAAGGCGTCGATAGAGGTGGCTGTCAGGTACGAGAGCGAGCCTCCCCGCTGTGCAAATTGTGTTTGTTTCGGGCACATTCTTGCTCAATGCCCTTCTGTTAAGAATGGTGAGGTTGCGAGGGTTGATCAGCATGTTGATGGACCTAAATCTGAGGGGGGGACTGTTACCCAGACACATGTCTGTCTGGAGGTTGAAGAGGCGTGTAATTCGGAGAGGGGGGCAGGTGCTGAGAGTATTGTAAATAAGGTGACTAGAGGCTGTAACAGGGAGAAGGACCTATGCTCTATAGGGGAAGAAGTAGCTCTGATGCCTGCGAGGCTGGAGGATGCCTCGATCTGTAATAAGGTTGTTGGTCCTTTGTGGGGTATTGATGGTGAGGGGAGAAGCTGTGTGAACCACTGTAAAGACCGGATGGGTCTGGGTGAAGTTGTCAATGCGGGGGTTGACGATGCTATGCGGAATGATGTGTGTAACCTGGCTGCGACCAGTGATAACAAGGGGTGTAATGGGCCCGTTCAACAGGTAGCTACAGGCGGGAGCAGCGGAACTAAAAGCGCTGAAGGCGGGACTTTTGCTGTGACTCCAGGCGATTCCCGTAATGAGGAGAAGCACTGGGGGGAGGTTCAAGTGCCACGTGATAGAGACAAGACCGCCTATGCAAATACGGGGGATGCTTCTGAGGAGGTTGCAAAGATGGGGGATGTGCAAGAATTGTATGATAAAAACCAGTTGCTAGCTGCGACTAGCTATTCGGGGGTGTATGGCGACCCATGTAACAAGGAGGAACACATAGCTAATGAGAAGGGGGGAGGGATCGGGGTACTCTCTGGCACGGGGGCCCATTGCTCCTATCACACTGCACTCTCCCACCGGGAACATAAAAATCCGTGGTGACGCGAGCGACAACTCTAATAAGTCAACACGGGATGACCCCAACCCGTTTAATATTCTAAGGGCTGAGAATAAGGCGAGAGTAGGGGCCTCCCTTCTCAATGAATCCGAGGAGGAGCTAGAAGAAATGACTATCATTAACGAAGCTTGGTACGAGGAACAAGCTGAGTTAAAGCAAAAAAGTAAGGATCGGAAAAAACTTAAGAGTACCGGGGGGTCTCCCTCCCTAAGGGCACTCGAAAAAGCTCGAGAATCAACAAGGATGTTGAGCATCCTCCCCCCCCCTCCTCCTAAATGACTTTGTTCATATGGAATACCCGGGGGCTTAATAATATCGCTAGACGGAATGAGCTCAAGTTCCGTATTCGCAAGCACGCCCCTTCTATTGTCGGGCTTCTTGAAACCAAAGTAATTGGTAATAATGCCCATAGAATCACTAAATGTTTTCCCAAGAACTGGATGTCTATTGACAATCGTGTTGCCCACCGTAATGGCCGCATTTTCATTATGTATAACCCGGATATCTGGAACTGTATGGTCGATGAAACTTCGGCTCAACATATCTCTATGATTTGTAGTAACACTGCGGGGTTTTCCATGATTACAACCATGATATACGCTTCCAATTCATATCAAGAGCGCAGAATCCTTTGGAAGGATATTGTGGCTGCCAGTCATAAGTACAGAAATACCCCTTGGATTATTGGAGGGGACTTCAACTGTGTTAGATATTCTATGGATAAAATTGGAGGTAGGATGATTGATGGTCACATTGTTGAAGAATTCAATGATTGCATTAACACAAGTGGTCTCTTAGAACTCAAAACTGTTGGTAACACTATGAGTTGGACCAATTGTAGTATTGGGCAAAGCCGAATATCTGCTACACTGGATAGATCTTTCTGCAATAGTCCTTGGATCAATATCCTTGCCTCCTCTTATTGCGAATATAGCTCCGGGGGTACTAGTGATCATGCCATTCTCATTATCCATACCCATCAGGTGGGGGGGACCGACCCCAAGCCTTTCAGATTCTTCAATGCTTGGCATAGTAGTCCTGAGTTTCAAGGTGTTCTTCAGGAGCACTGGGGCTACAGGGCTAGTGGTTGCCCGATGATTAAACTTGTTGCTAAACTTAAGAACCTTAAATTGGGTCTTAAGAGGTTTGGGGCTGCCTTCCGTGTAGCTAATGATGTTACTATGATCCGTGCCAATCTTGATGCTATCCAAAACAATCCCAATTTGGGGGTTTGTACGGATTTGCAAAATAAGGAGAAGTGCCTTATTAAACAGCTTGCTGATGCTATAGATATTGAAGAATCCATTCTTAAGCAAAAAAGCAGACAAAATTGGCTTCAGCTTGGAGATCGGAATTCTAGATTCTTTTATACTGCCATGAGGGCTAGGCAAAGCCAAAATTACTTGGGGCACCTTATCTCTGCTGATGGTTTGCAAAATGATTCTATTAACTTGTTGAAAGTTGAAGCGCCTGATTTCTACTCTAGGCTCTATAACCAGGATGATTACTGGAGGGTCTTCCCATGTCTTACCCCCAAAAGAATTCTTACTAAAAATGCTGCTGAGTGGGTAGAAAGACCAGTTAATGCTGAGGAAGTCAAAAATGCTGTGTTTCAAATTGGGGCTGACAAAGCCCCTGGGCCTGATGGGTTCAATGGATACTTTTATCAAAAATCTTGGGATATCATTGGCAAAGATGTCTCCACTGCTATTCTCAACTTTTTCAACACTGGAAAAAATTTTAGGCAGATCAATCACACATTCCTCACTCTTGTTCCTAAAAGTGCCAATGCTTCTGGGCTTGGAGACTACAGACCCATATCTTGTTGCAATGTCATTTATAAAATCATTAGCAAAGTTTTATGCAACCGCTTGAGCCGTGCCATTATTGAGCTTATATCGCCAAACCAAGTGGCTTTTCTCCAAGACCGGTTATTAGCTGATTGTGCTCTGCTTGCTCATGAGCATATTAGGGGTTTTAATAACCCCATGGGATCTCGTGCTTGTCTTAAGCTGGATTTGAGAAAAGCTTTTGATAGCGTTAACAGAGAATTCGTTTATTATATGCTGCACCAAATGGGATTCAAGCACAAATTTATAAGCTGGATCTGTGAGTGTATCTCTACGCCCTCCTTCTCCGTCATGATTAATGGTTCCCCCTATGGCATGTTCCAATCTAATAGAGGGTTGAGACAAGGAGACCCTCTCTCCCCCTTTCTCTTTGTGATTGTTATGGAGGCTTTCTCTTTACTCATGGCCAAAGCCAATGCATCTCGTTGCATTCTGCCTATGCACAGGATGGGGGCGGTCACCCATCTTCTCTTTGCTGATGATTTGTTGGTGTTTTTTCGGGCTAACTCTAAATCTTTCGAGGGTCTTAGAGATCTTCTTATTACATTCAAATCATTCACTGGTCTCGAGGTCAATTGGAGTAAAAGCGCTGTTATCTTTAGCAAAGGCACCAAAAGTCCGGGTAGTCTTACAGATATTTTGGGTATCAAGCGTGCGCAAGCTATATCCACATACCTGGGCCTCCCGCTATCCCCTAAATACCCTAATGCCTCTATGTATGGTCGTCTGATTGACAAATGCAAAAGCAGATTGCAGGGATGGTCCTCTTCTCTACTCTCAATTGCTGGGCGTATTGAGTTGGTTAAAACTGTTATCTATGGTATGGTCAGCTTCTGGATGCAGGCCTTTCGCATGCCCAAATCTGTGTTAAGTGCTCTTACTTCCATCTGCAGAAAGTTTATCTGGGGGAAAAAATCATCTTTGGGCCTGGAATGATTTGTGTTCTCCCAAGCATGAGGGAGGACTGGGGATCAGAAATCTTACTGATCTTAATAATGCCTATGGTGTAAAAATGACATGGTGCATGCTTACGCATAGAGGCATTTGGGCCTCTCAAATGAGGAATCGGTATATGAGCAGAACGAGCTTGTTTCAGGCCAAATCTCACCCGATGCACTCTGGAACATGGAAATTCATTCTCCATTGTCGTGAATTCACCAAAAAACTCACTAAGAGGAATGTCAGGGATGGTGCTTCTACATCTTTTTGGTATGATAATTGGCTTTCATGTGGTCCTCTCAGTGATACTTATGCTGTTCCTGTTGGGGAAGAGGGATATATGGTTAGTGATTATTGGGGCGAAAATGGGTGGATAGCCAGCAGCTCGCTAACCCCTGTTCATCATATCATTAAGGATCTGACCTTGACCACCGGTGATGATTCTTGGTCTTGGATTTCAAAGTCTCCCTCCCTTTTTAATGCTTGGGATGGTTCGCGGGTCATAAAGCCGCTCTTTCCATATTATAAAGTTGTCTGGTTTCAGGGACACATCCCAAAGATGGCCATCACCTTATTGCGAGCTTTTCACGGGAAACTCCTCACTCGTGACAAGCTCGTACAATGGGAAGTCCCTACTTCTCCTTATTGTATCTTATGCACAGACAATATTCGTGAAAACATATCCCATATATTATTTGAGTGCAGATATACTAATTACCTCCTCTGCAGGAGCTTTCTCAAATTGGGGGTCACCACTACATTACCAAACACTTTATCTGGGATTGGTGATCTGATCCTTTCTCGGTTTCGCGCAAGGAGTAATGTGGGTAAGTTGGCCAGGACAGTCTTAGCTGCACTAGTATGGCATATCTGGAGAGAGCGCAACAGAAGAATCTTTGAGGGATCCAGCCAGCTGCAGACCCTTCTATTCGATAATATTACAGATGACGTAAAAATTGCCTTACGGCACGTGACTTGGGAGCAGGAGGATGATGATTCTATCCCCTCAAATTGGGGACTATTGGGTTAGCCTGTTTCCTAATGTACTTTTGTTTTCATATTTGGCCCTACAAGTAGCGGAGGGTGGTTTTGTTATTTTGGGGGATGGCGCCTGTGCCTTAACCCATCTCACAACCATCCCTCTTCCACTTGTGAGCGTCTTGTAAATTTTACAGATGATCAATAAAGATGCAAAGCATATTCTCCAATATATATATATATATATATATCTATATTACATTTGACAGAGTTTTTTGAATCCTAGGGCTGACTAGGACAAGCTGACTAGGACAAGTGAGGGGGATAAAAAGTGGCTGAGATTTAATCTTGGATGATGAACGGTTGGGATTAAAAATTAAGATGAATGGTTTGTATTTTTGAGTTTGTGTGGGGCCCATTTCTTTTCGTAACTTGCCATTTGACTTGGGAAAGCAAGTCTGCTTTTGGGGGAGAGCAAGAGGCTTTTTTGGGGATAGCAACAACCATTTGATTCTAAGATCTTTTCCAAGACAGCAACAGACATTTAATTGCAGGAGAGAGATGAAGAGGGAACTCAAATTTTGAGGGAACTAAAATGTTTGGTGGAACTCCAATTTTTGGTGAACTAAATTCTCTGGTAGAACCAAATTTTGGGGTAACAAAAACTGTTGGTAGAATTAAATAACAACTATTGCACTTTAATAAATTTTTTTCGTGTGAAACTAAATTCTCTGAAAAACTAAATTTTGGGATGAACTAAAATTTTTTGAACTCGAAAATTTCGCTGGGAGAACCCTACAATTTTGGAGATGAACTAAATTTGGATGGTACTAAATTTGTTGAGGAACTAAGATTTTTGTTATTAACTTAATTCCTTGGGATGAGCAAAATTCTTGGGGAACTAAGCTTTTGACATGGGAATATCTTAAATGAATCGTGCCCTACGGGCACGGGTTATGACTAGTATATATATATATATAGAATTATGATAACAAAGTTTTAAAACTGAAAATATGAAAGATACCGATTTGAAAATAAGTACGAGATAGTAACAACAAAAATTCCAAGAGGGTTTCAAAGAAATTAAGCTGAGCGAAGGACTTAATAAGGAATTTCGAAAATACTTTTAGAGGAAACAGACTTGGCAAAGGAAAAGACTCGAAGGATCAACGATACTCGTCAGGAACGATCACGTGAATCGGTAGAAAGGAAAATGATCGCATGATGGATACGCTTAGGTTATGATTCATGAAGCTACGATGGAACTCTACGGTCGATAACACGAAAGGGGAAAGATCAGGAAGATGCTAGAAGTCAGGGATTCTAATTATCGGGTCGTCTAAAGATCAGGAGAGCTCGGCACTAAGATTTCCTAATTTGCTAGACTGTAACCAGGATCTAATGGGAAGGTTCCTAAGAGAATCAAGGTTAGTTCTGCTGGGCCCGAAGTCGATGGACCCGAGCGAACGACTAAAAGAAGGGCTCTAGAAATCTAACACGGCCAGAGTCAAGTGAGGGCTACTCAGGTATCCTAAGACAAGGATGACTAATTCTTAACCAAGGCATCTGACTATCAAATTGGGACGTCTGCCTAAGTCTTCCTACTATGTAAGACTGGGAAAACCTAAATTAGACGTGTACCTGGATATTGAATGAAAGTGGTACTCTTATTGTTCCGAACTTTTGCATGACCTGCATGGGCCACGACTAAAACCTGTCACGCCCCGCTTCCCAAAAATACAGAGGTGAAGCATGACTAAGGCCCGCTTGGGCCGGAGCTGTGAAGCCCGGGCCAAATAAGCATCTGTAGGGGGTACCATTTTAAAATTTTCAGGTTCTTGCATTTATAAGTTCGAAGCAACAGGAAGTACAGAAAGAATGTTGCATTCATTAAAATAATGAGTTAATATCCAACGAGTACAAAAGTCTAAAAGAGGGAAGCCAAAGCATGGCAACAACTACCGAAAGAGAGAAGCTAAAAGTAGTAACCTCTGAACGTCCACGTTAGAAGAGACCTCTAAGTCTGGACCTCATCAGGTACGTCCTCCGGGTCGACGTCCTCGGGCTCCACGTACTCCGGTAAGTCTGTCTCGTCCACGAACTCTGGCTCCACACCTGACGTACAGCACCCAAAAGCAAGGAACTGTACGTCAGGTAAAGTCTACAAAAAGGGTTAGACTCTACTGCAAGTGTACCTAACTATTAACAACAGTTTACTGGTTGATTAGCATGTTGGGGTTATAACAGAGTATCAAAAGAAAGTAAACGCAGCAGGTAAGTAAAACGTGACAAGTAGTAGTCGTAGCGTGTGCTACCAACTACGGGACTAACCTAACAGGTGTCAAGACAAATCGGGACATGGCGGGACAAGACAAGACAAGTGTGACACGAAAGGGTTCCCGCCTTACGGTTCGAGGGGGATCAGACCCTCTTACCGTGCGCACGCTCAACCCTACCCCAACCCAAGTATTCAAGACAAGACAAGACAAGACAAGACAAGGGATCACTCGCTCTAGCTTGGCGAGTGCCCTATTGCCCTCTAGGCTGTGTATCACGACAAGGGATCACTCAGAGAGTGCCCTATTGCCCTCTGGGCTGTGTATCAAGACAAGGGATCACTCGGAGAGTGCCCTATTGCCCTCTGGGCTGTGCAAGACGGGACGTGACGTGACAAGACAGGAAAGATTATTCTAGGGTGTCCACACGCACGCACACATAAGATAGTCCTACGATGTCAAAAGTTGTTGTTGTTATGCTCAGACTTCGTCGTCAAGTCTGAGCCGTCAAGGGACGTCCCGGACGCTATCATTTCACGTCCGGTTCTCTTTGTTCATAGTTAACAGTTCTAACAAACTAAGGCCTAAGCACGGCCAAAAGTGCAAGTGGATACACTTGCCTGCGGTGGCGAGTGTGTCGTCCATCCGGGGCGTCTCGTCCGCGGTAGTCCGTCTGAAACAGGTCATGGCGACGGTGTCAGGTCGCGTTTTTCAATAATCCTATTTAGGTTTTGTTTCTTGGTTATCGGGACTACCCTAATCGTCAAGGTCACGTTTTTGGTGTTTAATCAGCCTAGATCGACCACTACCCTATATGCATAGAAAATTTGTCAGATGGTCGATTTCTACAGTGAGCAGCGTTTTACTGGTGTGGAAAAGTAAATTTAATTATTGTTGTCCAGTTTTAGTTAAGGTTCAGTTTGCTACAGTGTGGGTTTCACTACGAGTTAGAGGGACTAACCTGGTGTGATGAACGCGCACTAATCTGGCGTCGGGTCTGGAAACGGTGGCGGTGCTCGCATCCCGACTGCGGGTAGCGCAGTAAAGGTCGTCTCGGGATCACCTCAGGATCGTAACGGCTGCGGGTAGCGCAGCTGAGATGTCACAGCTATGGGACGTCTTTGCGTGGCGTCTCGGCTATGGGTAGCGTAGCGAAACAGCAACGGATTAGGGCCTCCTCAGTTGCGAGTAGCACAACGAAGCGGTAACGGTAGTAGCGGCGACGGGATCGTCTCGGTTGCAAGTAGCACAATGAGAAAGCGATGACGTCAAAGACAACGACGTTGAGAGAGAGCGGGACCAGCGACGAGCATGGGTTTCTATGGACGTACGGTGGCTGACGGGGGCAGCAGGGGCAGCGAAAATTCGCTGGGCAACATTGCGCGTGTCGCGGCCTAGGGGTAAAGCCGGCTGTCGGAGGGTTGAAGGCAGGCCATGGGCTATACGCGTCGGCGAGAACAGCACAGCGGCGGTGGCACGATCTATGGCTGTGCTAGGGCCTCTGGCGGTGGAAATTGCGGATGGCGCGTGCTCGGGGTCACGGCGGCAGCACGGAGGCCGTGAGGCGAGGCGAGCGACGTAGCAGGGGCCTCGCCGTGGATGCGAGGGGGATCTCCGGAGGGTGTGGGGAGTGGCCTTGGATGCAGGGGCCGGCGTCAGAGCAGTTGCCGACGGGGGCGTGCGCGGCGGTCGGATCGCGGCGCGGTGCCGGGCTAAGAACGGGGGAGGCCGCGAGGGAGAAGGCGATCTCGCCGGTGCCAGAGTCGGAGGTCGTGGCGGCGTCGAGGGGTTGTGCTGCACGGGGATCGGGGTCAGCGGCAGTCGATCGTGGCGGTCACGGCGTATGGTGGGAGGGTGATGACGCTGCGGCGGGGCTGAGATGGCAGGCACGGCGGCGCGGGGAGCGCAGGCGACGGCCGACGGGCTGAGAACAAGGGGAGGCCACGAGGGAGAGAAAGGGGATCGGGGGTTTTGGTGTTTGGGTGGCGGCTGGGAATATTTGGGGTTAGGGTTAAGTTAGGGTTAGGGTTATTATTAGTAGTAAAGTTGATAAGTAGCCCTAGGATTATAGAAAATGGGGAAAGATATATTGTTAGAGGGTGTACAATCTAGGGGTATGTCTAGGGGAGGCTAGAGAAACAGTTTAGGAAATATTATTAAACAGATTAATAGCCAGATATCGCCAGATTAGGCGACAATTCGAAATTTGAATCTGATTTGGGGAGATCGACGGTCGAGGTTTATCCGGGTGATATCTCTCAATCCGGGCGTCAAAAAAATAATCCAAAAATACCGAAGCAAACGTGGAGATGAGACGCACAGATCTACGGAGCCTGATCATGCGATATGCCTACCAAAAATTAATGTAAAATTGGAAACGGCGTTTTGAGTCAAATGACTAAAATGCCCCTATCATTCAAAGTCGTTTTGCGAGAAAACGAGCCGTGAAAAGACGTTCTCAAAAATTACATTAAAATCCTACACCCCATAATGATCGCAACGGCATATCACATCGCATGTGTCGGAGCTCAGAAAAACCAAATAAAATACGTGCACGATAAAGCACGTGCACACAGAAAATACGAACGGTCGGAAAGCGGCCGTTACATGTGAGTTTGAATATCCCATTCTTGGATGCGATCATCGAAACTCGTCCTATGCTAAGTTTATAAAGGATTTGATTGTGGGAAAGAAACGAAAAGAAAGGATCATGCTCGCCGCGCAAAGTACGTGGTTTACTAGAAAGGAGAAAGCGCCGACCAAGTTCAAAGATCCCGGTATTTTTCGAATTCCTTGTACGCTTGGAGGAGTCCCACTTCAGAAAGCTTTGGTAGATTTGGGAGCAAGCGTGAGCCTCATGCCCCTCATGATGTTTATGAAATTAAATACGGGGACCGACCTAAAGGCGACGTGTCACGACCCGCTTCCCTAAAATGGAGGCGAGACGTGAAAAGGTCCGCACGAGAGTGGAGCTGTGAAGCCCCAAACCCGATAAGCGTCCACAATACATAAACAGGTCCCTGTAACCACAACAGAATAGCAATAATAACACAAGGAGAGACTGAAATAAAATTCACATCTCACAAATATTGTCCAACATCACAAATAAGTTCAACATCCAGAAAAGCCACCAGGCTAAAGAAAAGAGTCTAAAGGCCCAGAACAAGGCCAACAAAAACAACGACATAACAAAGTATGGGTGCCACGCACCGATAACAAAACAACCGTCTAAACCAAAGTAAAACACAACGGAGACACTAGGACTGGTCCCCAGTGTCCACGTACTCCCCGTCAAACACAAGCTCGGGCTCGGCGTCAGCAAACACCTCGTCCTCAACAAGGTACTCGGGCTCAGGATCTAACATGTGTCACCCAAAAGAGTAAAGGGGCACATGTCAGCAAGTCTAAAAGACTTGGGCAAGGAAACTGAAAGTGAGGCATCTAGCAACCTAGCAGTTATAGTATTAAGTAATGACATGGCAGTTAAGCATGATGCAACAGTTTAAAAGAGAGGCAAGCACGCACGATGTAGCAAAAGCTACCAAATCACTAATCACTTATCATTTAACACTTATCACTTATCACTTATCACTTAGTGCATAGAGAGTCCACCTGCTGGCCAGCTCGTGGCTCAGGCCGCTTATCTCTACCACTATTAATCACTTGTCACTGTTAACCACTTAGTGCATAGAGAGTCCACCTGCTGGCCAGCTCGTGGCTCAGGCCGCTTATCTCTACCACTATTAAACACTTGTGCACTAGAGAGTCCACCTGCTGGCCGGAGTGGCGGATCAGGCCAACTCGGGGCTCAGGCCGCTTATCTCTTACCCCACCCATATGTGTCGAGCGTTGGGGTTTCCAACTCACTAAGCTCGCTTCTGGAACACGAGCCAGGAATATAATATTGTAGCGTGTGCTACGCAATCACGATGAATAAACACTATGCAATGACATGAACAGATATTTGCGTACCGTTAATTTAAATTAAACGTGACAGGCAAAATGCAATGGCATGGCAGTTAAATTGCGTACCGTTAAGGGAAAGTAAACATGACATGGTAATTGTGCAACATGCTAAATGTCGGAACTAGCTTCGTTGTCAAGCCAATTCCCCAATTTGCGCCTAGGCGAGTATCATTTCGTCGCCTAGCCTCTTTTACGCCTACAACAAGCAAATGGCCTAAAACATGGCCTAAACCCTAAGTGGCAAGTTTCACTTGCCTAGCACCGGGGGTTGACGATCACTTCGTCACACGGATGCTATCTACGGGGAAATCGCTGTTATGGGGGAAACAAACACCAAACACATGAAATTAATTAGGGTTTTCATAAAATTATAAATAGATTATGAAAACAACGGTAGATCGATTTCTTACCAAGAGGAGACGGAAAAAAACACTCCGGGGAACCCTAGGATCAAATCTGGAGAAGATTGGAGGAGTTTGGGGAAACTAGGGTTTAGGGGGATTTTGGGGATTTTGATGGATTTTGATGGAGATTTGGGGAAGATGAGGGGTAGATGGAGTGAATGGATGGATTGGATGATGGATTTAGGGCTTGGAATGGAGAAATGGAGCTTGGAGGAAGATGGGGGCTGAAGGGGGAAGTTTTTAGGGTTTTGGGTCGTGTTGGAGGAAGAAGAAACGTTTGGGTTGGGTTTAAATAGGCTAGGCTGGCGGCTGCCCAGAAATTAGGGTTTTAACACTGGTTAGTCGGTCAAAGAGCAACCACTGACCGACTAGTTTGGCAACTAGTCGGTCGGTCGACCAACGCAGACCGACTAAGTGCAAACAGTAACTCCTGAACGAAAATAGGATTCTAGAGTTAGTCGGTCCATGAACAAGTACTGACCGACTAGTTTAGCATCTAGTCAGTCGATGAACGTTCTTAGACCGACTAAGAGTAAACAGTAACTGATACAAAAATATTATGATGAGTTAGTCGGTTCAAGAAGCATTGCTGACCGACTAGTTTGCAACCTAGTCGGTCAACCAATGTTCTTAGACCGACTAACGATAAACAGTAACTCCTGAGAAATTTAGAAAGCTAACTAGTCGGTCCAAGAAGGATTGCCGACCGACTGGATCGTCATCTAGTCGGTCGGTGGCCCTTCTTACACCGGCTAATGAGCACAGAAAAGTACCGATACGGAGCGCGGGGCCCCGGGATCGATTCCTAAGACTCCTAGGCTTGATCTAACAGTTAGATACGACCGTTATGAAGTCCGTCACGAGTGACATACTTCGAAATCGACAATCCTAAGGAAGAAGCGAGAAAATACGACGAATCGATCGAAAATGAAACTACGGAGACGAAAACCACACAAGAGGAGAAAATCCACCAAAACATATATTATATTATAATAAATCCAAATACATGAAAAGCAGTCGTTACACGACGGACATGAAGATACAACTCGCCGATGGGTTAATCACTAGGCCGGTGGGGATTGCGGAAAACATACCACTACAAGTACCGGGTGGATTTTGCTTGCCATGCGACTTTGTGGTGATTGATATTAAGGAGGAAGGTGATACGTCGCTGATTCTCGGATGCCCTTTCTTAGCCACCGCCGGAGTGATTGTGGATTTGAGGGAATGAACGTTGTCCTTGAACGTCGGAGATGATGAAGTTGAACTCCACATTCCGAAGGCGATGAAGCATATGCCTTGGCCAGAGGACGTGGACTATTTGGACCTCCTCGACGAGGTGATTGACGATGCCATGCCATTTTCCATCGGGGCCAAGCACGATGACGGCCTCGAAGACAGCCAACTTACCAAACATGGCGAGATGATGGGAGACCCATCGGACCCTCTTACAGATGAGGAGAATGACGACGCTGATGTCGTCAAGATTAGAGAGCTATGCAAGCTCTCTAAGGCAAAGCACACAAAGAAAGCTCCACCGGGCAACAAATCGCTGCCGCCGGCCAAGAAGAAGGATGCCAAAAGTTCAAGCTTGGGAGACTCATCTCCCACTATTACCCATGATGAAGGGGAGCCGAGGAATGCCAAAATAAATCAACAACTAAACCCAAGCGGCCTTTCTGGCAAGTTTGACGCGTGCATCTCACATGCGCCAAACATCGAGCTTTAAACGCGTATCTTAAAGGATCGAGCTCAAGACCTTAAACGAGCGCTTGTCGGGAGGCAACCCGACAGTTCTATCTTATTTTTAGTTGAATTTTTCTTTTTCTTTTTGTTTTAGATCTTTATTAGTGTTTAGAGTCAAGGGTCAAAGAAAAATCTTACAACGGTCAATATTTTTCATCTCAGGAGATAGAAAAAAGGAGACCATATGAATGGAGGACGACCATGGCAAAAGAGAGCGCTCCAGGGATGCGCTCAGGTGTCAGGAGAAGGAAGAAACTGCCGGGGAAAAGAAAATCAGAAAGCGGAGCAAAAACAGAGAGTTGGAGCTGAAAATAGCAGCCCACTCGGCCGATTGAAATTTTCACTCGACCGAGGCCGAGTGAAGACCCTACTCGGCCGAGCAGGGTACTGATCAGGGAAGATTCGAAAAACCCCTCTCTGTCATTTACATGCCACTCGACCGAGTAACTTTGTCACTCGACCTGGTGAGTCAGACACTTTCAGCACTTCAAAAGCTCTGTGTGGCCTTGCCACTCGGCCGAGTGACTTTTGTCTACTCGTCCGAGTGGGAAGTGCTACTCGGTCGAGTCGGTACTTTCACAAAAAATTTTAAAATCTTAATAAACTGAGCCACTCGGCCGAGTGGACACGCTACTCGGCCAAGTGACTTATCTTATATATTCGAAATCTCGCGGCCCAATAATCAAAATTTCCCAAATTTCTCAAATTTTCGCCCGAGCTTCCCCCAATCGCCCGAACGATCTGTTCCCCCGTCCCGAGCCACACCACCCCCACGCCCGAGTCGAGCGACCCCACGCCGCTAACGCCGCGACCCCACGCCACCGGTGCCGCCCTCCTTCACCGCCGTTTATCGCCGTTTAGCCCTAATTTCTCCCTTTTCCTCCAAATCTCTGTTTCGTAAGCCATATTCTACCCCAAATCGAAATTAAACTTTATACACATCTATTACCCTTGATTTTACCCCAAATTTATTGATATTCATTGATAATTTGTCAATTTGTGTTTCAGGATAGCTTGGGGGAGAATCAGGGGCAGATTCGGAGCTTCTTGGAGGAGGTGTTTCTCTGCTCACATCCATTGCTTGCATTCGCGTCGTTCTTGGGTACATTCACTCATTTTCTATAGCACTTCCCATTGGTAGGCACATCTCACAGCACACATGCCTCCACGCACTAGGTCGCGTTCGCGGGCGCCCGCCTCAAAGCGAAAGAGGACTAGTGAGCTGGCTCCTCCTCCGCTAGAGCAGACTCCCCGTCATCTAGCCCACCACCACCCACACTTCTGCCTCCTACCGCACCCATTCCACCCCCACCGGCACAGCCCTTCCCCGCTTTCGACACGATGGGGATCACTTTCAGAGATGACACACACCGCGCCAGATTTGAAAGAATATCCCATCATTCGATTGTCCCCTCTACGTTTGCACACATTGCAGATTTTGAGTGCCTAGGGGTATTTTAGGGCCTACTCCAGTTGTATGACAACGTGGGGTGGCGTGATTTTCTGTCGGTAACGGCGGACACCTACGTCCGGTCGACACTCGAGGTCCTTAGTTCTATCCGTAGGACTCCTGGGGGTTGCTCATTTCGTCTGATGGATCGTGAGTGCGAGAGCACCCTCGATATGCTCTGAGCCTATTTTCAGTGGCCCCCCGTCCCGAATCTCGACCGAGCTTATAGTCCCATGCACATCCCCCCACTGTCATTCGATACTATTGCCTTCTGGACACTCATCACGGGATCACCTCTTGCCTTTGACCCTAGCCAGGCCAAGGCCTCCTCTATCGTCCACCCATGCCTCTGCATTGCTCATCGCCTTATGACGACCACTTTTCTCGCGAGGTATGAGCCTGTGACGATGTCTACGCCTGAGCTTTACATGCTCTATGCAATGACTAGAGCAAGAGCCTTCGAGATAGGTGGAGACGTCTTACTCCCTGTCGTTCAGATTGATATAACCAGTTGGTATCTAGATCGCATCATTATCTCTGTCGATGCCAGGATGCCTATTTGTTGTGGCAGTCTGATTACCCTTCTGGCTCCCATGTGCGGGGTTAACCTCCCAGCAGGTTTTCTACGACCCCCAGGCCCCACTTCCCTTTCCATTGATGTCATGGCCCGCATGAGGATGTTGCATCCTCATGGTCAGCACCACTGGGTTTGGCTGCATGGTCCATTTGGAGCAGATTATATGGTGCTTTAGAGCCCCGCTCGGACCCACATTGGACCCGTAGGAGTGGTGTGGAGACCAGAGATGGACCTCCTCATCCCAGCTGCGTACGTGCTTGAGCCTGAGGGCACTTAGCATGAGCCCCGTCTCCCCCCTCTGGACCCCGAGATCCTGATCCCTCAGCCTACACCTGATTTGACCTCTACTCCCGACACCTCTGTCCTCACTTCTGTCAGTGTCGGGAGCACATTTGTTGAGTCCACTAGCACCACCACCACCTCTGTGCCGTTGACCATTGATCCCATTTCTTATGTGAGTTTTGAGTGCGCCCCCACCACTATTCTTGAGAGAGGCGAGCCTTCCTTTGTTTCTGAAGCCGAGACCCTATCCTCACCTGATTTCTCGACCGTTGGGGAGTCATTTTCTGTAGATTTCACGACCTCCTTAATCGTCAACACTTCCGTCTCTGATGCCACTGTCTTCACCGAGAGTGTCGTGACGTCTGTCCCCATTTTGTGTCAGCAACCTCTCCACCCTTCTTACCATGTGTCACCGCTTCAGATTCTGTCGCTGCTCACATTTTAAGAGCATTCATGCGTTTCAGCCTCCCACAGAGGCTGAGCATCCATTAGTGAGCACCGCACCACACCCTCACCCCGTTGTGGCACCACTTGTCTACGATAGCCGTGCTCGGCAGCCCCGATCCCCACCTATTCGACCCTCTGCCCCTCCCCCCGACACCCTAGTTCAGCACATGCGTGCTCTAGAGGGGGTAGTTAGTGGGTTCAGAGAGATTTTCGGGCTCTCTCTGTTCGATCTGGATCCTAGCCTAGAGGGGGGTGAATAGGCTTATAAAAATAATTCGTGCAACCCACAAATAAGCACACGCAGTTATAGCAGCAACAGGGTAAATAAAAAGCAAACACAGAGTACACAGCAGATTTACCCTGGTTCGGTCGACCCTTCGACCTACTCCAGCCCCCAAAGCAGAACTAGTATTGAATAGCGCAATAGGTACAAAACCACAAGTTAGAGCACGCTCAGAGCACCCTCTACGTCTCTACACTCGCCAGGCTCTCAGTACCTCACACACTGTGTTTTCTCTCACTATCAATCCTAGTAACGGTTTCTACCAACTAGTCCCAAACTAGCTGGGTCCCACTTGTCTAGTCCCAACTAGACAAGTCCCAAAAAAGTCCCCGAAAATGGTAAAGTTTCCCCTACAAAGATCTATCAAAATTGCTACACAAAATAATAATGTATGTAGTTTAGAAAGCTCAGATTGTGCAGCAGCCATGTCTCCGTCAATAAGCACAGGTCAGATCTGAGTCTGACTAAATGTCATCTCGTCCTGCCTCCTTAGCAACACAAGTTGCGACGATTTCCTCCTCCTCCTAGAAAGTTACGGCCTTTGAGTCTCCCCTGGACAAAATTACGGCTTGATGGCACATAAAGGGGCTCGGTCAGCAATGGTTGTGGCATGCAGTTTCTAATATCTATGTGGTTGTGCACTTGAAAAATAATTCGGCCCTGTAAAAATTTGTTCCCCTTAGATTTTGATGATTTCCTGCAAAACAAGTATAACCAAGGGGTAATTAAATAATAATCAAAGCTGGCATAGGTTACTACAATGGATTTTTATTTAAAAAGGGTACTTCCCTTTCTTATTGATTAGCCAGCCTCTCTGAGTGTTATCAAAACAAAACGTCTACTGCTCACAAACCCTTTTAATTCTTGCGGCCAAGAGCAGTAAAGTAGACCCCTTAAGAATTCGGCTTTCAATAATTAACCTGCACACAAAAAGGAAGGCACTTGATATTTTGGTGGCCGCCATGAGCTCTTGATTGATTTCTCAGCACACGGAACCTCTTTTGATTTGCTCACTTATGAAGTTACATCTACACACCAAGAGAACAACAACAGCAGCACAAAAAAAACTTCACCCTTCAAAAATAATTAAATCAAGGCCGGCCCTTCTTGTTTGCAAAAACAAAATAATTCGGCTGCACCTTTCAAAAAACAAGATTAAAACGGCAGCTTGTGATTTCAAAAAGATTCATTGCACCTCACAAAATAATTCGGCTGCACTTGAGATTTGTAATTCACGGCTCAAAAGAACATGCAGCTTTTCAAGATCTTCAAAGGGAAGGAGCCCGAATTATTTCGGCCTGGGATTTTTGTGCAGCTTGCTCTTGTAAAAAACAATTCGGCCACAAAATTTTTCTTGCCCTCTCTGTGAAGTTTGTGCGTTCTCTTCAAAAAAAATGTTATGAAAAACAAACTCTCAGATTTTGGAGGAGCACGTGAACTTGTATTAATTTTTGGAAAAAAAAACTTTGGGATTTTGATCAATCAAAAAAACTGTGCGTGGAGATTTTTTGAAGATGGGATTTTCAAGGCATTAAATCTTTGGCCTGTGCTCTCTTGGGTTTAAAATCATGGAGACAAAAAAATGAGAAGCTCTTAATTTTTTGTGTGGTTGTTGAAAATGTGCATCTGTTCTCAAAAAAATATAAACAAGAAAAAATTGTGGCACCAAGAATTTTTGCTCTCCCTGTTGCGTTTTTGGCCGCACCCTTTGTTTTGTGATTGCCGCACCCTAGGCTATGGATGGGATGTTTGCTTATATATGATAGCCTAGGGTTTAGAAGAGAATCCCTAAGAGATAGGAATTGGTTAGTGGAATGACTTTGTAATTGATTTGATCATTATCAAATAGGAATAGGAGATTTGTATGGGATCTTAATGAAGTTTGAATAGGAAATGGGATTCGTATGGAATTTGATTTGTACTAATTGGGAATTAATTGATCTTGGGATAAGGAAATTAGATTGTTGCAAATCTAGCTAAATATTTTGACCAAGTCCATCTCATCCCATATAGGACCAAGTCCAACTCATTGCTTTGCGCACAATACTTCATCCTCTCTCCAGTTGCTATATGATTAGCAGTTTCCCCAAATCTTGACAGAATCATCATTTCACCAATCCTGAAACATACTAAGCACACACGTCAAATATAACAACTCGTTTGTCATCATCAAACCAAGATCCTAGATCGTTGCTCCCAACACTCTCCGCCACTGTCAGCTCTGTGCAGTCTCGCGTCGCTCTACTCCCTGATATTCAGGTTACCCTGAACCAGATTCTTGTGCGACTGTCACAGCCTCCACCTGTCGCTATCTGTCCCATTTCACAGCAGCCTCCACCACCACCTCCCCCACCACAGGACGATGCTGGTGCTCCACCACCTGCTTAGGCACACACTTGATGCATCCCATATTTTTGCCACTGATGTGATTGATATCATTTTTCTGTCGATTTTGAGCACCTCCTCCCCACACATTTTGGTCACTTTTTGTTCAGATTTGTCTATATCGTCTTGGGAGAGAGGAGGTATTTCTGGGACCGTTATATTGCACCATCTTGATCTCTTCATGCATCACATGCATTTCCATCCATTTTCTTTCATTTTCATCCTTTATCATGCATGCATCCTCACCTATCCCACCCATGTTATATCTCCATTGTGCCACACTTAGCACATTGAGGACACTGAACAGTTTATCTTGGGGGAGTGAGTGTCTCATGCACTTTCGTTTTCTTCATTTCTATTTTCATTTTTCCACCTTTCTTTATTTTCCACTTATTTTCACCTACTTTTTCATGTTTTTCTCATGCATCACGTTTTCTTATTTTTTGTGTGTGCTGCATATGTATAGTAGTTCTTGTTTTTCCTTTATCCTTATTTCTTTTATCATTTTTGGCTAGAGATGAATTTTCTGTGATGACTATGACCTGGAGCTAGTTTACTTTTATATGCATATTCTCTTGTCATGCCATCGTTTTTATTTCATATATCATATGCTATACTTTGCCATGCATTCAAGAATAGTAACCTACATCTTTATTATATGAATGTGAATGAAATTCTACCATTTGCTGAGGCTGATGATTTTATATTGTTTACTTTTCATAGAAAACACACCAAGCTTCACGCATTGATTGCCTATATTTGGAGTACTTCTCTATTGTCTGATATCACTTCTTTTTGCATGAAAATTGTACGTTAATTTCACAGTTGATTGAATGAATGTCATTTTGATATAACTGGATTAGTATACTTTCTGAATTCAAACTGAGTAGATTACATTACTCTGCTGAAAGTTGTCATGCACATTCTAAAGAGTGAACTGAGCGTTGCATATTTTTCTTTCTCCACATATCTTGAACATCATTTTTATACTTAAAATCATTGGTGAATCTCCCTATAGCAAATCTTATATTGGCATCTTCCCCTTGCTATAAAGTCCAAGCTCCAACACCCCAAAAATCAAAAGAAAAATAGGGAGAATACATGCATATCTCTCTATCTTTGATTTGGGATCGTTATTGTATATATTAATTTCAAAAGAGAAAAAACAAAAAAAAAAAGAAAAAAAGAAAAAGAAAGAAAGAAAAGAGAAACAAAGAAGTTCATACACAATCCCATTTCTTTCTTTCTTTCTTCCCTCTTTTATTTTTCTTGGAGTTTCAAAAAATGGGGAAAAGTCTTATTGTTCTATTTGATGCCACCATGCTTATAGATAAGCTTAGGGGAGAGGATCCAATGATGTGTGAGAGAGTGACCATTTGTCTGTGCATGACAACCTAAGCTAGGTAATTTCCTATACTCAGAGAGATTACTAGGAGTACTACGAAGTCCACGAATTGAAATTTGGCATGCATTTCATGAATACCATTTCTTTCTATTCTTATTGCTTCATATTGTGTGATGCCTCTTATACTCCAAATAAAAAGCGATCAATTGAAAAGTATGTGATCTATGATTATGTATATTAATTTGGATGCCTCAGACGATGCTAATTCTAGAATGATTTCATGTTTCATATTATTTTGATATTCTCGGGTTTCTATATCGAATGCACTTATATATGATCATGATATCGAGATAAAAGTCTTTGGCATGTTTTTATTCATCGTATGCTATTTGAGTAAACAGCTCCACGCCCTAAGAAAATGATCTAGAAACTCCCTCTTCGTTTTCTTTTCTATCTTCTTCTTACTTTTTCCATATTTTTACCCACTGGGTTCGCCTTTTTTCTCATCTTCCTCGAGGACGAGTAAGAGGTAAGCTTGGGGGATTTTGATCGATCCTTATTTTACACCTTTTTTCTGCATGTTTTCATGTCGTTTCGATCGTCCATATTGCGTTTTTCACGATTATTCAACGATATCGCGCTGCTTTTCACTATTTCTTGTTTTTGTCGTATTTCAGGAAATATGGAGCGATCTGAAGCAAAAATGAGATCAAGGGACTTTCACGTGCACCGGAGCATCGCCCACGGCCTAATTGAGGAGCTAGCAATGCTAGATGATGGCGGAAGAGGAAGAAGTTCGATAGAATCGACGAGGAAGCGAGGAGGAGGAGAAAGAACCACAGAAGCAGCTCACTCGACCGAACAGACAGTTCACTCGGCCGAGTGAAGGAACGTGCTCGGTCGAGTACAACAGATAGATACATGAGCACATTGAGTCAAAGTCCACTTGAACGAGTGAAATATCTCACTCGGTCGAGTGAAGAAATCCACTCGCCTGAGTATGACAGGGTTTTTCTCCTGAAAATTCAGCCGACTTACTGGAATTTGGAGAAGACTCACTCGGTCGAGCAAGAAAGCTCACTCGGCTGAGTGAAGAAGTCCACTCATCCGAGTGTGACAGAGCGACAAACCCCCAAAAACCTCAGTTTTTCTGTTTTTCTTTGGGTATGTCACTCGGCCGAGTGACATGTTCCACTCGGCCGAGTGGCGCAGTCTGCCTGTATCGCGAATTAGGGTTCTGAGCTGCGCCAGGAGCAAATCTGTCAGGATTTTTTGGATGATTTTGACTTGTATTTAAGGCTAGTTTTATTCCTAGTTTTAGGAGAGACTTGAAGTTAATTTTGACGGTTATTCTAATTGTAATTCTCAGCTGGAGATCAAAGACTCGGAATTGGTTTGTTCTTTCTATCTAAATTTCTTGTTCTTATGAATTATTTTCTCTCAACCATGAATTGCGCTATGATCTTATTCGTTATTTCTGTGATTGCTATGATGAATTGTGAGTAGTTTCGTCGTTTTAGGGCATGGGGATGAACCCTATGGATCCGATCTTAGAATTGTGATGAATGAATTGAATTGTTGCTAGGATTGATAGACGGGGTTATGAGATTTACTACGAGTAGCTAGGAATTTCCATTGATTGGGGTTTGCAAGAGATTGGATTTCAATCGATGGGAAGGCCTAGATATTCGATTTAGGTTTATAATCGAGATTCTTTAGACTTGGTTTGCGAGAGATTGGACCAAGGCTAGGATCTTTAGTATAAATCTAAACTCAACTATCATAACCTAGATCGTAGCTCGAGTTTGCACGAGAGTGGGCTCGAGGTGCGATTGGACAATGATGTCGATCTTCATGCTAGTGGCTTAGGTTAGGGTTTGCACGAGAGTGAGCCCTAATCTAGGTTGCAATAGACCGGCAATAGCACGAGAGCGTGAGCTTGGTTCTATATTCAGTTACGACTAGTTCACCTTAATTCAAGCCTTGCAACATTGAGATCCATGATCCACAAGGATAAGTGACGACCCGTGGTGGGGATTCCCTAGCCCTAGACGCTTTTATTATATAGAATTCTATTTGTTATTTGAACGACTGTGACAACATTCCTGAAACCATTCCAATCTTCCACCAATAACTAGGTGATCAAGATAGAGTACTGTCATTTGTCCTCCCTGTGTTCGATACCCGCTCTTCACTTCACCGCGCGCTTGCTGTAAGACTATAGTCGTTTCCCAGGTGTATATCCGGGCGCGATCAGAAGCCCTATTTTAGCATAGACCACCGATTAAAGAACAGTCAGAACCATTGGGGAGCAGCCTACGAGCAGATCAACGAGAACATATCAACGCCATAAACTGAGTACTCTAAACTTGTTATTAATATTTTTTGTGGTGTAGTGCGATTTGATCCTTGTATTATTTTTATATTATTTTCTGTAGTGAGAGAGCTACAGGGCATAGTTCTGGGATTCTTGATTCATGGGGTGTAGATTAAGGCAGTGTCCAGCTAGTTAGATTTACGAGTATGTGATTCTTGATTTAGTCGAGTATGGGATTTACGAGTCTATAGAGCTTGTGAGCGTGGAGCATGGGATTTGCGAGTTCTGAGTGTATGTAGGTGTGTTGATATTGATTGATCTATTATTGGACTTTGGGGGTTGCTGGAGTAGGTCGATGTTCAACTAAACCAGTGTACATATGGTGTTATCTGTGATTGGTTGTGCTTATTTGTGATTTTATCTTCCTGGGTGTTGTCAGTTTGTCGATCACCCTATTCACCCCCTCCCCCCTCCCCTTTACGGTGTACTTTTCGATCCTACACCTCTTTCCCGTAAACTGTTTGATCTTCTGCCCATTTGTTAAATATGTCTCTGCCATTGTGTAACCTCTGACAACATGAATGCTCTGATATGACTTATTAGGAAAAAGCTAGACAATGGAAGCACTTGGCGACTAGCTACCCAACAATCACTGTGTTACAATCTTACAAAGATAATCCACAAAAAGCAAAACCTAACCAACATAGCAAGATAAAGGTAACAAAAGCAGGAAAGCAACAAATCAAGCAACACAGAGTTTACCCTAGTTCGGCCCACTAACGGTCCCTACGTTCAGCTTTCCGATGATGGTTTCCACTAATATGATCAGAGAGACACCGAATCCTTCAATCTTTTTCAATAATAGATAGCACCGATAACTCCAAAGTTGGAGTTCAAACTCTTCTCACCAAAATACAAGAGATCTCAAATCTCATCAAAAGAGAAAAAACCCAAAAGCTCTACAAATAATCCCTCAACCCGAAAATAGGAATCCCAAGAAGAAGATTATAAAGAATATCACTCACCAAAGCATACTCAATCTCAGAAGATCCGTGATGACGGCACTAACAAATTCTTCTTCTCTTTGCAAACATACATGCTTGTTCAAAACGGTTATAAACTGGCCTTTTATATCAATACCTAGTGTTGTGGAGCCGCAACAAAAATGGCGTTCGTTTGATTAAAAATCAATAAAACGGATCAGATTCAAATCTGCAGCATCTGCACAGGGTGCCGTCAGACATCTGGAAAGCAATCGAAAATAAATCGAACATTTGATGCTATACCACCAGAGGTCTGATGGCTACAGAATTTCCAGTTTGAAGTTTGAAGCATAAACTTCAACACTTTCAACCCTAATGTATAATTAAAATGGAGACCCTTGGTTTGGTACTCTACATTCATTTGATGAATCCTTCATCATCGATATGATACTCTTATAAACAAATGAATCCTTCCTCATCGATATGATACTCTTATAAACATTTTGAACCATGCTCCATTATCTTCCCAAGCAAAAAAATTCAAATATATGTTTAGCAAGTGTTTTACTCTTTTCAATCTCTCTTGAGTTTTTCACTTTTTTGGTCACAAGCAAATTAAATTCCTGTTACAATATCGCATGAAGCCTTTTATGTAATTTTTATTTCGGGTGAGTCTATTGTAATATTGTCTCATTGTATAATGAAAGAATAATAATTTGGTCTCTTGTATTGAGAGTACTTTTTCAAACATATAAGTCACTTGGACCATAGGAAAACTAGGAAGTTGTAAAGAGATCGCTTCAATGAGAATGGCGTGTGTGCTATTCATGTGGTGGATATAAATGGTTGCCCGAATGACCTCAACATTGTTGTCTCTTAACTCATGAGCCCTCTATCTTTGCTCTAAATATTTTATGGATATATTATATCATTATTTTTTAGTCTATATATTGATTATCATTATGTGCTTGCATTATATTGTTATAGTTAGTGAAAATAAAGGAAGATTGCAATTGCATTGACATGGTTCATAAGTGTTTTCTTTTCTAGGAATTTTCAAGGACTTATCCACTTGCTTATCCGTTTGAAAGTCATAAAAGTTTATTAACTTTATGCATCCTTTACGTATGTGGCTACAAATACATTATCAATTTTATGACAGTTTCATAGGATCACATGTAACATTTTGTTGACAAACAATAAAGACATGATGGAAATAGTAAGAGATTTATTTATTTAAATACTTATTTTTTAACTTTATAAACCGTTGAATCCTTTTATTCCATTAATTGATTTCAACGGTTTGCTTCATAGGTTTTTAATAACTTTCATCAATTTCCTTTAGCCATGCCACAAACCTTATAGGTGTTACAGGCTTAACAACATAATCATCAACCCCAACATCTATTAAATCCTGCTTTTCCTCATGTGTGGAGCTTGAACCAACACCTACAATCTTAGCAGAGACATCCATTGATCGTAACCTCCGTGTGGCCTACAACAAAAGAAAAAAAAATTGTGTAGATAAGATGAGCAAAATATATAGCATTAAATTTTTATGCACATCTAGGGGCAAAGTTATATAAAAGAAAGAGCTAAACCCAACCACTCCCCCCCCCCCACATTTGCAAAATTCATTAAACTCAGTCAAACCCATATAAAATTTCAACAATGACAATGATTCGAAATCATCTAATAAATTTATTTATTTTATATGATTTCAAATCTATTCTTACCTTCTATGCCAAAGTGTTTCAAATAAAGCCTTTTGAGTAGATTTCTGAAGCCATGAAGCCATCTACTAGACACTTTCATGTTATTTTTTTACTTTAAAATATTCAAAATGAAAATGCAAGTCTTGCCAGGGGGCACAACTTATTAGAACTAACCTCTTAAACTATTATTAAATTTTAAACTAAAGAAAAATAAATGCCTTTTTTTGGTTATAAAGAGAATAAATCATGGAGAGATGATTATGGGTGATAATACTTGCTTACTTTGAGAATACATGTTAATTTTAAACTAGAGAAAAATAAATGCCTTTTTTGGTTATAAAGAGAATAAATCATGGATAGATGATTATGATTGATAATGCTTGCTTACTTTGAGAATACATGTTAAATTTTCAAAACGAAAAGCATAGTTAAAACTAGCAAAGAGATGTGACTAGTTAACACACTTATCATATAGCTTAAACTAGTAAAGGAAAATTCAATATCATACTTTTTAAGATAAGTTTTGTTCGTATTGAAAGGATGGTAAGGACAAATTTCTCACAATTCCATTACAGACCATTCTAGTATGAGAAGATGAAAAAAAATGCCTCCATAAGGGGGAAAAGTTAAAGAAAAAAACTTAATACTATTATCTACTTTAGCGTAGTTCTTAAATAAAAAAACCATAATATAGGCTAGATAATCACATATTACTATTTACAATGCAAAATGTAATACTGCACTTACTTTTTGCTACGATAAGAAAATAGGGTTTTAATTTGATTATTTAGAATATGAATGAGTTAGACATTTAAAAACTTATATGTAGCAAATTTTAATTAAACAATCTTTAGATTCTTTAGGATATATACTTTCTCTAGGTTTTGTGACTAAAAACTTGATTCAATAAGAGTAGGAATAATGTCAAATACCTGAACACCATTCATGATTGGCATATGCTTGTCCATAAGAACAAGATCGAACTTCTCTCCTGCAAGGAAAATGTCAACTGCCTCCATTCCATTCCTAGCAGCATGGCTCTCTACTCCAAGGATTTCAAGGATTCTTTTCCAAATCCTTTGCTCAGTTTCACCATCATCCACCAGTAACACCCTTAATTTATTATTAAAAGTTTGATTTTTCCAATCTTGGGAATCTTCGTAAGCATTGGTCGCATTTGGCACAATTGAAACACTGCAAAAAACCAAACATTTTTTATGGTGATGTGTGTATGTGTGTGTGAAAATTATAGTTAGTCATTATGCACAATCAGATCTAGATAAAGATTGTAGAATAACTATAATATACTACTATCATTATGTTATCAGAATTAAAACACAACAAAAGATATTGGAATTCATACTTTAAAATGATCACATCAAGAAATCTAAAGTGTACCTTACTAACATGTAATAGGTGAACTTGCATTACAAATTTACGTTTTGCATAAAAAATTTTGCTTCACTTGACAATGTCGATATTTAAATGCATATGTAAACTACAATTGTTTAGTACATTTTTTATGAAATTATAAATTTATACCAAAAAATTATCATGATCTAGTTGTCGAGAGTACAATATTAGCAATTATATATGTACAATAAGAAATTAATTTTCATAAATTATATAAGCTTTGTAGCAATAATGCAAGTAATAGATAGGAAATGGGCATTTGCAACATGCCAAGAATGAAATACTTCTTCTATTTTGATATTATACATATATATACCACATATTTATGAAAATAAATTGTAGAGATTCTAAAACACAAACATGAATAAATAAATATATCCAATTACTTCCTTAAAACAGAACATATGTTAATAAAGTCAATGTCCATTAGTTTTAACACAAGTTATAATTTTCAAACAAATCTTTACCTCATCATCTATTAACTGAAAATCTATATCACTAGAACATCTTACTACCTTTTTATATGAAATTCTTCATATAACAATTGCTACAAAACAAGAAAAGTTCAAGAAATTACCTTGGTGCATTTTGAAAATTTGGGATACCCATTAACAAGTTTGGTGGTGTGCTCAAACTCCTCGATGATATAAATAGAAGATGACACGTAATATGCTAGCATTTTCTCTTTCTATATCTACTAAAAGATACACTACAATATGAAGATTAAAATGGCAAAAGATTCACTAAATCTTTTTGTGTTTTAATAAGCGGCAAAACGACACTAAATAATTACTATAAAAGATTTCTATTGGGTACGACGCGAGTGAATTAATGTCAAACACGTGATGTGCACGCATCGGAATAAGTTTTACGCCTTCCAACTTTTACAAACAGAGAAAGATCTTGAAAAAATCATAGAAAGCAAAAAGATAAATCACTACAATAAAAAACAAGCAATCATAGCGAAAGACAGAAGATTTGTAGTTGTTCGGCACGATGTGGCTCATATGTCCAGTCTTCCATTGTCAAGATTTCCACTAGATCAGAGATGTAGCATAAGAGAATACACCAACTACTAAGATCTCCTCTAAAACACGAGTGAACCTTCTTGACAATGCAAATCTAGTACTCTAGCAACTACAAAGTCTCCTGCACACTCAATAATGGAAAGGTTTTATCTCAAACCCCTTAACGAGGAATATCCCGTCTTACAAATCTTGTAGCCATCTTCAAGAACTCTTGCCATGCCAAACACCTTCAATTCTTGGTGTGTACCATGTATGAGTTCATCATTAGGGTTACAAAGGCCGTTTTACATTGTGTCCGTTCGATTTGATCATGTATCAGATTTACGGCTCAAAACAAAAGTTGATTGGCATAATCGTGCCATATAGCATGATCGTGTCAACTGTGCGGCTCAGAATCTGGAGTTTCTTCTATGTCTGCACGATCGTGTCAATCCATAGTTGGGCATGACATGGTCGTCTCACTCGCCCAGTAACACTCTACCATGTCTTCATGGACATGTGCCTCATTAGCTGGGTATGACACAATCGGTTCATGCCTTGTAGGCTGTTTTGAAGCTTTAAAGCATAAAAATCAGTAGTCTACACTGCTTCAAACTACCTCCATCACACAACCACTGCTCCATCTATCACCCAGACATCTCCATACTATCCACAACAGCTGTACCTAAATTCGAAACATCTCTACCCAGATCTAGAATTTCTGAACCCCAAATGACAACGCGAATCAGTGAAACCACTTACCAAGTGTATATCAGCTCAAGCAATGAATGAGGTTGACTGCAACAACCGTCTTTGTAAGCATAACTGTAGGATTGTGATCCGTCGAAACCTTTTCTAATGCTAAGTTTTTCTTCTCTTCATGTAGAAAGAAGTCTCTTACCTCAATATACTTGCACCAAAGCTTAATTAAGGGTGTGCACAAAATAAATAAAAAATGGGCTGCCAATATTTTGAGGGCACTCTTGTAAATAAATTAATTTGGTTGGCTACCCTAATTTTTTCCTTACCCTATAAATATAAAAATTGGCCGGCCAATACATATGGGTTCTCCAAAAAAAATCATGCGACTGTGCATTGGAGAATAATAGAGATTAAGAAGATGGATTAAATTCTTTAAAGGCATAAGGTAAGCTTGTGTTTTTCATTGTAATTACAAGTTTAATCATACTGCCTCTTTCGTGTATGCAGGAGATAATGCAGTGCATCGAAACAAATTGAAAAAAAAGATAGGTCGGCAGCAATTAAGATGAAAAGAGCCCCCCTCTCCAAAATTTTATGGTTGCATGTTGAATCGAAAGAGAGAGAGAGGGAGAGAGGGAGAGAGATTGACATTTAAAAAGCAAAAGGAATAGAGAGAAGAAAGGAGGGGATTAAAAATCAATTGTTAATTAATAAATCCCCCCCCCCAACAAATTTCATTGCATCAGTTTTTGTTTGCAGAAGAAGCAGGGACGCACCCAATCCTCAGTTTGTGGACAACTTACACATTTAGCCCATCTTAAGTGGAGGTAAGTTTGTGTTTGTTTTTAACTTAAAGGCTAATCACATTTTCTATGTTTTTGATTTGTAGGTGAAAGAACAAATGCTCATCAAGGCAGCATGGCCAAAACAAAGTCTGAAGTAACTGACCTAGGGTCGAGAATTATCAACAAGAAGCCAGTGTTCTGATTTTGCACCAAAGTCCAGACATATTAACAAAATTGTGAAAAGAACCCTGAAAGTTTGTGAAGCACTATTTCAGCATAGACCACCAATTAACGAACAGTCAGAGCCATTGCGGTGCAGTCTACGAGCAGATCGATGAGGACATATCAACGCCATAAACTGAGTACTCTAAACTTGTTATTAATATTTTTTGTGGTGTAGTGCGGTTTGATCCTTGTATTATTTTTATATTATTTTCTGTAGTAAGAGAGCTACAGGGCATAGTTCTGGGATTCTTGATTCACGAGGTGTAGATTAAGGCAGTGTCCAGCTAGTTAGAATTGTTCAGTCGAATATGGGATTTACGAATCTTTAGAGCTTGTGAGCATGGAGCATGTGATTTACGAGTTCTGAATGTCTATAGGCGTGTTGATATTGATTGATCTATTAGTAAACTTTGGGGGTTGCTGGAGTAGGTCGATGTTCAATTGAACCAAGGTACATATGGTGTTATCTGTGATTGGTTGTGCTTATTTGTGATTTTATCTTCCTGGGTGTTGTAAGTTTGTCGATCACCCTATTCACCCCCCTCCACCCTTTAGGGTGTACTTTTCGATCATACACTTCTTTCCCATAAATTTTTTGATCTTCTGCCCATTTGTTGAATATGTCTCTGCCATTGTGTAACCTCTGACAACCTGAATGCTTTGATATGACTTGTTAGGAAAAACCTAGACAATGGAAGCACTTTGCGACTAGCTACCCAACAATCACGGTGTCACGATCTTACAGAGATAATCCACAAAAAGCAAAACCTAACCAACATAGCAAGATAAAAGTAACAAAAGCAGGAAAGCAGCAAATCAAGCAACACAGAGTTTACCCTAGTTCGGCCCACTAACGGGTCCTTACGTTCAGCTTTCCGATGATGGTTTCCACTAATATGATCAGAGAGACACCAAATACTTCAATCTTCTTCAACAATAGATAGCACCAATAACTCCAAAGTTGGAGTTCAAACTCTTCTCACCAAAATACAAGAGATCTCAAATCTCATCAAAAGAGAAGAAACCCAAAGGCTCTCACAAATAATCCCTCAACCCGAAAAGAGGAATCCCAAGAAGAAGATAATAAAGAATATCACTCACCAAAGCATACTCAACCTCAGAAGATCCGTGATGACGGCTCTAAAAATTCTTCTTCTCTTTGCAAACATACATGCTTGTTCAAAACGGCTGCAAACTAGCCTTTTATATCAATAACTAGGGTTGTGGAACCACAACAGAAATGGCATTCGTTTGATTAAAAATCAATCAAACGGATTAGATTCAAATCTGCGCATCTGCACAGGGTGCCATCAGACGTCTGGAAAGCAATTGAAAATAAACCGAACATTTGATGCTATACCACCAGAGGTCTGATGGCTGCAGAATTTCCAATGTGAAGTTTGAAGCATAAACTTCAACACGTTTAACCCTAATGTATAATGCAAAGGAGACCCTTGGTGTGGTACTCTACATTCATTTGATGAATCCTTCATCATCGATATGATACTCTTATAAACATTGTGAACCATGCTCCATTATCTTCCCAAGCAAAAAATTTCAAATATATGTTTAGCAAGTGTTTTACTCTTTTCAATCTCTCTTGAGTTTTTCACTTTTTTGGTCACAAGCAAATTAAATTCCTGTTACAATATCGCATGAAGCCTTTTATGTAATTTTTATTTCGGGTGAGTCTATTTTAATATTGTCTCATTGTATAATGAAATAATAATAATTTGGTCTCTTGTATTGAGAGTACTTTTTCAAACATATAAGTCACTTGGACCATAGGAAAACTAGGAAGTTGTAAAGAGATCGCTTCAATGAGAATGGCGTGTGTGCTATTCATGTGGTGGATATAAATGGTTGCCCGAATGACCTCAACATTGTTGTCTCTTAACTCATGAGCCCTCTATCTTTGCTCTAAATATTTTATGGATATATTATATCATTATGTTTTAGTCTATATATTGATTATCATTATGTGCTTGCATTATATTGTTATAGTTAGTGAAAATAAAGGAAGATTGCAATTGCATTGACATGGTTCATAAGTGTTTTCTTTTCTAGGAATTTTCAAGGACTTATCCACTTGCTTATCCGTTTGAATGTCATAAAATTTTATTAACTTTATGCATCCTTTACGTATGTGGCTACAAATACATTATCAATTTTATGACAGTTTCATAGGATCACATGTAACATTTTGTTGACAAACAATAAAGACATGATGGAAATAGTAAGAGATTTTTTTATTTAAATACTTATTTTTTAACTTTATAAACCGTTGAATCCTTTTATTCCATTAATTGATTTCAACGGTTTGCTTCATAGGTTTTTAATAACTTTCATCAATTTCCTTTAGCCATGTCACAAACCTTATAGGTGTTACAGGCTTAACAACATAATCATCAACCCCAACATCTATTAAATCCTGCTTTTCCTCATGTGTGGAGCTTGAACCAACACCTACAATCTTAGCAGAGACATCCATTGATCGTAACCTCCGTGTGGCCTACAACAAAAGAAAAAAAAATTGTGTAGATAAGATGAGCAAAATATATAGCATTAAATTTTTATGCACATCTAGGGGCAAAGTTATATAAAAGAAAGAGCTAAACCCAACCACTCCCCCCCCCCCCCACATTTGCAAAATTCATTAAACTCAGTCAAACCCATATAAAATTTCAACAATGACAATGATTCGAAATCATCTAATAAATTTATTTATTTTATATGATTTCAAATCTATTCTTACCTTCTATGCCAAAGTGTTTCAAATAAAGCCTTTTGAGTAGATTTCTGAAGCCATGAAGCCATCTACTAGACACTTTCATGTTATTTTTTTACTTTAAAATATTCAAAATGAAAATGCAAGTCTTGCCAGGGGGCACAACTTATTAGAACTAACCTCTTAAACTATTATTAAATTTTAAACTAAAGAAAAATAAATGCCTTTTTTTGGTTATAAAGAGAATAAATCATGGAGAGATGATTATGGGTGATAATACTTGCTTACTTTGAGAATACATGTTAATTTTAAACTAGAGAAAAATAAATGCCTTTTTTGGTTATAAAGAGAATAAATCATGGATAGATGATTATGATTGATAATGCTTGCTTACTTTGAGAATACATGTTAAATTTTCAAAACGAAAAGCATAGTTAAAACCTAGCAAAGAGATGTGACTAGTTAACACACTTATCATATAGCTTAAACTAGTAAAGGAAAATTCAATATCATACTTTTTAAGATAAGTTTTGTTCGTATTGAAAGGATGGTAAGGACAAATTTCTCACAATTCCATTACAGACCATTCTAGTATGAGAAGATGAAAAAAAAATGCCTCCATAAGGGGGAAAAGTTAAAGAAAAAAACTTAATACTATTATCTACTTTAGCGTAGTTCTTAAATAAAAAAACCATAATATAGGCTAGATAATCACATATTACTATTTACAATGCAAAATGTAATACTGCACTTACTTTTTGCTACGATAAGAAAATAGGGTTTTAATTTGATTATTTAGAATATGAATGAGTTAGACATTTAAAAACTTATATGTAGCAAATTTTAATTAAACAATCTTTAGATTCTTTAGGATATATACTTTCTCTAGGTTTTGTGACTAAAAACTTGATTCAATAAGAGTAGGAATAATGTCAAATACCTCAACACCATTCATGATTGGCATATGCTTGTCCATAAGAACAAGATCGAACTTCTCTCCTGCAAGGAAAATGTCAACTGCCTCCATTCCATTCCTAGCAGCATGGCTCTCTACTCCAAGGATTTCAAGGATTCTTTTCCAAATCCTTTGCTCAGTTTCACCATCATCCACCAGTAACACCCTTAATTTATTATTAAAAGTTTGATTTTTCCAATCTTGGGAATCTTCGTAAGCATTGGTCGCATTTGGCACAATTGAAACACTGCAAAAAACCAAACATTTTTTATGGTGATGTGTGTATGTGTGTGTGAAAATTATAGTTAGTCATTATGCACAATCAGATCTAGATAAAGATTGTAGAATAACTATAATATACTACTATCATTATGCTATCAGAATTAAAACACAACAAAAGATATTGGAATTCATACTTTAAAATGATCACATCAAGAAATCTAAAGTGTACCTTACTAACATGTAATAGGTGAACTTGCATTACAAATTTACGTTTTGCATAAAAAATTTTGCTTCACTTGACAATGTCGATATTTAAATGCATATGTAAACTACAATTGTTTAGTACATTTTTTATGAAATTATAAATTTATACCAAAAAATTATCATGATCTAGTTGTCGAGAGTACAATATTAGCAATTATATATGTACAATAAGAAATTAATTTTCATAAATTATATAAGCTTTGTAGCAATAATGCAAGTAATAGATAGGAAATGGGCATTTGCAACATGCCAAGAATGAAATACTTCTTTTATTTTGATATTATACATATATATACCACATATTTATGAAAATAAATTGTAGAGATTCTAAAACACAAACATGAATAAATAAATATATCCAATTACTTCCTTAAAACAGAACATATGTTAATAAAGTCAATGTCCATTAGTTTTAACACAAGTTATAATTTTCAAACAAATCTTTACCTCATCATCTATTAACTGAAAATCTATATCACTAGAACATCTTACTACCTTTTTATATGAAATTCTTCATATAACAATTGCTACAAAACAAGAAAAGTTCAAGAAATTACCTTGGTGCATTTTGAAAATTTGGGATACCCATTAACAAGTTTGGTGGTGTGCTCAAACTCCTCGATGGTATAAATAGAAGATGACACGTAATATGCTAGCATTTTCTCTTTCTATATCTACTAAAAGATACACTACAATATGAAGATTAAAATGGCAAAAGATTCACTAAATCTTTTTGTGTTTTAATAAGCGACAAAACGACACTAAATAATTACTATAAAAGATTTCTATTGGGTACGACGCGAGTGAATTAATGTCAAACACGTGATGTGCACGCATCGGAATAAGTTTTACGCCTTCCAACTTTTACAAACAGAGAAAGATCTTGAAAAAATCATAGAAAGCAAAAAGATAAATCACTACAATAAAAAACAAGCAATCACAGCGAAAGACAGAAGATTTGTAGTTGTTCGGCACGATGTGGCTCATATGTCCAGTCTTCCATTGTCACGATTTCCACTAGATCAGAGATGTAGCATAAGAGAATACACCAACTACTAAGATCTCCTCTAAAACACGAGTGAACCTTCTTGACAATGCAAATCTAGTACTCTAGCAACTACAAAGTCTCCTGCACACTCAATAATGGAAAGGTTTTATCTCAAACCCCTTAACGAGGAATATCCCCTCTTACAAATCTTGTAGCCATCTTCAAGAACTCTTGCCATGCCAAACACCTTCAATTCTTGGTGTGTACCATGTATGCGTTCATCATTAGGGTTACAAAGGCTGTTTTACATTGTGTCCGTTCGATTTGATCATGTATCAGATTTACGGCTCAAAACAAAAGTCGATTGGCATAATCGTGCCATATAGCACGATCGTGTCAACTGTGCGGCTCAGAATCTGGAGTTTCTTCTATGTCTGCACGATCGTGTCAATCCATAGTTGGGCATGACATGGTCGTCTCACTGGCCCAGTAACACTCTACCATGTCTTCATGGACATGTGCCTCATTAGCTGGGTATGACACAATCGTTTCATGCCTTGTAGGCTGTTTTGAAGCTTTAAAGCATAAAAATCAGTAGTCTACACTGCTTCAAACTACCTCCATCACACAACCACTGCTCCATCTATCACCCAGACATCTCCATACTATCCACAACAGCTGTACCTAAATTCGAAACATCTCTACCCAGATCTAGAATTTCTGAACCCCAAATGACAACGCGAATCAGTGAAACCACTTACCAAGTGTATATCAGCTCAAGCAATGAATGAGGTTGACTGCAACAACCGTCTTTGTAAGCATAACTGTAGGATTGTGATCCGTCGAAACCTTTTCTAGTGCTATGTTTTTCTTCTCTTCATGTAGAAAGAAGTCTCTTACCTCAATATACTTGCACCAAAGCTTAATTAAGGGTGTGCACAAAATAAATAAAAAATGGGCTGCCAATATTTTGAGGGCACTCTTGTAAATAAATTAATTTGGTTGGCTACCCTAATTTTTTCCTTACCCTATAAATATAAAAATTGGCCGGCCAATACATATGGGTTCTCCAAAAAAAATCATGCGACTGTGCATTGGAGAATAATAGAGATTAAGAAGATGGATTAAATTCTTTAAAGGCATAAGGTAAGCTTGTGTTTTTCATTTTAATTACAAGTTTAATCATACTGCCTCTTTCGTGTATGCAGGAGATAATGCAGTGCATCGAAACAAATTGAAAAAAAAGATAGGTCGGCAGCAATTAAGATGAAAAGAGCCCACCTCTCCAAAATTTTATGGTTGCATGTTGAATCGAAAGAGAGAGAGAGGGAGAGAGGGAGAGAGATTGACATTTAAAAAGCAAAAGGAATAGAGAGAAGAAAGGAGGGGATTAAAAATCAATTGTTGATTAATAAATCCCCCCCCAACAAATTTCATTGCATTAGTTTTTGTTTGCAGAAGAAGCAGGGACGCACCCAATCCTCAGTTTGTGGACAACTTACACATTTAGCCCATCTTAAGTGGAGGTAAGTTTGTGTTTGTTTTTAACTTAAAGGCTAATCACATTTTCTATGTTTTTGATTTGTAGGTGAAAGAACAAATGCTCATCAAGGCAGCATGGCCAAAACAAAGTCTGAAGTAACTGACCTAGGGTCGAGAATTATCAACAAGAAGCCAGTGTTCTGATTTTGCACCAAAGTCCAGACATATTAACAAAATTGTGAAAAGAACCCTGAAAGTTTGTGAAGCACTATTTCAGCATAGACCACCAATTAACGAACAGTCAGAGCATTTGCGGTGCAGTCTACAAGCAGATCGACGAGGACATATCAACGCCATAAACTGAGTACTCTAAACTTGTTATTAATATTTTTTGTGGTGTAGTGCGGTTTGATCCTTGTATTATTTTTATATTATTTTCTGTAGTGAGAGAGCTACAGGGCATAGTTCTGGGATTCTTGATTCACGAGGTGTAGATTAAGGCAGTGTCCAGCTAGTTAGATTTGTTCAGTCGAATATGGGATTTACGAATCTTTAGAGCTTGTGAGCGTGGAGCATGTGATTTACGAGTTCTGAATGTCTATAGGCGTGTTGATATTGATTGATCTATTAGTAAACTTTGGGGGTTGCTGGAGTAGGTCGATGTTCAATTGAACCAAGGTACATATGGTGTTATCTGTGATTGGTTGTGCTTATTTGTGATTTTATCTTCCTGGGTGTTGTAAGTTTGTCGATCACCCTATTCCCCCCCCCCTCCACCCTTTAGGGTGTACTTTTCGATCCTACACTTCTTTCCCGTAAATTTTTTGATCTTCTGCCCATTTGTTGAATATGTCTCCGCCATTGTGTAACCTCTGACAACCTGAATGCTCTGATATGACTTGTTAGGAAAAACCTAGACAATGGAAGCACTTGGCGACTAGCTACCCAACAATCACGATGTCACGATCTTACAGAGATAATCCACAAAAAGCAAAACCTAACCAACATAGCAAGATAAAAGTAACAAAAGCAGGAAAGCAGCAAATCAAGCAACACAGAGTTTACCCTAGTTCGGCCCACTAACGGGTCCTTACGTTCAGCTTTCCGATGATGGTTTCCACTAATATGATCAGAGAGACACCAAATCCTTCAATCTTCTTCAACAATAGATAGCACCGATAACTCCAAAGTTGGAGTTCAAACTCTTCTCACCAAAATACAAGAGATCTCAAATCTCATCAAAAGAGAAGAAACCCAAAAGCTCTCACAAATAATCCATCAACCCGAAAAGAGGAATCCCAAGAAGAAGATAATAAAGAATATCACTCACCAAAGCATACTCAACCTCAGAAGATCCGTGATGACGGCTCTAAAAATTCTTATTCTCTTTGCAAACATACATGCTTGTTCAAAACGGCTGCAAACTAGCCTTTTATATCAATAACTAGGGTTGTGGAACCACAATAGAAATGGCGTTCGTTTGATTAAAAATCAATCAAACGGATCAGATTCAAATCTGCGCATCTGCACAGGGTGCCATCAGACGTCTGGAAAGCAATCGAAAATAAACCGAACATTTGATGCTATACCACCAGAGGTCTGATGGCTGCATAATTTCCAATGTGAAGTTTGAAGCATAAACTTCAACACGTTTAACCCTAATGTATAATGCAAAGGAGACCCTTGGTGTGGTACTCTACATTCATTTGATGAATCCTTCATCATCGATATGATACTCTTATAAACATTGTGAACCATGCTCCATTATCTTCCCAAGCAAAAAATTTCAAATATATGTTTAGCAAGTGTTTTACTCTTTTCAATCTCTCTTGAGTTTTTCACTTTTTTGGTCACAAGCAAATTAAATTCCTGTTACAATATCGCATGAAGCCTTTTATGTAATTTTTATTTCGGGTGAGTCTATTTTAATATTGTCTCATTGTATAATGAAAGAATAATAATTTGGTCTAGAGTACTTTTTCAAACGAGATCGCTTCAATGAGTGGCGTGTGTGCTATTCATATAAATGGTTGCCTGATGGATATATTATATCAGACATGGTTCATAAGTGATCCACTTGCTTATCCGCATAAAATTTTATTAACTCCTTTACGTATGTGGCATTTAAATACATCCTTTTATAAATGATCACATCAAGAAATCTAAAGTGTACCTTACTATAGCATGAAGCCTTTTATGTAATTTTTATTTCGGGTGAGTCTAGTGTAATACTGTCTCATTGTATAATGAAAGAATAATAATTTGCTCTCTTGTATTGAGAGTACTTTTCCAAATATATAAGTCACTTGGACCATAGGAAAACTAGGAAGTTGTAAATAGATCGCTTCAATGAGAATGGATTGTGTGCTATTCATGTGGTGGATATAAATGGTTGCCCGAATGACCTCAACATTGTTGTCTCTTAACTCGTGAGCCCTCTATGTTTGCTCTAAATATTTTATGGATGGATTATATCATTATGTTTTAGTCTATATATTGATTATCATTATGTGCTTGCATTATATTGTTATAGTTAGTGAAAATAAAAGAAGATTGCAATTGCATTGACATGGTTCATAAGTATTTTCTTTTCTAGGCATTTTCAAGGACTTATCCACTTGCTTATCCTGTTTCATGTAATAAACGTTTATTAACTTTATGCATCCTTTACGTATGTAGCTACAAATAGATAATAAATTTTATGACAGTTTCATAAGGATAACATGTAACATTTTATTGACAAACAATAAAAACATGATGGAAATATTAAGAGATCTGTTTTATTTAAATACTTATTTTTTAACTTTATAAACTGTTGAATCCTTTTATGTTGGAAACTCACAAACTCCTCATGTGGTTTTGATGATACAAACATATTATCTTTATACTAACTTTATCTATACAGATGTTATAGCACAAATTCACTAAGACAATCATCAAATTATAAAAGTTGCAAGAAGCATCCACTACAAGACGAAGTTTATCGATGATATTTTGTATCTTGTAAATGAGATGTAATCTTTATTTTTTTGCATTTGCTTAGAATGTAAAAGCATTGATGATAATCTATCTTAGACATTTAGGGTCCGTATTCAAAAAATCACCTCAGAAATCCTATTAGTCGACCAACCCCCAATTCTAGTCGACTAATTTTAATATTAAAATGTTTTTGTCCCAAAATTTCGTCAGACCTAATTTCTAAGTCTCTAGGATCATTTTCCTAAGAATTTCGAAATTTCGAAATTTTAGTCGACCATTAGACTGTGTTAGTCTACTTTCAAAACAGTTATTTTTAATGATTTATTATTTAAATAATATATTTTATATCTGGAAGTTAGAACTGCCATATACGGCTACTTTCTGTCAGTTTATATCTGTTTTAAAAAGTTTCTTTCCGTTTGTGGAAGTTATTTTCTGAAAAAACAACTCAACAGCCAAAATCCTAGTCAGCAGTTCTAAGTAGTCGACCAGGAACTCATATTAATCGACTAATAGAAAAACTTTTCCAGAATTTTTTGAAAATTTAGGCAGTTGTCCAACGTTCAAAAACTACCTTTTTGGACTATAAATAGACCCACAAATCCCTGCCTAAACACACGAAAATTCACTTTCTTTCTCTTTTCTTAAATTTACTTTCTATCTCTAGAAAGTTAGTGATTTTCAGGTTTTCTTAGAGGAACCTCTGTATAAATTTTTCCTCTATAAAAAGTCCAATCTTCAAGTTCGTTATACTACAAGTTCCATCTAGAACCTTGGAGATTCAATCACCTTCCTTGCGTAATAATTCCATCAATTATCAAGGCTATATGGGATATTGTTACATGCTCTTTCTTTACTTTATTGGTGAATCTCTTGTTAAAGAGATTGTAGAAGTTTGTAACACAGGGAGTGTTGGCATCTTTGTATGTTGATTACTTGCGTAGAGCAAGTGTTTTAGTGGATTCAGATCTCTACGGGGTAGATGACTGGACGTAGGATCACAAGGATCCGAAGCAGGATAAAAATCTATGTGTTTGCATTTGGAATATTCTAGGTTGTGTTCATTTATTTCCGTACTTTCATTGCAAATTTTTATTAACTTTTAATTTTGCAATATCGTCGTGATTTACAATATTCACCCCCTCTAGTGTATTTAGTGTACCAGGAGATCCAACATTTGGTATCAAAGCTACATGGTTAAGATGGCCTACACCTATCCGACGAACAATTCAACATCTACATCACAATTTCCAGAAGGGCACTCTACTTCAAGGGCTCCACTATTCAATGGTTCCAACAACTCCTATTGGAAGAAAAGGATGATAATCTATCTTCAAAGCATCGACTACGAACTTTGGAGCATGTTGGAAACTCAATACGGGAAGCATACAACTCCATTTGTCCAATGGACCACTAATGACAAATCTACTGCAACTCGCAATTCTAAAGCAATGAATGCACTATTCTACACTATGGACAAGAATGAGTTCAATCGTGTCCCTCAGGCCAAAACAGCATATGATATTTGGCATATACTACAGGTAACACATGAAGGAACTAATAAAGTTAAGGAAATCAAAATCTTTGTTCTTGTTCACAGGTTTCAGTTATTCAGAATGAAGGAGAATGAACCAATTGGAGAAATGATCACTTGTTTCACCGACATTGTTAACTCATTAATAGCCCTCGGCAAGACTTATACTCAAACGGAACAAGTAAGGAAGATTCTTCATGCCTTAACGTCAGAATGGGAGAAGAAGACAACAGCCATAGAAGAAGACAATGACTTGTCAACTCTCACCGTTAAAAGCTTGATTGATAATCTAATGGTTTACGAAGTACAACTTCAAGATCGCGAAGAGCAAGCAGATACAAAGAAGAAAACTCTTGCCTTCGCTGCTTCATCAGACACCGATGATTCAGACATATACTATGAAGACATGGCACTAATAACTAGAAACTTTAAGAAGTTTCTTCGAAGAGGTAAGTTTAAAAGTTTTAAGCCCAAAACTACTGATGCTTCTTTATGTTTTTAATGTAACAGACCAGGACATATGAAAAAGGATTGTCCACTTCTTAAGCCAAAAGAAAGGACATTCAACAACTTCAGAAAGGATAAGAAGTTCGAAAAGAAAAGGAAGGCATTAGCAGCAACATGGGACTCTTCATCTTCAGATGAAGAAGAAGTCAACGACCAATCTAATGAAGAAAATGCCCATATATGCTTTATGGCACAAAGTGATAATGAAGTAAGTAGTTTAGATAATGAAGAACTACTTGATGCTTTTAATGAATTATATACGCGATTCAAGAAATTGAATTCTCAACATAAGGCATTAGTTCTTTCTCATCAAGAACTAATCTCTTCTTCTTCTTCATTAGATAGTCTAAAAATTGAGAAGAAAACATTATCCTCTCAAAATGATAAACTACTTCATGAAAATGAGATTCTCAAGTTTAAGAATCATAACATGATTTCACGCATTTCCATTTTAGATAAAGATATCTCTTCTCTAAATTTGAAATATGATGATATGTCTTCTAACATTAGTAAGTTTAATAAAGGAAAGAATAATTTAGATGATTTACTTAGAATATAACATCCTGCTAATCATAGACAAGGTTTGGGGCATAAAAATACTCCCAAATCCAATATTCTTGGTATTATGTTAGAAAATAAAAGGCATGTATTTATTAATGCCAAGAAAATTGATTCTTCTAATGGTATGAAAAAGGATACTATTCATATTCCAAAGAAGACCAATTTTCTTACATCTTCTAAGAAAACAATTATGCATAATATTTGGGTTCCCAAAGATATTTGCTTATGTGATAAGGATTTATATATTTCTAATTTTATGCAAAATATTATTCTTTCTTCCAATTATTTGAAGAAACCAAATTCCACTTGGGTTTGGTTTCCTAAGGACTAATCCTAAGGACCCATATAAAAAGGATGCCAATATTTATTGTTTATCTTTCAGGTACCCATAAAAGAAAGATGGATATTAGATAATGGATATTCTAAACATATGACTGGGGACATCAAACTCCTATCAACCGTACAATTCAAAGATGGTAGCAACGTTACTTTTGGTGATAACAACAAAGGTAAAATGATTGGCATCGGAACAGTTGGTGATCCAACTAAGCCAATCATCGAAAAGGTGCTCCTCGTTGACGGTTTGAAACATAATCTCTTATCCATTTCTCAATTATGCGATAAAGATTTTAAAATAGTTTTCAAAAAGAATGCATGCATTATATATGATTTTGATATGTCTTATATTCTATTCCAAGGTAATCGTAAGAATAATATATATATTATGCATGAAAATATCTTCAAATTATCTTTGTTTACTAGCATCCACAGATAACACATTATTATGGCATAAACGTTTTGAACACACTGACTTTAAGCATTTGGCCCGTATTTCAAAACAAAAGTTAGTTTCTGGAATGCCTAATATATCTTTCACTCATACACAATTTTGTGATGCATGTCAACAAGGTAAAATTCATAAATCCTCTTTTAAATTGAAAAATGCTATCTCTACTAATAGAACACTTGAACTTTTACATTTAGACTTATTTGGTCCTTCTAGAATAGCTTCTTTAAATGGTAATAAATATGAATTTGTAATTGTTGATGATTATTCAAGATATACATGGGTATTATTTTTAAAACATAAAAATGATGCATTTGAAGAATTTGTAATATTTTGTAAAAGAATTCAAAATTTAAAATCTTCATCCATTATTACTAGTCATAGTGATCATGGAGGAGAATTTGAAAATGAATTATTTACAAAATTTTGTAATAAACATGGTATAACACATAACTTTTGTTTTCCTCGAGCCACACCATAAAATGGTGTAGTTGAAAGGAAAAATAGAACGTTACAAGAATGTGCTAGAACCATGTTATGTGATAGTTCTTTACCAAAATACTTGTGGGCAGAAGTCGTTGCTACTGCATGCTATGTTTTGAATCGAATTTTGGTAAGACCACAAATGAATAAAACTTGTTTTGAATTATTTTATGGTAGTATACCTCGTGTATCTTATTTTAAAGTATTTGGTTGCAAATGCTTTATCATTAACACTAAGGATTCACTAGATAAGTTTGTTTCTAAATCAGACGAATGTATTTTTGTAGGATATTCTACACGTAGTAAATCATATAGGATTTATAATAAAAGAACATTATGTATTGAAGAATCTCTTCATGTAAATTTTGATGAGAATTTCACACCTATCACACATTTAGATGAAGAAGATTCTACACCTATCACTAGTTCTTTAGAAAACACTAAGTTAGATGATTCTACTAATTCCATTCCTGAGATTATTCTTGAATATACAATTCTTCCTAAAGAATTTGTTGAAGTTCTTAATCATTCACATGATCTAGCTATTGGAGATATTTTCTGATAGAGTAAGAACTAGATCTCAAATAGAACAAACGACTAAGTGTGCATTTATATCATCTATTGAACCAAAGAATGTTAATGAAGCATGTCAAGATAGTTCATGGATTATAGCAATGCAAGAAGAATTTAATCAATTTAAAAGGAATGATATATGGGAATTAGAACCTAGACCTTCAGATCATCCTATTATTGGAACAAAAAGGGTATTGAAGAATAAATTGGATGAATCTGGACAGGTAGTTAGAAATAAGGCTAGATTAGTTGCACAAGGTTATAATCAGAAAGAATGCATATATTATGATGAAACCTATGCTCCTGTAGCAAAATTAGAATCTATTAGAATGCTTTTAGCATATGCATGTTACAAGGGCTTTAAGTTATATCAAATGGAAGTTAAAAGCGCATTTCTTAATGGTATTATAAAGGAAGTGCCCTGGGAAGTTTATGTAGAACAACCACCAGGATTTCAACATGAAAGTTCTGAAAATCATTTTTTCACGTTAAAGAAAGCATTATATGGATTAAAACAAGCACCTCGTGCTTGGTATGAATGATTGAAAAACTTTTTGTTAAAATCTGGTTATTCTATTGGAAAAATAGACTCTATTTTATTTACCAAACATATAGATTCTGATGTTATCATTATACAAATATATGTTGATGACAAAATTTTTGGTTCTACTAATGATTCTCTTTGTCAAGAATTTTCAAGGAAATGCAGAATGAATTTGAGATTAGTCACATGGGTGAATTAACCTATTTTCTTGGGCTTCAAATCAAGCAAATGAAGGAAGGTATATTTATACATCAAAGTAAATATACAAAGGAACTCATCAAAAGGTTTGGATTAGAGAATTCTGCAGAAAAGCGTACTCCCATGGTTACATCATCAAATCTTAATAAAGATCCAAAGGGTAAGAGTGTTGATCAAACACTATATCGAGGTATGATTGGATCATTACTTTATCTTATTGCAAGTAGATCAGATATTATGTTTTCTGTTTGTATATGTGCTAGATATCAGCCTGATCTTAAGGTATCACATTTGACTGCTGTCAAAAGGATAATTAGGTATATCAAACATACATCTGATTTTGGTTTATATTATCCAAAATCAAATTCATTTGATTTGATTTCATATAGCGACGCAGATTTTGCTGGTTGCAAATTTGATCATAAAAGTACAAGTGGAACTTATCACTTTTTAGGTTATGTATTAGAATCATGGTTTAGTAAGAAACAAAATTCTGTTTCTTTATATACTACTGAAGCAGAATACATTGCCGCTGGTTTAGCATGTGCACAGATTTTATGGATGAAACAAACTATACTAGATAATGACATTACATGTTACACATGTCCTATTATGTGTGACAACACTAGTGCTATAAAGTTATCCAAAAATCTGATACATCATGCATGCACTAAACATATAGATATACGTCATCACTTCTTAGATGATCATGTCCAAAAAGGTGATATTATTCTTACGTATATAGATACTAAGAATCAAATAGCTGATATCCTAATGAAGCCCCTTAAGGAAGAAACTTTTCTAAAACTTATGAGAGAAGTTGGCATTATTAGTGAATCAACATTTTAAATATATATTATAGTTATATATTACGTTAGTATCATTTTATAATTTATCTGAATTTTTCTTAATTTATTCATATTTTAATTAGTTGACCAATACTGGATACCAGTCGACAAACCCTCCAGAATTACCTATTATATAAATAAAAATATACTTTTCATAAAATCATTTTTATTTTTGATCAAACCCGGTTTTTCTCATTCAAAACTTTGGATGTTAAATTTCCCTCTCACAAAGTACTTTCTAAGTACTAAGGACAAAACCTCTCCTTTAAAGTACTTACACATGGTCAATACCTCTTACACAATTACCTTCCCAAGGCAACAGCCCATCAGTTCTTCCCTTTGACTGAAACTTAATTTATAATTTATTTGAATTATTTCGATCAATGCCCAAACCGCTCAGCATTTTTACCCGACTAGTTGACCAGTACCCCATCCTAGTGGACGAATCGCTGTTGACAACAGAAGAACAACAGTTTCCGAACGTTGTTTCACGCAATTTCTTGCTAGATTTCCCCTCAAAAACGTTGCAGAAGTTCCCAAAACGTCTTAGAAGTTATTAGGGAGTTATTTAATTCGGTTTCTTGATTCAAAATTTCTAATTTCCCACTCAAATCTTTTATTTAAAACACCATAGGTCTTTCTTCCTCTGTTTTTATGCTGCAGTTAGTCGACCAGAATATACCATTAGTCGACTAATCCTCTAAGAGAAGATTTTTCCATTTTTTGAGTATTTCCAAGAGGGAGAATTAATATACTAATTATGCTAATATTCAGGGGGAGATATAATATTCAGGGGGAGATATAATATTCAGGGGGAGATATGCTTCATAAGAAATATACATCATGCACTAACGTTATATATTTCTAATTTTCATATTCATGTTCATCATTGTTTCAGAGTGTTTTCTCACTACAAAGCGTTGACCGTGGATAACCCGGTCAACGTGGTCAAGGGGCCCGCTTGGGTCCCTCGGGGGCTTCGAATCGGTGCAGATGGGGCGAGGGGAAGCCTCGGCCCTGGTTGAGACGCTCGGCCTCGGACAGACGAGCACGGCCTCGGAGGTAGGACGACGAGGGGTAGCCTCAGTCGTCCAGCTAGATGCGTGGTCGGCGAGGGGCGGAGGGGAAGCCTCGGCCCGGGTCGAGACGCTCGGCCTCGGTGGGTTGCGCTCGGCCTCGGCAGTCGGACGACGAGGGGAAGCCTCAATCGTCCAGCTGGTTACGTGGTCGGCGAGGGGCGGAGGGGAAGCCTCGGCCCGTTGATCTGATGCCCTCCTGCGTAGGCGAGAACGCTCGTCAGGGGGCCGGACCTTGGTTCCGGCCAAATCCCCTCCGATGCCTAAGTCAGACAGAGATCTGAAAGAGGAGGCCCGGCGGAGACGGTTCGACTCGTGATGAGATCGGAACGGCGTCTCACGGCGCGAGCGGGGGAGGAAGGAAATGAAATGGGGGAACTAGGTCGTTGATGGAGTACCTTAGGTTCTAGATACCTGAGATGCGGTCCTTTGTCCTGTTGTCCTCCTAGCCCCTTTATAGACCTCCGCCGTGATTGCCCCCGACCCACGTTGCTCGTCCGCCCCCAATCATGCCCCCTCAATCCGTCCCCTGCCGCCGCTCCTTGCGCCATGCCAGCCTCCCCCCATAACTGCCATTAAGTGGTCGTGGGATCGAGGGAGCGGTTATCGCAGGAGTGGGTGAGTGACCCGTATGTTACCGGGGCCGGGTCGGATCTACATTCGGGGGAGTCCCTGATAGGGCCTTATCGAGTGGGCCTGAGTGCTCAGATGGGCTCGTGACCGGGGGTCGGGTTTTCGGGCTCGTGTCTTTCGGGCCTCGGCCAAATAGGCGTAACAATTGCCTCCATCAGTCGGGTCGATCGGCCTCGGCCGGTTCGGCTCGGCCGATGTGACTTCCGCCGACTTTGACAGGCTCGCCAATCGATGTCGACTCATTTATTAGTCGTCATCATGAGTTGGACCGTTCGATACTTTTAAGGCGCGGGCTCCGAAGCGCAGTCGGTCTTCTGATGCTGCCACGTGTAGCTGCAAGCTTATCCCCATCGCTCGTGGGGTCGTCTTAAGTCGAGAAGCCGAGGGGTTCGTGAGCCACCCTTGGTGGAGTCGACCGGCCTTGGCTTGCTCGGTTCGGTCGCTGTGCCTCCTGGGATTCCGAGTGGCGTTTTAATCGAGGCGTGGTCATAAATGTAGGTCATGATGAGGCGGATCAATTGGACTTCCCCTGGCGCCGATTTCGAAACGCCGCCGGTTCTTCGAGTCCTGCCACGCGTTATTGTCAGGCGCTTCGAATTCGTCCCTGCGTCCGATATATAAGATCCCCAGCTGCGTTGATCTCCTCTCCTTTCTTACTCTTCCCATTGCTCTAGGCTTTCTACAACTCGGAGTCTCCCGTCGCCTTCGCTTCTTCGCCTCCTTCAAACTAGCTAAAAGGTAATTTCTTTCTTGCTCTCGTATTATGGCTGCTCTTAGGATAGGCGGTTCTGGCCGAGGGGCGAGGGATTCTCCAGAGTCCAGGCGGGGCAGGCCCCGGCCAGTGGGATCAGGTTCCTCTTCCGGGAGTCGTCCCCTCCAAGATAAGGGGAAGGGGAAGCTATTCCCAGACTACGCCTGCGATGACATGGCGTCGGCTGCCGTGCGTCTTAACGTGCCCCCGGTCATCCTCCGTACGCCGTCGAGGACCGCTCCTTCGGTGGTCTCGGAGAACCGGGAAAGGTATCTCTGCTTCCCTTACGATGTCCGAGTTCCGTTCGTCGACGAGCGGATTTGCCTTCCGAGGAGCAATGAAGTCGGTGTCTACGTCGAAATGTTTCACCTGGGTCTTCGTTTCCCGCTCAATCCCTTCCTTATCCAGGTCATGGAGTATCTCATGGTGCCGCTTTGTCAGTTTACCCCTTGCTCGATTGCGGTACTGACGGGCTTCGCCACGCTCTGCTGCACCCGCGGCCTGGAGCCGTCCCTCCCCCTTCTCTTCCATTTTTACCAGATCCAGACGGTCGGGCCGGGGTCATGGCTGCACCTCCGAGCCCGTTCGAGGAGGGAATGTCTGATCGGGCTACCCCGCTGGTCGGGGGATTGGAGCTCGGATTATGTCTTTGTGGTCTTCTTGGATGATGCCCAGATTCTGACAAGCTGGGGCGGTTCTGTCCAGCCTCGCCCGTCGCTAGCTCTCTCAGACGTCGACCGGGCAGCCGCTGCGCTGCTGTTGGCTCTTCCTTTGGAATCGAAGTCCATCTGGTCTTTGTTGGACGACCTACTCCTGAAGGCCGTCTTGTGGTCTCCGGGTAGGTCGCTTTTTCATCCTCGGATCGCCCTATGACTCATCCTGATTTCGGTCTCCTTTGCAGGGATGGCAGGCCGCGAGTTCGTCCGTGACGTCGATGAGCTGATCCGTCGTGGAGCCGCTCGGAGCCGAGGTAGTACCTCTGGAAGGGCGCCTCGGAGGACCGTTGAGGAGGAAGTGCGCCGAGCCGAGCCTTCCGTGGGTAAGGTGGTGGCCGCGCCTCCCGCCTCTTCTTCTGGCGATCCCCTTCCCGGGGGTGAGGATGGTGCGAGGCGGAAGCGTTCCCCTCCGGCGCCTTCGGAGCCCCACGGAGGAAAGAAGAGGAGGGAGGACGTGGATCCCTCCAGTCCGGCAGGTTCCGCGCTTCCCGTGGCGACCGCCGGGGATCCTTCGGTAGCTTTGTCAGCCACCCCTCTCGCAACGTCTTCGCCCGTATCACCGGGGGTCGGGGCCTTGTTGGCGAGCGACTTGGCTTCGATCGTCGTCCCTGGGAGTTCGATGTTTGTTGACCGAGCCCTGGCCCAGCAGGTTGCCGAGGTCTCCGTCCCTCCCTGGGACCGCAGCCTCCTCAAGAAGATCCCGGCCGACAAGATGTCGGATTCCTTGGTCTGGATCCTTCAACAGGTTCGGTTATCTTGCTATCCTCTCTTTCTCTTTATCCTCTTCTTAGCCCATGTCTCGTCTTTTCAGGGTTCAGCGCTCGTTGTGGAGTTGCAGTGTCGAGCCGTTGATCGCGCCCCGGATACACACCCGGGACGACGGTTGTAGTTTTACCGCAAGCGCACGGCAAAGTGGCGAGCGGGTATCGAACACGAGGAGGTGGTGTTGGTTCCAATCTATCCTAGGTTGGTTTGACTACGATGGTTTTATTGGTGGAGATGGCTATGGTATGATATAATGGAAATGGTGGTGGATGTCGGTGTCGGTGATAAAGAAATCGGTCAAATATCGATTCAAATACAATATAATAAAAGAGGGAATTTGCCTTGCGGCGATCCTGTCACAATCGTCGGGCAAAGTATGGGGATATAAAATCAAATAAAGACGTCTAGGGCTAGGGAATTCCCACTACGGATCGTCATACATCATTGTAAATAGTGAATCTTAATATTACTAAACTTGCATTGAGGTGGACTAGTCGCAACTTAATGTAGAACCAAGCTCACGCTCTCGTGCTATTGCCGGTCTATAGCAAACCTAGCTTAGTGCCCAATCTCTTGCAAACCCTAACCTAAGCCGCTAGCATGAGGATCGACATCATCGTTCAATCGCCCCTCGAGCCCACTCTCGTGCAAACTCGAGTTACGATCTAGGTTGTGATAGTTCGTATTCGTCCAATCTCTTGCAAACGAATATGTGTATAGATTTACAATTAAAAATCCTAGCTTTGGTCCAATCTCTTGCAAACCAAATCTAGAGAAACCCAATTGTAAACCTAAATTGAATATCTAGGCCTTCCCATCGATTAGAATCCAATCTCTTGCAAATCTCAAATCGATGGAAATCCCTAGCTATCCGTAAGAAATCAATCACAACCTAACCTCCTAGCAATTCTAGCAATTTAGAATTCATTCTTCACAAATATGAAATTAGATCCATAGGGTTCATCCCCAAACCCTAGAACAACAAATCTACTCTAGCATAGCAATAAGGATATGAGAATCAATAGAAATCATTGCTTGCATACAAAAAGATAGAAAAACAAAGATTCAAATAATAAGAATAGAAATACTTAGCTTTGATGAAGAATTCCAATCCAAATACAAGCCTTTTGATCCAAGAGGGGGCCTAGGGCATAGCCTAACCTCTAAAATAAACTCTAATAAAACATAATGGAACTAAGAAAACATAATGAGGATCCTCTCTAATGGTGGCTACAAACCCCTTAAATACTCTCCCAAAAACCCTAGCAAAACTGCCTAAAAAGCCCCTGAAAATCGGGCCCAAAACTGAATCTGCGCGTGCCCAGAAATCTGCGCTAGTTACGACTCGGCTGAGTGGAAATCTCACTCGGTCGAGTGGAAATCTCACTCGGTCGAGTGGACAGCTCACTCGGTCGAGTGGAAATCTCACTCGGTCGAGTGAGCTTTCCTGCAGAAACTCCAGAAAACAGCGCTCTGTCAAATCTGTCAAAAACTGTCAAAAACTGGTCACTCGGCCGAGTGGAAATGTCACTCGGCCGAGTGACACTGACATGCAAATTCCAGCACTGCAGCATCAACTTGCAGAAATTCTCCAGATTTCATCCGACCTCCGATTTGCGCGTTCTTGGCGGCGTTGGAATCGTCATGAAGTCTACTATCCATAAAAAATATGAGAAAAATAATTAACCCACTGGAATGATAGCATATTTCAAAAGAGTTGGAGGATGTCTGAAAATCTGGGCGCTTCGTGTCCTCCGTTTCACTCGGTCGAGTGGCAAATGTCACTCGGCCGAGGGGCATTTGGTACTCGGGCGGACGGCTTTCGTCACTCGGCCGAGTCAGGATTCTGGGGCAGACTGACGGATTACAGTAAGTTGGACATTTTGGCTTGCCGTCGGCTGGGTGCCACTCGGTCGGACGGAGTCTCCTCACTCGGTCGAGTCGGCGTGCGATGCTCGGTCGAGTGCACGCCGATACATCTCTGTTGCGTGTCCGATCTGGCCGGCCGAGCGGGGTCTCAATGCTCGGCCGAGTGACTCCTTCACTCGGCCGAGTGGCATGCTGAAAATGCCCAATCTTCATCTTTTCGCTCCCCCGTCGCTCCTACGACGTTCTTTCTTCTTCCACTCCTCTTCCATTGCAGAATAACCCTCAAAAGGGCCATGGTTGACACTCCGGAGTGGGTGCAAATCCTCTTGATCTCACAATCGATCCAAATCGCTCCATATTTCCTGAAATACGACAAAAACAAGAAATAGTGAAAAGTATCGCAATATTGTCGAATAATTGTGAAAAGCGTGATATGGGCGATCAAAACGGTATGCAAATATGCAGAAAAAAAGGTGTAAAATATGGAGTGATCAAAATCCCCCAAGCTTACCTCTTACTCGTCCTCGAGGAAGATAAGTAGAGAGACGAACTCGGGAGATGAAAATAAAGAAAATGAAACGAAAGAAAAAGAAAGAACACGAGGTGGAAGTGGTTGCTAGATTATTCTCTCAGATCTCAAGCCATAAGCTACACATCACGATAACTTGGAAAATACGAATCACATGCTATAAGGATTTCAAATCTTACTTAGACATGGTACTTGCAAGCTTTTAAGAGCAATAAGAGGGACTCTCTAAATTCATACAATCAATTCATATCCACATCATACATTTCATAGAACTTAATATACAAATGTTGGCAATGCACTTTTCAATCAAAAGTTATAAATGAAGCATATAAGATACACACCAAGCATGCAATAGAGAATAGAATAAGAGTCATGGCATTCACATATTTATTTCAATTCATAAGAAATCTCCATAACTTAGGTATTTTGCTAAGTTTCAGCATTATCAAACTTCCCCATTCGTGCACCTCTCCACTCTAATGTCGTACTTACTCATATAGTCAAATGAATTCAACCCCCCCAAGCTTAGCTTGAGGCATCGCATCTAAAGGAATATGATAGTGGAAAATGGGATTTTTGTCTTGGTTTTCCCAAGTATTTTGTGGCTCCAATAATGAGATAGAGAAATATATATTTTTTTCTTTTGGACTTTGTTTCTCATTTTTCTTTTTGGATTTTTGTAGGAGCTATATGATTTGTATTTTTTGGATTTTGGCTCCTTTTTGGCTTTTTGGACTTTTTGGAGCTAACTTTTTTCTTTTGTGGTGATTTTTGGGAAATAGATGCGATATAAGTAGCTTTAGGAGGTGAACTCAAGTGACATGTAGAGAATAAAAAGATATATGTGGAGAAAGAAATAATGTAACACTCAGTTCACTCTAAGATGTGCACGAACAGTTCAATAAAATAATACTTCAACTAAAACTCATATGTAAGCATGGATATTCTCAATCATTTCAATAAAAAGCGAAGTCAAGCGGTAAAGTTTACAACAATATCAGGCATGCAACAGAAGGTGAATAAGACAATAAAACTGATGCTTCAGATATACTAATGATGCGTGAATCTTGGTGCATTTCCAACAAAAGTATACAAAACACTAATCCATACATTCAGTTTCAATTAATATCATGCATTCATATAGAGGAATCATCAAAAGAAATAGATTTGCAAGCACATGTAAATAGCAAGACTATGGAATACTCTAAGTAGCATGGCAAGGAATAATAAGCATCGTGATGGTTGCTAAAGCAATAAGAGATATCATCATACGAGATTCATCTAGCGGAAGAAGAAAAAGGAAAATAAAGAAATAAAAAATAAAAGAGAGGAAATAAAAGAAAAACAAGCACACAACATGATGCATGAACACACATAAAAGGAAAATAAGATGGAAAATTCAAAAAAGATGATGCAAAATTTTGAAAAATTTTAAAAACCCTAAAATAAAGTAAAAATGCAACTAATGCATCTAAATGGCATGGAAATGCACTCCCCCAAGCTTAAACTTCACATTGTCCTCAATGTGATCATAAAAGGAAAAATATGAGGAACAACGATAAATATGAGGGAAGTGAATGAAAAATGATGAAATGAATGACATGAAATCCTAATGCAACTACATGCACATACAATGATGCATGAGAGCGCTTTCCCCAAGCTTATACTAAACAATCCTATTCAAGTGACTCAATCAAAAATGTCATGGCTTTGTAAAGCGTGATCAAGTCAAATGAATAAGAAAGTGAGTATTCACTTGAAAGAAATGCTCGATGGTTGTGAGCAAAAGGATGTGGCGTATCAAAATATGGAGAGGGGAATTAATATATATATAATGGGTTTGGGGTGTAAAAGATTTTTGTTGCCATCATATGAGGTGATATTTATTCAAGCAAATCTATACGGTCCTCTCGCTGTCGAGAGGATTCGAGTTTATTGAAAGCATAAAAATTTCTACACTACTGGATTGATATCACCTATAGCAAAAGGCGGATCCAGTATCTTTTCCGGTGTAGGCAACTGCTCCAACTGCTCCTTCCGTGGCTCTGCCAGGCGCACATGTCCACGGACACCAACGAACTCTAGCAATGCATCCTCCAGCATTCCCACAAGGACTCCACCTGTACCCTGCAGAGAATAGGATGCATCAGTTCGCTGCAAAAATTTCACCCTCATAATAAAAGTATTCCAAAGAGGATCGTCAATAGAAATATATGAAATAAATAGTGGTGGACGATACTTCCCTGGAAATAATCCAATATCCTCACGTGCCGTGATAGCTGTCTCCACGGTGTCTTCTCTATGCTGCTCAGGTAAATCTAGATCATAGGTGTGGACCCCATCAAGATGCTCCTCATCATCGTCGGACTCATCCCAGTGCACCCCTTGATCATATTCATATGTGTCCATGGGTGCTAACTCCTCGCTCTCCTCCACATATACGTCCCATCGTACCTCTTGATCGTATGTACATGAATCCTGCAAAAGGCACGATGAATCATAAAAAACATCATACACTGGAGGGAAATCAAAGATAAAGGGCGAGGGAGTAAAGAGATCTCCCTGAAGGGGAGCCATAAGCTCTGTGGGGTAGTCCTCTGCGTCAGTGGGAGGATGAGGTGGATGCGGAAGCTCTAATGGAGGAGGATAGTGCTCGGGATCCTCATGAATGGCTGTGTCCTCGTCCCGATGCATGACCTCCTCGGTGATAAGCTCTGGCTCTGTGTGTAAGGCCTCCTCAAAAGCATGCTCTGACTCCGTATATGAGGCCTCCTCGACAATATGCTCTGGCTCGATAGTGTGCTCCTTTGCCTTCTCATCAACTATCAATGTAGGCTCTCTCTGGGATGGTGATGCTGGCTGCTCAGGTGTGTCAACTTGTGGGGATGTATCATGTGGAGGGGAATGCCCGCAAGCAATCCGAAAATATAGTCTATCCCCCTCAAGACTGACATGGATGTCCTCCTCTATTGTTCCTGCGGCTGAAACACGGTTCATAACAAAATCTGCAAATCGTAGCTCAAATGCATCACCTGCCGTAATGCTCTCTGAACCGGTGAACCTCACTGACTCCAAGAGACCCTCCAATAATCTCTGAAATGCGTCCTCCTCTGGCTGCGCATATGACTCAGTTTCTGCTTCCTTCACTGCCTCTTCGTCCATCCACTCTTCATATGCAATAGATGTATCGTAGGAAGTGGGATCGACGACGGCACATTCTGGCTCTGGTAGTAAGTCTGGCGATGCTTCTTGCCCATAAAATGAAGAAGCAGAACTGATATCTTTGGAAATCCCTTCAACCTTAAGCATGAGCATATTCATTTCAAGTTGCCTCTTCACCCGTTCCAATAGAAGGTTACCCTTTTCAAGCCCGGCTTGCACTTCAACCTGGTGTGCATGCATCTCATCAAAAAAGATCCTTTGTCTCTCATCAAGCTCGGGCCAGTGCATCTCCTCAAAAAGGTATTCGCCCATCTGAGCACCCTGATCAAAATAGTATTCTCCCATCTGAGCACTCTGATCATAATAGTATTCTCCCATCTGAGCACTCTGATCAAAATAGTAATCTCCCGTCTGAGCACTCTGATCAAAATCTGTGGTCCACGTAGTATAATCCATAGCACCTGATCAACAAAGATAAATACCTGGAGAAAAGATATCAGTGGCACAAAAGAATATAGAAATGATAATAATGGTGGCAGGGGTGAAAATTTCCTTTTTATTTATTTATTTTTTTCGTAGTCTAATCAACCTAATTGTGACAAATTGGCACAAACGGAAACACCTCCCCGGCAACGGCGCCAAAAACTTGATCGCACCCCGGATACACACCCGGGACGACGGTTGTAGTTTTACCGCAAGCGCACGGCAAAGTGGCGAGCGGGTATCGAACACGAGGAGGTGGTGTTGGTTCCAATCTATCCTAGGTTGGTTTGACTACGATGGTTTTATTGGTGGAGATGGCTATGGTATGATATAATGGAAATGGTGGTGGATGTCGGTGTCGGTGATAAAGAAATCGGTCAAATATCGATTCAAATACAATATAATAAAAGAGGGAATTTGCCTTGCGGCGATCCTGTCACAATCGTCGGGCAAAGTATGGGGATATAAAATCAAATAAAGACGTCTAGGGCTAGGGAATTCCCACTACGGATCGTCATACATCATTGTAAATAGTGAATCTTAATATTACTAAACTTGCATTGAGGTGGACTAGTCGCAACTTAATGTAGAACCAAGCTCACGCTCTTGCGCTATTGCCGGTCTATAGCAAACCTAGCTTAGTGCCCAATCTCTTGCAAACCCTAACCTAAGCCGCTAGCATGAGGATCGACATCATCGTTCAATCGCCCCTCGAGCCCACTCTCGTGCAAACTTGAGTTACGATCTAGGTTGTGATAGTTCGTATTCGTCCAATCTCTTGCAAACGAATATGTGTATAGATTTACAATTAAAAATCCTAGCTTTGGTCCAATCTCTTGCAAACCAAATCTAGAGAAACCCAATTGTAAACCTAAATTGAATATCTAGGCCTTCCCATCGATTAGAATCCAATCTCTTGCAAATCCCAAATCGATGGAAATCCCTAGCTATCCGTAGGAAATCAATCACAACCTAACCTCCTAGCAATTCTAGCAATTTAGAATTCATTCTTCACAAATATGAAATTAGATCCATAGGGTTCATCCCCAAACCCTAGAACAACAAATCTACTCTAGCATAGCAATAAGGATATGAGAATCAATAGAAATCATTGCTTGCATACAAAAAGATAGAAAAACAAAGATTCAAATAATAAGAATAGAAATACTTAGCTTTGATGAAGAATTCCAATCCAAATACAAGCCTTTTGATCCAAGAGGGGGCCTAGGGCATAGCCTAACCTCTAAAATAAACTCTAATAAAACATAATGGAACTAAGAAAACATAATGAGGATCCTCTCTAATGGTGGCTACAAACCCCTTAAATACTCTCCCAAAAACCCTAGCAAAACTGCCTAAAAAGCCCCTGAAAATCGGGCCCAAAACTGAATCTGCGCGTGCCCAGAAATCTGCGCTAGTTACGACTCGGCCGAGTGGAAATCTCACTCGGTCGAGTGGAAATCTCACTCGGTCGAGTGGACAGCTCACTCGGTCGAGTGGAAATCTCACTCGGTCGAGTGAGCTTTCCTGCAGAAACTCCAGAAAACAGCGCTCTGTCAAATCTGTCAAAAACTGTCAAAAACTGGTCACTCGGCCGAGTGGAAATGTCACTCGGCCGAGTGACACTGACATGCAAATTCCAGCACTGCAGCATCAACTTGCAGAAATTCTCCAGATTTCATCCGACCTCCGATTTGCGCGTTCTTGGCGGCGTTGGAATCGTCATGTAGTCTACTATCCATAAAAAATATGAGAAAAATAATTAACCCACTGGAATGATAGCATATTTCAAAAGAGTTGGAGGATGTCTGAAAATCTGGGCGCTTCGTGTCCTCCGTTTCACTCGGTCGAGTGGCAAATGTCACTCGGCCGAGGGGCATTTGGTACTCGGGCGGACGGCTTTCGTCACTCGGCCGAGTCAGGATTCTGGGGCAGACTGACGGATTACAGTAAGTTGGACATTTTGGCTTGCCGTCGGCTGGGTGCCACTCGGTCGGACGGAGTCTCCTCACTCGGTCGAGTCGGCGTGCGATGCTCGGTCGAGTGCACGCCGATACATCTCTGTTGCGTGTCCGATCTGGCCGGCCGAGCGGGGTCTCAATGCTCGGCCGAGTGACTCCTTCACTCGGCCGAGTGGCATGCTGAAAATGCCCAATCTTCATCTTTTCGCTCCCCCGTCGCTCCTACGACGTTCTTTCTTCTTCCACTCCTCTTCCATTGCAGAATAACCCTCAAAAGGGCCATGGTTGACACTCCGGAGTGGGTGCAAATCCTCTTGATCTCACAATCGATCCAAATCGCTCCATATTTCCTGAAATACGACAAAAACAAGAAATAGTGAAAAGTATCGCAATATTGTCGAATAATTGTGAAAAGCGTGATATGGGCGATCAAAATGGTATGCAAATATGCAGAAAAAAGGTGTAAAATATGGAGTGATCAGCCGTCCGCTTGAGGGAGCTGGAGGAGTCCTCCATGAGGGCTCAGGAGCGGGCCGGGGCGGCTGAGGTGGCTATGACGGAGGCCCAGATGGAGTCTCGGTGTCTCAACCTCCGTGTGGCCGAGTTGGAGGGACGAGTGGGTGACCTCCAAGGAAAGCTGGAGGATGCTCATCAGTCGGCTGAGGAAGCGGCGGAGTCGTTCCGCCTGGAGAGGGAGGAGCTTCAGAGGGAACTGTCGGATCGGCGCCAGGTGATGCGGCTTGCAGAGGAGGTGGAGAAGGGCGTCGTCGAGACCCTAGGGAAGAGGATCTTCGAGGTTCTCAGGGAGGCCTTCGGTAAGTATGAAGACCTCATCGCCCCTCGGATCGTCGAAGTCGTCCAGTCTTCCTTCCGGGAATGTGCGGAGCGTGTTCGGCAAGCCCCTCCGCCGGTCGATCCCCCTCGCTCCGAGCAGGGCGAAGTGCCCGAGGATGTGTCCTCCCGAGCTCGGGCTCCCTAAGCCGTCCCTCCCGGCCTTATCCTCAACTTTTTAAGCATCCGCTTCGCTTTGGGCCAGTCTACTTGAAATGGATCCCTGGCCCCCGCTATCTCCTTCGGCTTCGTTATCGGCTCCGTGGCCAATAATTGCTGGTTGCATGGCTGCTAGCTTGGGCTAACTACTTTGGGTCTTTTGTCAACCAATTTTGCTCTGTCGGTGTCGATCTAGCTTCTGTAGGTGAAGAACTCTGTCATTCGTCGTGAGTGGATTATTTGTAGAGTGTTTCCTTCGCCTTGATTCCCTGTAAATAAGACACGTTTTTGTACCCTGGTTAACTATTATAAACGAAATTGACTTACTCTGACTTCTCGTGTATTTTGCGTTGCTGCCTCGTTCTTGGCCTAGGATTGGATGACGTTCGCGTCGGCTGGGGGAATTGCCCTCAGACTTATGAGCGCAGGAGTCGGTCGACGAGGGCAAAGCTCCTCGGCTTAGGACCGGTCGGCGTCCGTGCCTGCTGGGGGAACTGCCCCGGACTTATGAGCGCAGGAGTCGGTCTGCGAGGGCAAAGCTCCTCGGCTTAGGACCGGTCGTCGTTCGCGCTGTCTGGGGGAACTGCCCCAGACTTTTGAGCGCAGGAGTCGGTCTGCGAGGGCAAAGCTCATCGGCTTAGGACCGGTCGGCGTCCGTGCCTGCTGGGGGAACTGCCCTAGGCTTATGAGCACGGGAGTCGGTCTGCGAGGGCAAAGTCCCTCGACTTAGAACCGGTCGGCGTTCGCGCTGGCTGGGGGGATTGCCCCCAGACTTATGAGCGCAGGAGTCGGTCGGCGAGGGCGAGGCTCCTCGGCTTAGGACCGGTCGGCGTCCGTGCCTGCTGGGGGAACTGCCCTCAGGCTTCTAAGCGCAGGAGTCGGTCGGCGAGGGCAGTGTCCCCCTTCCTCCTCCAGTGAGGCAGTGGCCTTCATTCTTTTGCACTATTAGTGAAATGTCAATTCCGTCGGGGATTTAAGAAAAGAAAAAAAGGGAATGCATTTGTACTCAAGAGCCCTGTCGGACCGGTACATTTGGAGGAAAAGGAAAAAAGGAAATGAATCTAGACAGAGGGATGTAAACCTAGATAACTCCCTCTTACTAGGCTGCAACTGGGGGGAGAGACATCGCCCGCTCACTCTATGATGCGGAGGGGACCTTGGACGGTGTTGATCTTCTTCCCCTTGTCTGGCTGCGTGGAGGTCCCTTCTCCGTGGGCCGGCTCATCGGCCTGGTTCCTGGCGTGCCCCCGGCTCATCAGCTTCTCAATGTCCTTCTTCAAATGCCAACAGTATTCAGTGTCATGGCCATCGTCCTTATGGAACTTGCAGTACTTCTCCCTGTTCTTCCCACCTCTTTTAGCCTTCGGTGGGGGGCGATCAGCTCGCTCTTCCTTCTGTACTTGGGTGAGGACGGCGTCTGGGGTGGTGTCCCTCGCGCTTTCTCCCCGCTGTCTGTTCCTCGGCCTCTTCTCGGTCCGGTACCCTTCGGGGCTGACTCGTCCGCCGTCGCCGCGCTTGGTCCCTCGAGTGGCTTTTCCTGCATCCTCGGCCAAGGCCTCCTCGGTCAGCATGAAGCGTTCGGCCCTCGCCATGATCCCGGGGAGGTCCTTCGGGGGATCGTTGTGTAGGGACTTCTTGAGGCCTCTGTGGCGAAGCCCTTTCTTAAGGGCCGTCTGGACCACCAGATCAGGAGGGCTGTTCACGTTCAGCCTTTCCGCATTGAAGCGGCGCATGAACTATCGGAGCGGCTCGGCCGGGCCTTGCACTATGTTAAACAGATGTTCAGCACCAGGCTTGATCTGCCTCCCCGCCATGAACTATTTGCAGAACAACTGGGTGAGCTCCTCGAAGCTGTCGATGGAGCGGTCGGGCAGGCTGTGGTACCAGGTCCTCGCCGCTCCCCTGAGAGTAGAATAGAAGCCCCGGTAAAGCAGGTCATCGTCAGCTCCCTGGAAGGACATGTCCCCCTCGTAGTCCATCACGTGGTGTCCCGGGTCCCCTATCCCGTCATACTTTCCCAGCATCGGGATCCTGAATCGAGAGGGGACCCGTGCGTTGGTTATTCTCCGTGATAAGGGGCACCGGTCTCCGTGGATGCCCCCGGGGATGCGGCAGTCGCCTGCCTCTGGCTCGATCGGGGGTGGAGGAAGCACAGGCGCCAGTGGGGCTGGCTCCACGGCCCTCGCCACACTGGGGGTCAGGCTGACCCGACGCTCCCGACTCCTCCTGCGGGAGCTCCTGCTCCGCCGTGATCGGTCTCTTGAGTGGTGTCGTTCGCTTCTCCTGCGGCGAGACGACCGTGACCGACGAGATGATGCCGTCATCGATTCGCCCTCCGTCCCTTCGGTTTCTCTTCGACTCCTTTCACGATAAGGGGAGGAGGCGCGTGACCTCGCCTGACGAGAGCCGGACAGCGTGAACCGACGCTCCGTGTTCGGTTTCTGGGTCCCGTGGTCGTCGACCACGGCGGACCGCAAGTGCGGGGGACCCCCCGCCCATCGATGGCTATCGTCCAACGTGCCTCCGTTGGACGGCGCAGGGCCGACGAGCTGCTGTACCGTCGCGACCAACGTCTGGAGGCTCGCGTTGGTCTCCTGAGCCAGGGCGCGGAGCTGTCCCTGCGTGGCCAATTCTGAGCCGCCGGTCTCTTCGGTTGAGAGGGCGGGGTGGCTGCCGACGGGCGTGTCCTCGGGGTTGCCGTTTGATGCGCCATTCCCCTCCTCCGGGATGGGGGGCATGCGCTTCCTTCCATTGCTGGCTCGTGCCATTGTTGGTGTGGTTTGCTGCTTCGTGGGACGGTTTTCGGTTCCCACAGACGGCACCAGATGTTTCAGAGTGTTTTCTCACTACAAAGCGTTGACCGTGGATAACCCGATCAACGTGGTCAAGGGGCCCGCTTGGGTCCCTCGGGGGCTTCGAATCGGTGCAGATGGGGCGAGGGGAAGCCTCGGCCCTGGTTGAGACGCTCGGCCTCGGACAGACGAGCACGGCCTCGGAGGTAGGACGACGAGGGGTAGCCTCAGTCGTCCAGCTAGATGCGTGGTCAGCGAGGGGCGGAGGGGAAGCCTCGGCCCGGGTCGAGACGCTCGGCCTCGGTGGGTTGCGCTCGGCCTCGGCAGTCGGACGACGAGGGGAAGCCTCAATCGTCCAGCTGGTTGCGTGGTCGGCGAGGGGTGGAGGGGAAGCCTCGGCCCGTTGATCTGATGCCCTCCTGCGTAGACGAGAACGCTCGTCAGGGGGGCCGGACCTTGGTTCCGGCCAAATCCCCTCCGATGCCTAAGTCAGACAGAGATCTGAAAGATGAGGCCCGGCGGAGACGGTTCGACTCGTGATGAGATCGGAACGGCGTCTCACGGCGCGAGCGGGGGAGGAAGGAAATGAAATGGGGGAACTAGGTCGTTGATGGAGTACCTTAGGTTCTAGATACCTGAGATGCGGTCCTTTGTCCTGTTGTCCTCCTAGCCCCTTTATAGACCTCCGCCGTGATTGCCCCCGACCCACGTTGCTCGTCCGCCCCCAATCGTGCCCCCTCAATCCGCCCCCTGCCGCCGCTCCCTGCGCCATGCCAGCCTCCCCCCATAACTGCCATTAAGTGGTCGTGGGATCGAGGGAGCGGTTATCGCAGGAGTGGGTGAGTGACCCATATGTTACCGGGGCCGGGTCGGATCTACATTCGGGGGAGTCCCCGATAGGGCCTTATCGAGTGGGCCTGAGTGCTCAGATGGGCTCGTGACCGGGGGTCGGGTTTTCGGGCTCGTGTCTTTCGGGCCTCGGCCAAATAGGCGTAACAATATTCATGTTATATATGGTTATACAAATTGCAAGTCTCATATATTGTTTATAAGCCATATATTAAGATTGAACAAATAAATTTTTTAACATTTTTTTGCAATAACATCATTTTTATAATATTATATTCAATGTTTGTAAAATCATCAAAAAGGGGGAGAATGTTGGAAACTCACAAACTCCTCATGTGGTTTTGATGAAACAAACATATTATCTTTATACTAACTTTATCTATGCAGATGTTATAGCACAAATTCACTAAGACAATCATCAAAGTGTACAAATTGCAAGAAGCATCCACTACAAGACGAAGTTTATCGATGATATTTCGTATCTTGCAAATATGATGTAATATTTATTTTTTTCTTGCATTTGCTTAGAATGTAAAAGCCTTGATGATAATCTATCTTAGACATTTAGGGTCCGTATTCAAAAAAATCACCTCAGAAATCCTATTAGTCGACCAACCCCTAATGCTAGTCGACTAATTTTAATATTAAAATATTTCTGTCCCAAAATTTCGTCAGACCTAATTTCTAAGTCTCTAGGACCATTTTCCTAAGAATTTCTTAATTTTGAAATTTTAGTCGACCAATAGACTGTGTTAATCTACTAGTCTATTTTCAAAACAGTTATTTTTAATGATTTATTATTTAAAAAATATATTTTATTTCTGGAAGTTAGAAATGCCATAAACGGCTACTTTCTATCAGTTTATATCCGTTTAAAGAAGTTATTTTCTGAAAGGACACCTCAACAACCAGAATCTTAGTCAGGAGTTCTAATTAGTCGATCAGGAACTCATATTAGTCGACTAATAGAAAAACTTCCCTAAAATTTTTTGAAAATTTAGGCAGTTGTCCAACGTTCAAAAACTACCTTTTGGACTATAAATAGACCCCCAGACCCCTGCCTAAAAACACACGAAAATTCGCTTTCTTTCTCTTTTCTTAAGTTTACTTTCTCTCTCTAGAAAGTTAGTGATTTTCAGATTTTCTTAGAGGAACCTCTGCAGAAATTTTTCCTCCATAGAAAGTCCAATCTTCAAGTTCGTTATACTACAAGTTCCATCCAGAACCTTGGAGATTCAATCACCTTCCTTGCGCAATAATTCCATCAATTATCAGCGTTATAGGTGATATTGTTTCATACTCTCTCTTTACTTTATTTGGTGAATCTCTTGTTGAAGAGATTGTACAAGTTTGCAACATAGGGAGTGTTGGCATCTTTATATGTTGATTACTTGTAGGGAGTAAGTGTTTTAGTGGATTCAAATCTCTACGGGGTAGAGAACTGGACGTAGGATCACAAGGATCCGAACTGGGATAAAAATCTATGTGTTTGCGTTTGGAATATTCTGGGTTGTGTTATTTCCGCACTTTCATTGCAAATTTTTATTAACTTTTAATTTTTCAATATCGTCATGATTTATACTATTCACCCCTAGTGTATTTGGTGTGCCAGGAGATCCAACATTTTATTCCATTAATTGATTTCAACGGTTTGCTTCATAGGTTTTTAATAACTTTCATCAATTTCATTTAGCCATGCCACAAACCTTATAGGTGTTACAAGCTTAACAACATAATCATCAACCCCAACATCTATTAAATCCTGCTTTTCCTCATGTGTGGAGCTTGAACCAACACCTACAATCTTAGCAGAGACATCCATTGATCGTAACCTCTGTATGCCCTACAACAAAAGGAAAAAAAAATTTGTAGATAATATAAGCAAAATATATAGCATTAAAAGTTTATGCACATCTAGGGGCAAAGTTATATAAAGAAATAGCTCAACCCAACCGCTCCCCCCCCCCCCAAACATTTGCAAAATTCATTAAACTCAGCCAAACCCACATAAAATTTCAACAATGCTAATGATTCGAAATCATTTAATAAATCTATTTATTTTATATGATTTCAAATCTATTCTTACCTTCTATGGCAAAGTGTTTCAAAGAAAGCCTTTTGAGTAGATTTCTGACTTGACACTTTCATGTTATTTTTTTAGTTTAAAATATTCAAAATGAAAATGCAAGTCTTGCCAAGGGGCACAACTTATTAGAACTTACCTCTTAAACTATTATTAAATTTTAAACTAAAGAAAAATAAATGCCTTTTTGGTTATAAAGAGAATAAATCTTGGGGAGATGATTATGGGTGATAATGCTTGCTTACTTTGAGAATACATGTTAATTTTAAACTACAGAAAAATAAATGCCTTTGGTTATAAAGAGGATAAATCATGGACAGATGATTATGATTGATAATGCTTGCTTACTTTGAGAATATATGTTAAATTTTCAAAACGAAAAGCATAGTTAAAACTAGCTAAGAGATATGACTAGTTAACACACTTATCATATAGCTTAAACTAGTAAAAGAAAATTAAATATCATACTTTTTAACATAAGTTTTGTTCGTAGTGAAAGGATGGTAAAGATAAATTTCTCACAATTCCATTACAGACCATTCTAGTATGAAGATATGAAAAAAAAATGCCTCCATATGGGGAAAAAGTTAAAGAAAAAACTTAATACGTATTATCTACTTTAGTGTAGTTCTTAAATAAAAAACTATAATATATGTTAGATAATCACATATTACTATTTACTATGCAAAATGTAATATTGCACTTACTTTTTGTTATGATAAGAAAATAGGGTTTTAATTTGATTATTTAGAATATAAATGTGTTAGACGTTTTAAAAACTTATATGTTGCAAATTTTAATTGAATAATCTTTAGATTCTTTAGGATATATACTTTCTCTAGGTTTTGTGACTGAAAAATTTGATTCAATAAGAGTAGAAAAATGTCAAATACCTCAACACCATTCATGATTGGCATATGCTTGTCCATAAGAACAAGATCGAACTTCTCTCCTGCAAGGAAAATGTCAACTGCCTCCATTCCATTCCATGCAGCATGGCTCTCTACTCCAATGATATTAAGGATTCTTTTCCAAATCCTTTGCTCAGTTTCGCCATCATCCACCAGTAACACCCTTAATTTATTATTAAAAGTTCGATTTTTCCAATCTTGGGAATCTTCGTAAGCATTGGTCGCATTTGGCAGAATTGAAACACTGCAAAAAAACCAAACATTTTTTATGGTGATGTGAGTGAGTGAGTGTGAGAATTATAGTTAGTCATTATGCACAATCATAACTAGATAAAGATTGTAGAATAACTATAATATGCTCCTATCATTATGCTATCAGAATTGAAACACTACAAAAGATATTGGAATTCATACTTTAAAAATGATCACATCAAGAAATCTAAAGTGTACCTTACTAATATGTAATAGGTGAACTCACCTTACAAATTACTTTTTGCATAAAAATTTTAGCTTCACTTGACAATGTCGATATTTAAATGCATATGTAAATTACAATTGTTTATTACATTTTATATGAAATTACAAATTTATGCCAAAAAATTATCATGTTCTAGTTGTCGAGAGTACAATATCAGCAATTATATATGTACAATAAGAAATTAATTTTCATAAATTATATAAGCTTTTTTGCAAGAATGCAAGTAATAGATAGCAAATGGGCATTTGCAACATGCCAAGAATGAAATAGTTCTTTTATTTTGATATTATACATACATATATACACACACACACACACACAACATATTTATGAAACTAAATTATACAGATTCTAAAACACAAACATGAATAAAAACATATATCCAATTACTTCCTTAAAACAGAACATATGTTAATAAAGTCAATGGAAATTAGTTTTAACACAAGTTACAATTTTCAAACAAATCTTTACCTCATCATCTATTAACTGAAAATCTATATCAGTAGAACATCTTACTGCCTTTTGATCTGAAATTATTCATATAACAATTGCTACAAATCAAGAAAAAGTTCAAGAAATTACCTTGGTGCATTTTGAAAGTTTGGGATACCCATTAACAAGTTTTTGTGGTGTGCTCAAACTCCTCGATGGTATAAATATAAAATGACACGTAATATGCTAGCATTTTCTCTTTCTATATCTACTAAAAGATACACTACAATATGAAGATTAAAATGGCAAAAGATTCACTAAATCTTTTTGTGTTTTAATAAGCGGCAAAACGAAACTAAATAATTACTATAAAAGATTTCTATTGGGTATGATAACAGTGAATTAATGTCAAACGCGTGATGTGCACGCATCAGAATAAGTTAATACGCCTTCCAACTTTAACAAAGAGAAAGATCTTGAAAAAAAAAATCATAGAAAGCACAAAGATAAGAGTGCTGTTATTTGCACCACACTGTTTTATGAATACACCACAAAACTTTTTGTTTTCCAATTTTAACCCCAACATATCTGATTTCACCACACGACACTCCGTTTCATTTTCAACTCACCACGTTCAGCCGCTAGCAAGGAGTGGGGGTCCATTGGAGTTGTGGGGTGGAGTTTTTACTGAGCCAGGGGAAGATGGCCGCGGGAGGAGCTTGGGGCGTGGGAGGAGGAGGCGTTGGCCGTGGGTCGGGGTGGCGGATGGAGGAGATGGAAGGTTCGGGCTGTTGGGCGGAGACGTGGCTGGAGATGGAGGTCGATGGGAGGCTGAATCGATGTGTGGTTTCTAGGGAGAGTAGGGAAGAACGGCGGAGAGAGAGCAGGGGAGTTCGGTCGGCGAAGTTGAAGGATGAAGGTGGCAATCTGGGGTCGAAGGGAAGAGGAACAGGCAGTCAGAGGTCGACAAGAAGAGGAATGGCAGAGGGAGGTCGGAAACAAGGGAGACGCAGGCGGATTCTGGGTTGTGGGTTCGCCGGAGAAGGGAAGATGGCCGGGGTGCTGGCGAGAGGTCTGATCTGGGCAACGAGTGCTACAGCCCGATTGGAGAGGTCGTCGGTGCGTGGTAGACGACAAGATCCCATCGACCGGGTGGTGGCCTGGGGTTTCGAATGGGGAGGAGGTTGAACTGGATTAAGAAGAAAATGAGAAGAATAAGAAGGAGAGGACGACGACGATCGTGGGGTGTTCTGGGGGATGGCCCAAGCTCCTCGACCCACGGCCAACGCCTCCTCCTCCCACCAAACACGTGTTATAGGGGTTAAAATTGGAAATTAGAAATAATAATATTGTGGTGAAATTAGATGTGTAGGGGTTAAAATTGGAAAGCAAAAAAATTTTGTGGTGTATTCATAAAACAGTGTGGTGCAAATAACATCACTCCAAAGATAAATCACTACAATAAAAAAAGCAATCACACCTAGAGACACAAGATTTGTAGTGGTTCGACACGATGTGGCCCATATGTCCAGTCTCCCATCGTCACGATTTCCACTAGATCAGAGATGTAGCACAGGAGAATACACCAACTATTAAGATCTCCTCCAAAACACAAGTGAACCTTCTTGACAATGCAAATCTAGCACTCTAGCAATTACAACGTCTCCTATACACTCAACAATGGAAAGATTTTATCTCAAACCCCTTGAACGAGGAATATCCCCTCTCACAAATCTTGTAGCCATCTTCAAGAACTCTTGCCATGTCTGTTAGGTCATACGTATGTGACTATTTTGTCATTTATGGCACCTTGGTATATTTATGTCTGGTCTTAATTATCTTGAAGGAGAGATTTCATATATTGGCCATGTTGGATGATATGTTGAACATTATGTTGCAACATGAGGTCCAACATGCTGTGTCAGAAGGCTGGAAATGAATGACGATCTTCATCGACTATTGAAGATAGATTACTAATGATCTTTTGCAATTCTTTCAATGCATTCTGGTATATGCTGTTATATCTGAATATTCACTGAAGATGCATTTGGAAGTTATTTTCTCTCAGAGTTGATTTGGGAATCTATTGGAGAGATACTCGCCCGCAAATTATTGGCTGTCATATCCTTGAAGATATTGCGGAACCACCTGTTCAAAGTGGTTCTGATACTTGCAGGCTGCCGATATGCTCGGATGTGATCAAACGAACTTCCTTAACTTCTCCATGATTGAGGGGGAGAGGGGTATGTAAGGTGTGTGCAGGATTGCGGCTAGGGTAAGACTTTTTCGAAAGTTTCGAAGAACTCCGGGAGGGACGTTGACGGCTGTCGAGGTAGGGAATCAAGTGAGTTGATTCTAGTCAGTTTGCAAGGGGATCTTGCACGCAAGAGGAGCTTGCAAGATTACTCCATGGGTTGGTATAGACCACCCATCACAATTTGTATTGAGGGGGAGGTTGTTCCTCCTAATAGAAACGTGGTATTAGTGATTGTATTCATTGATATTTTAGTGGAGTAATCTGATTTTCTGGGCGGGACCCCATAGATGTAGGTGTGCGCACCGAACTTCCTTACCAAGTCTTGTGTGTCGTGCTTGGTTCTTGTGTTTAATCATTGTGTTTATTTGCTTATCTCTACGTACTGAATAATAATTGGTATCAGAGCAGGTCATCTGTGTTGCTTTGTTGTCAAAGTGGGCGTGATCTTGGTTGTTTAGTACACAAATCATGAATAAAAAAGAAGGCCCTTCCGTTACTCGCCCTCCGCTACTCACCGGTAACAACTATACATATTGGAAGTCTCAAATGCGTGCCTTCATCAAATCTCTTGATGAGAAGGCATGGGTTGCCATAATTGAAGGATGGACTCCTCCAGTCGATGTCGACAAAGAAGGCAAAGAACACCTCAAACCAGGAAGAGACTGGAGCCCAGAAGAAGATCGAGCTGCTCTAGGAAACTCAAAGGCCGTGAATGCCATTTTTACCGATGTTGACGAAGAACAGTTCAAGTTGATCTCCACGTGTGAGTATGCCAAAGAAGCGTGGGATATTCTTCAGAATGTTCATGAAGGCACTAGTATGATAAAAGCTTCTAAACTCCAAATGCTTGCGTCTCAGTTTGAAAATCTAAGGATGAATGATGATGAGACCATAGCTGAATTCAATGGGAGGCTGAGAGACATAACTAATCTGGCCTTCCAGCTAGGGAAAAAATACTCACAAAAGAAGTTGGTCGAGAAAACGTTAAGATCCATTCCAGACAAGTTCTCTGCAAAAATTACAGCCATTGAGGAAATGAGAAACACGTCCACTATGAGACTGGATGAACTCATGGGTTCTCTTCAGACCTATGAAATGAATCTGAAGCAGAACAAAAGGGACATAGGGGTGGCACTAAAAGTAGAAGTTTGTGAAGCACCAAAATCAGATAATGGGTCAGAGCTAGATGATGACATTGCCTTGTTGACCAAGAACTTCAGCAAAATGATGAGAAAGATCAACAACAAGGGTCAGAACCTCAGATCTGTCAATAAGGTGCCACCGCCGAATCTTCCCACTGCAGGAAAGATTACCAGTCGACCTACTCAGAAGTATGATCCGAAGAACAAAGGCAAATGAATACAATGCAGAGAATGTGAGAGTTTTGGTCATATACAAGTGGAATATGCCAAAACTCTCAAGAAGAAGAAAGGGAAATCTTTAGCAAGCACCTGAAGTGATGATGAATCAAAAGAAAGTGCAGGAGATGAGGAAATCACTAGTAACTATGTCGCCTTTGCAGCTATCCTAAAAGGACAATCTGATTATGACACTCAGTCATGTTGGATCGGATGTTGCAACATCAGGTACAACATCTGACAACAAATTGGACAATGGAAGACAGCATGTTGCAACATCAAGTACAACATCTAGTCTTGAATCTGACTCGAAAGTTGAGAGTGATGAGGAAACGAGTGAAGATGACATTTGAACAGCCTATCAGACTATGTTTGACAAGTGGATGAAGATTTGTGCAACAAACAAAGCATTGAAGGATGAAAATGTCGGATTGAAGGGTGAAAAGGAAGATGCCAAACCTAGACTTCTGAAGGCCGAGATCAGTCTCAGGAATCTTGAGAGTAGTCTCAGAAAAACCTTTCTCAGAGCTGCGAAGGTTGAAAGTTTTCTCAACAAGTGGAACTCTGGAAGGTCGAAACTTGATGACATTCTAAATATGAGGAAAATCTCAAGAGATCGCACTGGTGTGGGGTACAACAGAGGATGCTATTACCATGTCCCTAAGGAAAGACGAATTCTTGTGACCAATGAGCTGGAAAAGATGGGTCAGCTCAAGATGCATGAACAGAAAAAGAAGCGGAGTAAATGTACAACATTTGGTCGTCCTGTGTGCAGTTACTGCAGGCTCATAGGACATACCGAAAGAAACTGCTTCAGTTGCATGCGACATTGGCGTGAAGAGAGAAATGTCAGATACTCTAACACAAATATGATGAAGAAATGGGTAAGGAAGTCTGAACTATATAGCATGGTGGCTCACACTTCATTAATTGTTTTTTTAAGAACATGTGGTACTTTGACAGTGGGTACTCCCGGCATATGACCGGCAACCGGAATCTTCTTACAGAGTATGACGCATGTAACAAGGGTCGCGTAACCTTTGGTGATGGTCAAAGAAGTAAGGTTGTTGAAAAAGGAAGTCTGAACGTAGCAGGATCTGTCAATCTGAAGGATGTGATGCATGTCAAAGACTTAAAGGCTAATCTTATTAGCATAAGTCAACTATGTGATTAAGGTCTTTTGGTTCGGTTCACTAAAGAGAAGTGCTTAATCTACAATGCAGATGATGAGTGTATTCTTACTGGGACAAGGTCTACTGATAACTGCTACCTTCTCCAAGAAGCTAACACATGCCTCAATGTCACTGCAGATGTCTCTGAACAGTGGCATCAAAAGTTAGGGCATCTCAACTTCAAGACTCTGATGAAGATATCGAAAGTGGGAGCTGTCCGAGGAATGCCGGTTCTAAACAAGAAGAAAGAGAGACCGTGTGGACCTTATCAACTAGGAAAGCAATAGAAGACCAACCACAAGAAACTTCAGACGATTATTACATCCAAGATCCTAGAACTGTTGCACAGGGATCTGATCGGGCCAACCTCAGAAACTCGATTAATTGTCAGGATCCGAAGTGACCATAGCAAGGAGTTCAAGAACCACTCATTTGCTGATTTTTGTGAGACTTGATTAATTGCTCATGAATTATCAGCTCATAAGACTCCTCAATAAAATGGAGTGGTTGAAAGGAAGAACCGCATCTTGCAAGAGATGGCTCGTATGATGATGAATGCCAGTGAGATCGATACAAAGTGGTGGGCCGAAGCAATCAACACTGCATTATACACTATAAACAGAGTTTATCTCCGACTTAGAACTGAGAAAACTCCATTTGAAATCTGGAAAGGTAGAAAACCTGATGTATCATACTTTCATATCTTTGGAAGCAAATGCTATATTCTGCAGGATCATACTCCTAGAGGGAAGTTTGATGCAAAGAGTGATGAAGGAATATTTCTTGGGTATTCTACAACAAGCCGTGTCTTCAGAATATTTAACAAGCGTACCAACGTCATGATGGAGTCTATTAATGTGGTCGTAGATGATTGTGATCAAAAGGAGGCAGCTGTTGTTGAAGGAAGGGCTTCTCGTGAAGACTACACTGATAAAGAAGATCATGTTGAAGATAATGTTGCAACATCCGACACAACACATGTTCATGTTAGACCCAATGTTGCAACACATGAGACAACATCAATTGAGGAACCGTAGAGTGGGTCAGGTGATGCTCAAGCTCCTGAAAGTATCACCAGAGTCATATGGAATCATCTTCCAGAGCTTGTTATAGGAGATGTTCTTGATGGTCATCGCACGATAGGTACGAGCCGTGTCAACTACCGTGATCTTGTCGGGTATGTCTGTGTCCTCTCCTTAGTCGAACCTAAAAATGTGAAGGAAGCCCTGATAGATGAGTTTTGGGTGTCTGCAATGCAAGAAGAACTGAACCAGTTTCAGCGAAATGATGTCTGCATACTGGTTGAAAAACCAAAGCGGATAAAAGTTATTGGTACGAAATGGATATTAAAGAATAAGAATGATGAGAAAGGAAACGTCACTCGCAACAAGGCTCGTCTGGTGGCTCAAGGTTACACTCAGGTAGAAGGCATCGATTTTGATGAGACATTTGCCATGTTGCTCTTCTGGAGTCTATCAGGCTCCTACTGGTCGTTGCCTGCAACTTCAACTTCAAGCTTCATCACATGGACATGAAGAGTGTTTTCCTGAATGGAATACTGAGTAAGAAAGTGTATGTCGAATAGCCCAAAGGGTTTGAAGACTCATTTCTCCCTAATCATGTTTATCAGCTGAAGAAGGTCCTCTATGGCTTGAAGCAACTTCCAATGGCCGGGTATGAGAGATTGACTAAATATCTTCTTCAGAAGGGTTATGAACGAGGGAGAGCTGACAAGACGCTGTTTGTACAAAGAACTAGGTCTGCCATCATTGTTGCTCAGATCTATGTTAAGGACATAGTGTTTGGTTCCACCTCGCAACAGTCAGTTTGTGAATTCACAGCTCTCATGCAGAGATAGTTTGAGATGAGCATGGTCGGAGAACTGAATATGTTTCTTGGGCTTCAGGTAAAGCAATCCAATGATGGTATATTCATTTCACAGAGCAAGTATGATAAAAATCTAGTGAAGATATTTGGACTGGAGAAGGCCAGACAAGTCCGCACTCTTATGTCGACAAGTGACAAACTCTCTAAAGATGATGGAGAAAAATCAGTGGAGGTCAATTTGTACAGGAGTAAGATATGGAGTTTACTGTATCTGACTGCCAGCAGACCGAGACATCAGTTTCAGTGTAGGGTTATGTGCCCGCTATCAAGCTAGTCCTAAGAAGTCTCATATTACGGCGGTCAAAAGAATAATCAGATATGTTAGTGGGCCAACCAAATATGGTATATGGTATACCAAAGACACGAACACCTTACTGTCTGGTTACAGCGATGCTGATTGGGCATGAAATGCTGATGATAGGAAAAGTACAACGTGTGGTTGTTTCTATGTAGGAAACAATCTTGTGTCTTGGTACAACAAGAAGCAGAACTCTATTTCTCTATCCACGGCTGAGGCTGAATACATTGCTGTAGGGAGTTGTTGTACTCAACTCCTATGGATGAAGCAGTTGTTGACTGACTACGGGGTGGAGTAGGCTGTATTGACTATCTTATATGATAACCAGAGTGCAATCAACATCTCCAAGAATCCGATTCAACATTCAAGAACCAAACATATAGACATTCGACACCATTTCATCAGAGAATTGGTAGAGAAGAAATTTCTAGTCGTGGAACATGTTGCAACATCCAGCCAATTGGCTGAAATTTTCACGAAACCCCTCGATTCATGCAGATTTGAAGAATTGCGACCGGCTCTAGGGTTATGTTGTATATAATGTTGCACATCATGTTGCACATCATGTTGCAACATAAGTGGTTATTGGGCTGCAGTTAGTTGGTTGGGCCGATTTAAAGTTCAGGCCGATATATTTGATTCTCCCAAATCTATTCCCTCCTACGGCACTCTTTCCTCTCCAAAATACCTTCAAAATAATAGAAGTGTGTTTTTTCTAGGGTTTTATTGCACCCTTCTTGAGAAATTCTCTCCCTCATCTACTGCAATGACTCGCGATCAAAGCCAAAAATCCTCTTAGACCCCTCGTTGTTCTTCTCGTCGGTCTTCGTCATCAAAAAGGGTTGCGTCTTCATCCTCTCCTCCATATGTTAAACGAAAAGGGATGGTCCCTCGATCGGCTTGTGTCTCATCGTCTGGTCTCATCGTCTGGTAATTATCCTCCCTTTCTCTCTCAAATGTCTTCTCAGGACATGCATTACCCCGTAACGTCAAATTGGGTATTGATCCCATTTTCTCCAATTCTGGATATTCCTCTCTTTGTCAACCCCTCGTCTTCCGATTCTGACAAGGATGAAGATTTTCCTGCACCAGTCACTATTCAGGACTGGTTCTGGTATCTTCGAAAGACTGGCCGAAAATTGGACCTATCGTGGATGGATTTCACAGGTGTTAGACTTGGTCCTTACAAATTGGTCAAGTTAAGAGGAAAATTGATGAGCGTGGAGGTTCTTGATGATGATGAGATCGTCCTTACCATCTGTCGGAGAAGGAAGTCGTCTGTAAAAATAACTGAAATTGAGATTCGGGAGATTTCTGATTCAGAGACACCCATCCCTGCTGAAGATGTTGGAGAAAATGTTGAGGCTGAAGTGAATTCAGGCCATGTGAATGTTGATGTTAAGAATGCTGATGTCCATGTTGCTCCTGAGGATACTGGTGCAAATGTAGATGCTGCATATAACCTGCCTCCAATCTATCATGTTCCTATTGATGCTCAAGATGGCAGCCTTGACCCAGCTGTTCCTGTAGTGAATGAAGAAGATCCTCATATGGATGACCCCCAGTGTTGGAAAAGTCTGGATTCACATCTGATATCCACATGCCTCAAATTTCTGAGGAAGGTCTGTCCCAGGAGGTAGATGCTATTTCACCTATTGCAGATATGCCAAAGGTGACTCCTGTTGTTGATACTACCCTAGGGGAGGCTCCTGCAGATGCTGCCTCTGTTGATGATCCAAGTGCAACACTAGAAGCCGATATTCCCTGTGATGTTGTACAAAATGTTGCAACATCAGATGCAACATGCAAGCTAGTTGTGCAAGGAGAAGCTGGTTTTGTATCCTAGCCTGGTCTACCTGAAGATGACCTGGTTCCCCCACATGCTCGCAAGCCCAGCTCTGCACCCAGAAAATGTGTTGATACTTCCTTCCATGGTTCTACATCTCCTTCAAAGAGAGCAAAAATTTCTGCTACTTCAGGTTCTGCATCTTCCTCTTCTTTTACCACCTCTGATGCTATAAGCAAGATTTTCTTTGATAAAACTTGCAAAAAGAGATGGTCTCTTTATTCAGAGAGAGCCATTCTGGCTGAGAAATCCTTGTCAGTTTCCACCTTTGCCAAGACAAAGTTTGTCTCCATTCTGAAAGACCTCAACATGTTTTATGTTGCTACATGCTTCGAATCCTATAACCCTGTTTTGGTCAGAGAATTCTATTGCAATTTATTCAAGTCCGCAGGTGATGCTTCATCTAGATAGGCCTTTCATGCCTACAAAAGAGGGAAGATTATTTCCATTTCTCCCTCTGGTCTGAACAAGATACTGCAGTGGTCCTGCCCTCCCACTCTGCCTGCTTTTGGTGAGTCAGTAGGAGATAATTATGACACCATCATTCAAGTGGTCAAAGCTGGGAAGATGATCTATTGGCCCAAGTCCTTATCAATTCCCTCCTCTGCACTGTCTGCAAAGTTCTTTTTGTTGTACAGAATTGCCACTAGAAACTGGCTCCCCACCTCAAACGTTTTAGTTGTCACCAAAGAAATGAGCAAATTGCTATATTCAGCTGGTATTAAGCAGCCATTCAATCTTGGGATAATTATATTTGATTCTATTTTATCTCTATCTGAATCTTCTGGAACTGCTTCATCTCTGCCCCATGCATGTCTTATCTCACTGATGTTGTCGGCTCAGTAAATTTCACCCTCTGCCTCTGAATTATCTGTCCCATGTTAGGGCATCAGCTACACAGGTAAATCTGTGATAGGGAAACCTGATGATATCTCTGGTTTTTCTTTTGCTGGAGCTGGACCTGCACCTGTGTTAGTTCTTGAGTTCAAGACTAACGTTGTTTTGATGATGATCAATACATTATGTTAGTGTGCTAATCAATGTTCATGTAGAACTCTAGGTTGATATTGAATATCTTTGAGAATCATTAGCCACTCATATTCTCTCCCATTTCCCTCTCATGAGCACATTTCTCTTCATGCATTGAAGCTAGTCAGGTAAGTGATGTTTCGTTTTGTTTTATGTTCGAAACCCTATTTCTCTTTGTGGGATTAGGATACTCTCTTTGTGGGAGTAACTCTCTTAGTGGGAGTTTAGTGTCCTAGTGTAGGGCTAACCCTAATTCTCTGAATGGGAGTTAGTGATTCTCTTAGTGGGAGTCTTGACCCTTGTGTAGGGTTGGTTTGGTCCTTGTGTAGGGCAAAATCCTCTTGGTGAGGTCTCTCTCTTTGTGGGAGTGCATCCCTTTGTGGGATTTGTATTCACTTCTCTTTGTGGGATTATAGTGAATATTGGTGTGGCTGGATGTACCCAAGTTTTGGGGAACCCTGGTAAAATCTCTGTGTTTGCGATTGTTGTTGTTGAGTACTTTGTTTAATTTCCGCTGCTTTTTGTGCTTTAATTTTAGTAACTTTTAATTAAGCACTTTGCTTGCTATTACACTATTCCAGGGTCCCTTGCAACATGCACCATCTTCTCCATCTTCTCCTGTATCTGTACCAGCCACTGATAATAAGCAACCATTCTCTGCTCCTTCTAGCCCTGAACCTCCTTGCCCGTGGCCTCTCAGTCTATTATTATAGAAGACATCCTTGTATTTGAGAAGGCTCTGCAGAATGTAGAGAATCAGCTGCTTCTTCTTCAAGGACAGAAAGTTTTAATTGAAGCTCAGAAAGCCATGCTTGAAGACAGGATCTCTCTGCTGAAGTCCAAGCTTCCTCCTGTTTCTTCAGAATCTGTGGATATTGCTTTTGGAAGTTGCACCAAGTGAGGTATGTTCTTTGGCTTTAGTGGCCCAAAGGGGGAGATGATATGCGTATATGTATTTATTGGCTGGTCATGGTAGTGGGTGTTGGACTGCATGTTGGTTAGTCATGTAGTCATGTTGCAACTTTTCTTGTCTAATGTTTGCTGTTATGAAGGGGAGGTGTGTATGGAGTTTAGAGTTCAGAAATGTTTGTTGTTATGGAGGGGAGGTGTGTATGTAGTTCAGAGTTCAGAAATGTTTTTCGTGGTTTGTATTGGGCTTCCCCATTTATGAAAATGTTCCTTCTGTTATGCGTCATTCTTATTCTTTTCCAGCATGGTGTGATCTATTATGATTGTGCCACTAAATGCCAAAGGGGGGGTTTGTTAGGTCATACAATGTGGTTCCGTCCTCCCTTGCCTTGCGATGTGACTATGTTGTCATTTATGGCACCTTGGTATATTTATGTCTGGTCTTAATTATCTTGAAGGAGAGATTTCATCTATTGGCCATGTTGGATGATATGTTGAACATTATGTTGCAACATGAGGTCTAACATGCTGTGTCAGAAGGCTGGAAATGAATGATGATCTTCATCGACTATTGAAGATAGATTACTTCTGATGTTCTACAATTTTTTCATTGCATTCTGGTATATGCTGTTATATCTGAAGATTCGCTGAAGATGCATTTGGAAGTTATTTTCTCTCAAAGTCAACTTGGGAATCTATTGGAGAGATACTCGTCCGCAAATTATTGGCTATCAGATCCTTGAAGATATTGCGGAACCACCTGCCCAAAGTGGTTCCGATACTTGCGGGCTGCCGATCTGCATAGATGTGATCAAACGAACTTCCTTAACTACTCTGTGATTAAGGGGGAGCGGGGTATGTACGGTGTGTGCAAGATTGCGGCTAGGGTAAGACTTTTGCAAAAGTTTCGAAGAACTCCGGGAGGGAGGCTGACGGCTACCGAGGTAGGGGATCAAGGGAGTTGATTCTAGTCAGTTTGCAAGGGGATCTTGCACGCAAGGGGAGCTTGCATAGATTACTCCATGGGTTAGTAGAGACCACCCATCACGGTTTGTATTGAGGGAGAGGTTGTTCCTCCTAATAGAAACGTGGTATTAGTGATTGTATTCATTGATATTTTTAGTGGAGTAATCTGATTTTCTGGACGGGGCTCCGCAGATGTAGGTGTGCGCACCGAACTACGTTACCAAGTCTTGTGTGTCGTGCTTGGTTCTTGTGTTCAATCATTGTGTTTATTTGTTTATCTCTACGTACTAAATAACAATGCCAAACACCTTCAATTCTTGGTGTGTACCATGTATAAATTCATTATTAGGGTTACAAAGGCTGTTTTACGTTGTGGTCGTTCGATTTGATCATGTATCTGTTGGATATGGAAGACGTTAGTACACCCTTGTAGGGGATGTACGAGGGAATACGGACCTCGAACGTCGCGTACACGAAGTCGTGCGCAAAGGGAATATGTTCCCTTGCGGAGAGGATCTCTAGATTGATGGGAAAGTCGCATTATATGTGCATAAGTGCATGCGACATATGGCTAATAAAGGGGTAATATCTTAAGCTTATATTGTACCATACATATGGTACAACTTAAGCTTATAATATGCCATGTACGATGGTACACCTTAGTTAAATTGTTCCAAAGGAACAATTGCTCCTAAAATAACTACCTTGGGGGCTATAAATAAGACCCAAGGGTTAGCCATTTTCCTTACACTTTGCATGGCTTTCATGCATGCATCTTCATTCTAGCGAAGCTCTGCCGAAATACTTCCTCTCCCTTTTATCCAAGTTCTTAATCTAAAAGTAGAGATTTAGATTGTGGATTTAGTAGCCTTACTCCGTTCGTGAGAAGACTCGATCCGTCGTGGCGAATCCGAAGGTGAAGTTCGTAGACTACCGTGCTGCATACGCAAGCGTAAGTCTAAACTTCATTTATCGATCCTAACTCTGTTTTGACAGGATCCAACATTGGTATCAGAGCCATACGGGTTCGCCCCGGTCAAACCGCCGTCCCGTCGAAACTATGAACGAGTCGTTGTCTTTTTCACGAATGGGTCTCCTACCATTACGGATATGGTAGGAACGCTTCGTGACGGAGAGAACGCAGCGGTTGTTCTTTTCACGTTAGGGTCTCCTATCATTACAGATATGGTAGGAACTCTCCGTGACGGGAAGAACCGACCGTTCACGTAGTATGTTATTCATTTTTGGCACACGGCCATTAGGAAATAACCAATTTCTCGACGAACGGGTGCTTCATCGACGAACGTGTGCTTCATCGAGGAAGAAGGTGGTAGTTATTTCCATCGGGAAAGATGAAATTTGGTGCATGTGCACCATGGCCAAATGGGCTATGAAGGCCATGCACCCCCCCCTCCCCAAGCGGAGGGGGTTGGCTACGGCCAATAACCACCGGCGACCACCCCATCAAGGGGGAGGAGTGTGTGCGGCAACCCCATTCAAAGGGGGTGGCCGGCCATGGCCAAAGGGGCCATGGCCGGCCAATGACAAATGACCGTGGCCATGACCGGCCATGGCCAAGCCATGGCCGGCCATGGCCAGGCCGGCAGTGGCCGGCCATGGCCAGGCCGGCCATGGCCGGCCTGCCCGGCCCTGGCAGAGGCCAGGGCCGGCGCCCTGGCCACTGCCAGGGCCTGGCCGGCCCTGGCAGTGGCCAGGACCGGCCTGCCGACCCTGGCCGAGGCCAGGGCCTGGCCGGCCTTGGCCGGCCTCGGCCTGGGCAGAGGCCCTGGCCGAGGGGGCCAGGGCCCCTGGCCGGCCAGGGCAGAGGCCCTGGCCGGCCCTTGGCCAAGCCTTAGCCAGGGCAGAGGCCCTGGCCGGGAGAAGTTGCAGACCAAAATTGGTCGACCAATTTGGTCGTTTTGGTCGACCAATCCGACAGAAGGTCTTGGTCGATCGCAAGCTTGCCGAATGACCCATGCGGGGTGACAAAAGGCCTTGGTCAAGCTCGAATGTGCCGATTAGCCCATACGGGGCTAACCACAGTGTCGACTAGCCCATACGGGGTGTCTAAAGGCTCTACTCCTTGAAGATTAGCCTAAGTGCTCTACTTCATGCGAGATTAGCCATAGTGCTCTACTCCTTGAAGATTAGCCGTAATGCTCTACTTCATGCGAGATTAGCCATGTCATTGTGCTCTACTCTACAGAGATTAGCCAATGTACTTATGACGTTGTGCTCTACTCTACGGAGATTAGCCAATGTGTTTTCAAATTTTTAAAAAAGGTATTTTCAAATAGGTTATGTCCCGTCCTTAATCGGGATAGCGCAATTTAGAATTCCAAGTCCTACCACGATCCGGCCATGGTTATCTAACCCATGGGTGTGTAGAACAGGTCTCGTGGCTTGGCAATTGTTGCGCTAAAATTCTTTGCGCAAACTCTCACCTATTCCATTTTGAAAGATATGTTTTTCAAAAGTGATTTTCCGCTGCGAAGTACTATAAGAGTACGATTGTTTGATAAGTGATGGGGGAATATTGAAGGTTGTTCTAGATGGTGATTGGAATCATATAGACCTCTTCGATTCTAGAACAACATCTTCAATATTTTTCGAAAGTAACTTATCAAATACAATATAATTCCAAGTGGGATTTGAATTTTTAGAACTATCCAAATGGGATATTCTATTGTCATTTCAAGTGGGAGTTATATTTTAAGAATTTTTATGCAATGTTTTGATCAAACCTTCGGTTTTGTGTCTTTTTGCAGCATTTTAAAAGTAAAATGTCTTCCGCTTCAAAGAATATCGTCGCTGAGTTAAACAGAGGTGAAAAACTCAACGGCGATAATTACAACCTTTGGTCCATCAAGATACAATACGTTCTAGAGGAGCAAGAAGTGCTCGAAACTCTAAAGAACGTCATGATTGAACCCGAGTTGGGCACTACGGCCCAGCACCGACGAGACAAGGAAGCTTTTGATGCTTGGTCTCGGAAGAATAAGATAGCGCGCATTACGTTATTAAGCAGTATGGCTGATGACATAATGCGCATCTTCCGAGAACATGACCTAGCCATGGACATATGGTCCAAGCTAGAGGAGAAGTTCGGTGGCACATCGGTGTCCAAACTTCGCGCCTTAACTATAAGGTTCGATACATATAAGAAATGTCCAGATCATTCCATAGGGAAACATCTGCGACATATGGCGAACCTTATCTCGGAGTTAAAGGACGCAGGTCATGTGCTCACAGATGAGCAACAAATCCAAGCAGTCATACGTTCCCTACCAAATGGGTGGGATCAGATGAAGATGCATCTCACTCATAATGAGAGCATCAAGACCTTCAACGATGTTTCCAAGCACCTCGAATTAGAGGAAGAGCGGCTTGCGGCTGCCAAGCCAAGTGCAGAAGTGCACATGGTTGCTAGTTCCTCACACGGGGGAAAGAAACGTAAAGATCGTTCGAAGTCTTCTAATGAACGTAATAAGCAACCTGAGTCTACCAAGGAACCCAAACATAAGGGTGGGCACAACAAATGGCACAAGAAGAAAGACTTGAAAAGGATCAAGTGCTTCAAGTGCAACAAGCTCGGTCACTATGCTCGTTCGTGTACGAGTGGAAGTGACGAGGTGCCACCAACCACATAACAAGGGACAGACGGTCCTTCGTGGAGTATCACCGGATACCCCAAGGAATGAAGTGAATCAATGTAGGAAACAACACACGTGTTGAAGTGAAAGGCGTTGGGACTCACAAGCTAGTCTTGGACAACGGCCACACTCTCCTACTTCATGATGTTCTCTTCATTCCATATATTCAAAGGAATATTAAAACTGTGGTCAATTTAATGGGTCTTGGTTATAGTTGGTTCCTTCATGATTGTAATATGGACCTATTTTTGTAATAATTCCTTTATTGGTACTGGGTTTGTATTTCAAAGGATTTATTGTAATAAGTACAATGTATAATTCCTCATGTAATGAAAATTTCCTTGTGACAAATTCTTTGACTAATGAGTCTAATATAATTTGTTGGCACGCAAGGCTTGGTCATATTGGACCAACGCGTATGGATAGACTTGCCAAACGTGGCCTTCTATCCAATGTTTCAAAGGTTGAAATGTCGACCTGCGAACATTGCCTTGTGAGGAAATCTTGTCGCAAGCCGTTTGGAACCGGCACAAGGGCTAAGGTTCCATTACAGCTTATCCATTCGGACATATGTGGTCCGATAAATGTCAAGACAAGACGCGGGAAGTCCTATTTCATCACTTTTATTGATGATTTCACCCGATTCGGTCATATCTATTTGATATCCCACAAAAGTGAAAGCACTAAACCTGCTTTAAAAACTATATGAGTTAAGTGGAGAATCAATTAGATCGCAAGATTACGGTCGTGCAAACCGATAGGGGCGGTGAATATCAATCAACAAGTTTAAAGGAACTTTGTGATGAAAAAGGCATAGTACATCAGGTAACTATGCCTTATACTCCTCAACAAATTGGTGTTGCAGACAAGAGGAATAGGACTTTAATGGAAATGGTCCGTTCAATGATGGCGCAAGCTAACTTTCCAATCACCTTTTGGGGTGATGCATTATTGACGGCCGCTTTCATTTTGAACCGCGTACCCTCGAAATCAGTTAGCTCCACTCCTTATGAGTTGTGGAACCAAAGGTCTCCTGACTTAAACATTTTGAAACCCTGGGGTTGTGCATCCTACGCACATATTTCCTCCCATAAGTATGGCAAACTTGGGCCAAGGGAAAGGAAATGTATCTTTATACGATACGCAGAAAACTCCAAAGGTTATGTTTTATGTTAGTCAGGAAGACAATGGTGGGCTAATTGAGTTTGAGTGGAGGGATGTCATTTCTTGGAATATGAGTTTCCAAGACAGGGCGAGATAAGTCAGGACTTATCTCTATTTGAGATTTATGATCAAGAAGGATTACCTCATTCGAGTGGGAGAATTCTTGGTGAAAACGAAAATATACGTTTCAACCTTCACCAATGGATTATACGAATGACGATTATCCTATTCCATACGGGAATAATGATCCAAGTGGGAGCAATTCTAACGACATTCCAAGTGGGAGTGATATTAGAATTGATCTAACTTCGAGTCAACAAGGACTTGAAGAATCTCAAATACGACGTAGTAATCATACAAGGTTGGTTGAAATTTCCGCAAACCTTTATGATTTTACTACAAGAAAATGACGAGCCTGCTACTTTCAAACAGGCCGTCATTTTGCCCTGCAAAAAGACAAATGGATGGAAGCGATGAAGGAGGAATTGAAATCCATGAAAGTTAACCAAGTCTGGGACTTAGTTAACTTACCCAGAGGACATAGAGCAATTGAGAACAAATGGGTCCTCAAGATCAAGCATAAGGCTGATGGCTCTATAGATAGATATAAAGCTCGCCTTGTCGCGAAAGGTTTTACGCAACAGGAAGGGATAGACTACAAAGAGACCTTCTTACCTGTTGTGCGTTTTACCGCGATTCGCCTGATTCTGGCAATGGTAGCTTGCTTATACCTCGAATTACATCAGATGGATGTAAAGACTGCCTTTCTCAATGGAGAATTAGACGAGGAGATCTATATGGAACAACCAACAGGGTTTGTAAAAGAAGGAAACGAACATAAGGTTTGTAAACTTCGTAAATCCATATAAGGTCTTAAATAATCCTTGAGGCAATGGTATATACGATTTCAAGAAGTTGTCTTATCAAATGGATTTTCCATACTTGATGAAGATAACTGCGTATATATCAAGAGGATTAAAAGCAAGCATGTTATTATGTCTCTATATGTAGATGACATTTTAATAACCAGAAATGATAAGGGCTTTGTGATGGATATCAAGGCTTGACTTTCATCAGTTTTGAGATGAAAGACATGGAGAAGCCACATATATCCTTGGAATTAAGATTTCAAGGAATCGTTCAAAGAAACTTCTTTCTCTTTCACAAGAGACTTATATAAAGAAGGTTCTAGAACGGTTTAATATGTAGGACTGCAAGTCCAATTGATACTCCTATAAGCAGATGCGATAATTTATATCTGAAATCATGTCCAAAGAACCAAAAGGAAAAGGAAGTTATGGAAAAAGTTCCATATTCCAGTAGTTGATAGTCTTATGTACGCTATGATGCATACAAGACCGGACATCTGTTTTGCCGTTGGAATGGTAAGTCGTTACCAATCCAACCCAGGGCAAGAACACTGGAAAGCGGTTAAGAGGATAATGCAGTATCTTAAAGGAACTGCAGATTTGCAAAAGACTATGATAAAACCAAGAAGGTAGACATAAGGTACATATCTACGCATGAGATGATAGAGGATCAGCTTACGAAAGCGATCCCCAGAAATGTGTTTTATAAACACTTATCATCCCAAGGATTGCGTAAGAGCTGAGTTGTACCAATATATATTCCCATGTCTGAGAAAGATCAAATTTAATAAAAGAATAAGTTCTTTTTCAAACATTGCATATGAATTTCTTAAGAAATGTTTGTGTACATTTTTGAAATCTCAGCTGAATTGTGTGTATGTCGGACAGATTAAGGTTGGCTCTCTCACATGAGCAACCGCCTTATCTTATCAGATGGATAAGATAGAGATGAGACTAGTTTAAAGTCAAAATCATTAGACGAATGATTTAGAGTCATGACTTTAACAAGATAGTCGAATGAAAGATCTGCATCATATGGATGCTTACAAAAGATCTAAGATCTGTATCACAAGGATATAAAGATCTCATAGGATTTTTTAAATCCTATCTGTCTTATGCAGGATGAGAGTCTGGGAATATTTCATGGGTAGTAAGGGGACTCAAAAGATAGGCACTGTGGTGTCTGATCTTTCATCCGTACAACATCATTAAAACATACTCTCCCTGGGAAAGGAGTGATGTTGTAATACGTGTTCATACCACGTATGCATTTCGACCACTGAGTTAGTAGCAATAGTGTTTGCTATTATGTGAGACTCAAAGGCCATATGGGCCTTAACTCTTACCCTCAAGGACTCCAATTGGTTCCTTTAGATTTGACGAGATGATCGCTATCTTAGCGTGTTACTTATGGGCTATGATAATTCGGCTCGACGGGGCACGTTAGAAAAGCGAATCAAGTCAAGATCAGAAGGTTCGCAAGAAGAGGAAGATTGATTTCATATTCGCATTTGGACTTTAATGATTCAAAGCTGGCCAGCCAATTGTGATCCAGATGGGATTCAATTGTTGAATATAAAGTATAAGAAATGTGAAGAAATGATCTAGGGTAAAGCATGCGTTGAACTACTCAACTTTGCACCTTCGAGGTCGTTGTGTATCTTTAACAAGTGCGCAACAACAGACTCTACGCGCATGACGGTCGCACGGTCTATTTCTCGGTATGATAGATGAAAGAACTAAGAGAAAGACGTTCTCTTACAATCCCCTCAAGTGTGAGTGGGAGATGTTGGATATGGAAGACGTTAGTACACCCTTGTAGGGGATGTACGAGGGAATACGGACCTCGAACGTCGCGTACACGAAGTCGTGCGCAAAGGGAATATGTTCCCTTGCGGAGAGGATCTCTAGATTGATGGGAAAGTCGCATTATATGTGCATAAGTGCATGCGACATATGGCTAATAAAGGGGTAATATCTTAAGCTTATATTGTACCATACATATGGTACAACTTAAGCTTATAATATGCCATGTACGATGGTACACCTTAGTTAAATTGTTCCAAAGGAACAATTGCTCCTAAAATAACTACCTTGGGGGCTATAAATAAGACCCAAGGGTTAGCCATTTTCCTTACACTTTGCATGGCTTTCATGCATGCATCTTCATTCTAGCGAAGCTCTGCCGAAATACTTCCTCTCCCTTTTATCCAAGTTCTTAATCTAAAAGTAGAGATTTAGATTGTGGATTTAGTAGCCTTACTCCGTTCGTGAGAAGACTCGATCCGTCGTGGCGAATCCGAAGGCGAAGTTCGCAGACTACCGTGCTGCATATGCAAGCGTAAGTCTAAACTTCATTTATCGATCATAACTCTGTTTTGGCAGGATCCAACAGTATCAGATTTACGGCTCAAAACAAAACCCGACTGGCACAATCGTGCCACATATGGCAAGATCGTGTCAACTGTGCTGCTTAGAATCTGAAGTTTCTTCTATGTCTGCACGATCGTGTCAATCCTTAGTTGAGCATGACATGGTCGTCTCACTGGCCCATTAACATTCTACCATGTCTGCATGGACATGTGCCTCCTTAGCTAGGTATGTGCTAGTCTCTAGCAAAGTGAGTGAAAAATGATATCAAATGTACACCTTGATCACCGTATGAGATCTCAAATCACTCACCACCATACTACAACGAAAAAAGAAGATGACCACACACTAATATCAAGATTTCAAGCTCCTAAAATAATGGTACTCATGGGTTTAAAGATGAAGAATAAGTATCTCTCAAATGGTCATGAAATCGACTTAACTTCACTATCCATTACTTCATAGCTCATAGTATACAAAATCAATGGCTCACACTTTTCAATTAGAGATTTTAACTTGGAGCGTAGATGTATCATGCAAAGCAAGTATAAAGAATAGAATGGCATCAAGACATACACACGTCAATCTTCATTCACAGGAAATCACACCATATCTTGTGCTTTCATTAAGCTTTGGAAATTCTCTTGCATTGCTAGTTATGCACACTTATTCTCTCTTTTCTTTCTCTTTTTTTTGTTCCGCATAACCGCATAAAGCAACGTTTGCGGAAAAATGTATAACTTAGATCGCTCCATCAAATAAGTGAGGTTCCGGTCAATGGCTCCCAAATCAGACGATAATAGGGCATGAGGCCAAAAAGGACCACTCGGATTGTACTACTCGAGACAACCAAGTTATTTATTTTAGTGACACACTTATTCAATTTTTTTCTTCATTTTTTTCTTCTCTTTTTTGTGTGTGCACCAATAACTTAGCAAGATAGCTTCCTCTTCTTAATTCTTTCACAAGAATGTGGTATCCAAATCATTTCAAAGGACAGTGTATACTTTCTACCCAAAATCACATAAGGCATGCAAATAGCAATGAATACGAAATAAAAAGCAATGCTCCAGTTATTTTGTGAACTATTGATGCATGAATCTTGGTGTGTTCCATTGAAAGCATACGATTTGCTAATTCGTAATTTCTAGATTCATTAAGTTATCAATCAATCCTACCATTGAGATATATCAACAGAAATTTACCATGAGTACTAACATCCATGTCAAATGAGACTGAAATATTTAACACTAGTGGTGGAAGAAAATAAATCACATGTGTACGGTGGTAAATAGATTTAGAGAATTTTCATCACATGAGGTTCATCTCTAGGTAAAATAAATATTGGTGATATAACTTGCTTAGCCCAAAAATCAGGAGAATTCTGCAAAAATCGGCTCCAAAATCGCCCAAATACGCCAAGAATACGGCCAAAACCCTAAAAATACCTTATATAATAACATTGCTGGTTTAAGTCGTTATCGGGTCCAAAATCCGCACCCAAATCATCTTAAACCCGCACCCTCGACCGCATCCAATCTTCGCCGTCAATTCAATAAGTGGGATGGCCTCCTGTGCCGCCACGTGTCCATCGTTAGCGGATCTGCACCCGCGTCTCAACGAGTTCGGATCGAACCCAGCTTCACCCGCGACCGTTAGATCATCATCCAACGCTCCACGTCGCCCCCAACTTCGTTCTACGCTCGCTCAGCAGCTCGAATCCGATCCATCCATTCAACAAGCGGGATTTAACCGTGTGCTGCCGCGTGTCCCTTAATTGCCGATCGCCTCGCGATTTCGAATTCGAAATTGCTTCGCTCTCAGCCGTAGATCTCTGATCTGGCGGTTGGAAAGAGACCGCGTCGCCCGTAGATTTGCTTTGCTGCTGGCCGTTCGATCGAAATCGAACGGTCTAAAAGTTGCTGCTCGCTGCTTCGAATGCATCCGCTCGCAGCCACTAGATCATGATCGAACGGTTGCCATGAGGCCGCGTCGCCCTTTTGTGTAGCCATCGGATTTGAGCGGGATGGAGCGGATGAACGCCACGTGGGCGCGGAGATTCGTGCGGATCGCCGTATTGTCGTATTTTTAGAGTATTTCTCACGTATTTCTCATTTAATTTGTATACTGCATTCAAAAATTCACAGTAATTAGCACAGATCTCAGAAAAATACAAATAAATAGTCGTTGGAATCGTGAGATCGAGACCAAGCCATTAAAAATATAAAAAGGCAGAAATACTAATAAAATTCATACTTTGTGTACAAATCAAGTGATATCTCTAATAAATGATGGTATACAATATACGAACGTAGTAGAGACCAATTAAACATCATTTACACACAAAATATTGCTAGATGAGGGGTTAAATAAGCAATATTCAAACCGAATCAATATGACACAATCGTTTTAAAAATCCTACAAAGTAATCTGAGGAAATCTCGGTTTTTGAACAATGGCTTTTGCCAACAAAATTGGAAATCTTTTTAAAAATCCTACAAAGTCCTCTTCATCCATGTATCAATCGCTCAAAGCTCTTCATCGGAGGAATCTCCAATAGCACAGATGACACAAGTCTTGAAGGATGTGTTCGCGTGCTATGGTCAAGTTGTGGAAGACCGAGAGACATGTAGGTCAGGGGGGTTTGGTTTCGTAACCTTCATATCCAGTGAAGAAGCATCCTCTACCATGAGTGCAATAGATGGGAAGGAGCTTCATGTGCGTGTTGTTAGAGTCAACTATGCTACTGATCGTAACACTTGTAGATTTCATCATGGTTATGGTGGGAGCTACGGTTTTATGGTGGCTGCTACAACTGTGGGTCTATATCTACTCGTCTGCCGTTCCCCTCAGCCGCTCCTCTTGTCCGCGGCGAAACCCCGACGAAACCCTAGAAGAGGAAACCGTGGGTTTGAAGTTCATAAGTCAGCGGCCCCCTTCCTCGGAACCCAAATAACCGACTTATTTGGGTTTTATCGAAACCCAATAAAAGCAGTAATTGGTCCGTAGTACAAACCTGCAAATAAGTGTGCTCGCGAGTAATATGTGCGAGGGAAACAACGTGAGGTGACCCTGCAGGATCTCAAATTAACAACCATTCGACGTTTAAAACGTCCGCCCCTCCTCTGCGCGGCTCCTGGTACGGTCAGTGCCAGCGGCGCCGACCACATCCCTGATTTCGAAGTAATGAGGAATTCACTTTGAAGTATGACCAAGGTAGTTCCAATTTTCGCTTTATTTGTCCGTACCTTCACCTTTGCTTACACAAGTCTCTTGTATAATGGCCCCAAATGTTGGCCGCAGGTTTGATTTACATGTCATTTAGTGTACACTCTACCTCTACTGCATCTTTGTTTCAACCATCAAAATTGCATCGTTTTAGACACAACTGCAAGTTCATCTCAAGCCCTAATTAACAATGATACAACCATATGAATACTTGTGTAATATGTTCGTCCTGCGAAGGGTTAGGAGTTAATTAGTGAGCAGGAGTCAATTCATCCTTATGGGAGCTTCTTCCCCCTACCTTAGTGGGGCTTCTTTCCTCCTTTGGGGGATTTGTAAGCGAACATGCCATTCCCCGAAAAATCAAAAAAGTATTTCTATCGGTTGTCGATGTGTTTCTCGAAGTCATTGTGAAGTGGTGATCTTGGTGGAACTCCCATTAGAAATGATTTGTGTATAGGACGGTATTAACATTGGACATCATGGTACCACCTGTGGCATGTCAATCGGGCTTCAAACCACACATAAACTCAATATTAATCTTAGTACTCCTTGTAATCCTAAACCTTAGGACTCATGTACTAAACCAAACACCAGTCATGTCCTTGAATCTAAATCTCACCTTTTGATATCATCCAATCATAGTCATCTAAACTGACCATAACGACCTTAATGGATGCTTAATGGGGAATTTAAGCCGTAATAATCCTAAAATCAAATTCAAATATGATTCATGAAGTTAGGCAAATTTTTTTTTTTGGGAGTTTAACATTGTCAGAATTGTGCATTGATAAAAACTGAATGAACATAGCGGAGTTAATAATTGCATGATCATATACCTTAACTTACTAGATTGGATCCCTAATATCCAGCTGTGTTAACATATATAATGTGGAGACGCAGACACAAGTGTTTCATATCAAAATGCACACGGCCTGTTAGGCATGTCAATTACCGAAACTCTGGACACTATGACAAGACTATATATGTATATTTTATTTGCATATACTGATTTACGTATATTTGACTCATACAAGTATGTACATTTTGTTTGTATTCATATAAACATATGCATTGGTTTTATGTTCATATAGGTACTTAATTTTAGTTGAGTGGTTTATAACACAATACCTTTTACCAGAAGCGGACATAACGTACTTTGTGGGTACATTTTTTAAGATGAATAGCTGTGCATGGGCTAAAATGTGGGACACCGATGACATGCTTGTTGTGTCCAAATGTCATAGACAACATCTTTTTTTGTTAGGATAAGTGTCTCCTAGCTAGTATAGGTTAACATACATCTATACTGAAGAAATCTTTTATATGTATCTATACTGAAGAAATCTTTTATATGTATCGGAGTTGGCCTATATTGATAGTGTAGAATTCATTTGTAATACAATAGTGTGGGATAAAAGAACCCAGTTTTTGATTTCGCCATCATCTTGTTGATAATGCATATTTATAGTGCAATAAAACCACGACAGATGCATTTTTTAGTTAAACTGAGGAAATGACATTACATGTTGCCTTTCTTGTCATGTGGAATATTATATGGTGTAATTTTTATGTGTGATGATATTTCATCATTTTGGAGCTGGAATACATCCGAAATCTATTTCTGCTTTTAAAATCTCGTTTTTCAAAATTTTTTGTTCGGAGTTCCATAACTTCCATTCACCAAGTTTGATTTCAAGTTATATTGTAATATCATCTATCCCAACGAAATCCATTATCTCCCTTATTCCATACCCGCAGACATCCGAGAAAGAGACTTTTTGCATTTCTTACTCATCTTATGGAAGCCTTCTTATAAATGTTACTGGGTTCCTTTTACCTGCCATCATTTTCTCCATGTATGTGGAATTTCTGAGCTCTTACCTTGCATGCTTGTGAAATACTGCTGTTGAAAATCTTTCCTCTATTTTCCTTCATTTTTGGTTTTATGTCGATATTTTGAAAAACAAGAATCTCCACTTTACTACTTCCTCTATTTCCTGCTCATTATTTCATTCCATGTCTAAATTTTGAACAATTTAGAGTCTTAATTCCGCTATTTGAGAAGCAAGTTGTGGGTTTTGTCCGCCTGTCTCTTAAATAAATCTTATTGAAGAGCCATGCCACAAATTATGAAACCCAAGTTCTTTGTGAGAGTCATTCTCTGTAAGGTACTGTGATACATTAATTTTGAAATTATACATCGTGCTTTCGCTAAATAACTTCTCTTTTAACCGTCCTTCACTTCTTTTCTCTGGAGCCTATTGAATTAACATTGGTATTCATCAACCTAAGGTACCTAATATTTCTTTGCGTTTTTATCTGTCACAACTCACATTCTAACCTAATATGTAAGTCATATCTCAATGTCGTCAATTCTTTCCACATGTTTTGAAAGCTTTGTCTTTTTAGCTGGAGGCTTGGTTGCTTAAGAAGCTATTAGTCTGCTTTGTTTCATGCAAATAATCTAAAGAATGCAAGCTGGAACAACTCATGCACTTTCAACCCATCACAAACACCGTGCATAAGCGGTGTGAACATCCCTCTTTACTCCTGAAAAGGCACATTAGCTAGAATGCCCTTTTATGTTTTTTTTGCCTCAACATTGATCTGATGGTCAGCTTGGCACTCCGAATGCTATTAAAAGGTGTCATAATGTGCATTTTAACCTTTGTTGAATCTACCACTCTTTCTGCACGACCTTAGAACTGTAGATCAGGTTACTTCCTGTTGACTTTGTCTCTTATTGTTGGCCTCAAATGGTCTAATATGCTTTCACTGGTAACATTGAACGTTTATGAAGTAGGCAGAATGCCAGATTCTGACTTCAGTTTGGAAATTTTCCACCCAAAAAGTTGTGTTGTGAGATTTTGATAATTTTTCTGGAGAAGCAAGTTTTGGCACCAAAAGTTAAGCCAATAAGTCATGAATTCACGCACTGAGTTGCCTTCATGATACTTCGATAATGAGTTCGAGTCCCAAATTGACCTATGTTTCTACTAATCCTTAAGTTGGCACTTAGACATGCGTCCTAAACAACTTCCCAGTTCCACATGACATTGGGTTGAGGATCCACTCTTTTATTTTCTTATTTGTTATTGATGACAAAAAAATGCTCCAACCAACAAGACTCGCCCCGAGGATGGGGTGATAGCACCAGTTGATTATCAACAATGGAAACTTCAAATGATGGGCAGTTGTCTGGTCTTGAATATGACATCATTGTAGCCATGATCTGATGCCACCAGAGATGGTGATAGATAGGTTGGCAAGCCTTCACATGCTGATTCACCCTGACCGAAGCACTTGGAGAACCGTTGCTGAAAAGTGAGTTTACGAGGAAGGATATCAGCTATCGAAACCATGCTTTCCATAGATGTCCACAATGTGCACTATAAAAAACTAGAGGCTAAATCACAAAAGTGTCTGGCATGTGAATACTCCCACAATATGAATACTCCCACAATGTGTTGTTGGGTTTTTGGGGCTCCATAATACTCACATAGGGGTGATTCCTAAACACCATGGGCATGAAGGAAATTTGCTTCTGGGAGGGTATCGTCAATGGCGGAACCAGGTCTTTGGAATTATGGGTTCACAATTTAATATTAATAAAAAAATATTATTAAATTTAAAATTTTTAAAAACAATAAATACCTTACAACAATTTTCTCCGTGGTTGCATATTCTGATAATACTGCATAATGACTTCATTCAAAATTTGATCAAAAACTTCTTTCTCGATGTATTTTATTAAACAATCGTTTAGCCACTCGTCTGCCAATCGATTGCGTAGTCGGGTCTTAACAATCTTCATATTTGAAAAATGCTTTTCCTATTTTACAGTTGAAATCGGTAAAGTTAAGGCTAATGTGATAAGCCTAAAAACCAGCAGATACACCAAATGACATCATTTTGCAACTATTTTTAGCAAGAACGGTAATTTCTTTGTCGTCTGAGAACAAGTCACTAGAGCGCATATCAAGAATATAATTGTCAAGCTGATTCTAAAGTGCTACAAGTTCTATGGCAGAGAAATCATTTGCATATATCTGAGCAACACGGATCATTTTTCTTTCTTAAAAGTAAAGAATGAGTTAATGTGACTAAGACATTCCACACAAAGAAGCAACTCCGTATTAATATCAGAAAAACGATTATTAATCTCCTGAAGTTGCATTATGCTATAAAATAGTTCAACCTGATAGTGATGCAAGCTTGCCATTTCTTCATCTTTCTGTTAAGGTCTTCCATGAGTCTTGAACTTATCATCCATAGCAGGGACAACATTTTCAAATTTATTGCAGAAAGAAGAGATCTCATTCAACAAAGAATCTCATCCATTATCTCTCATCATCTGTAGCCTTAACTTACATACATGTACTAATCTCATCGCATTCTCAATATTATGTTATTCTCTTTGTAGTAATTGTGAAAATTCATATGTAACTCCAAGAATGTTTACCATAACATGCAAGATTAATATGAAATCAAAAGATTGCATAACATCCAACAAAACACTAGCATCAACAGACTGTGGATCTTTCATCCCATCATCTGTAACAATCTCAGGTACTTCAATTACAGATGAATACATGTTAATGAGACTATTTAATGAAAGATGAATACATGTTAATGAGACTATTTAATGAAATGTAATATGAGCTCCAACGAGTGTCACCCAGTCTCTTTAAGTTGGTTTAATGATTCAAACCACGTCCACTAATCAAATCTCCATTCTGTAATGCTTCAAGAACTATATTATGTTGGATGGCTTTAAGAGTATCGCTCCTCTTACACGATGTTCCAACAGTATCCAAAATTCTTGAAACAAATTTAAAGAAAGACTTTACTTGGAATGGTTCTTTGCAACAACCACTAGAACTAAATGAAGTTGATGAGCAAAACAATGCACATAAATGGTATATGTGTTGTCTTTTATGATAAGTGCTTTCAAGCTATTACATTCATCTTGCATATTACTTGCACCATCATACCATTGACCACGTAATCGCGATATACTTGACTGCTGTCTTGCAAATAATTCTTTCAAAGCAGCCTTACGTGAAATAACAGTAGTAGAGAAAACATGTTCAATACCAATGAATATCTCAATAACTTGTCCATACTTGTTCACAGATCTTAAAGATACATCCATTTGCTCATTTGTTGCTATATCACGAGCCTCGTCAACCAAAATAGAGAAATACGAATTGTCCACATCCTTTATTATAGTATTTAAGGTCTCAACTGTAGCAACTCGACAAAGCTCCTTTTTACCTGAAGTGTAGCCTTTCAGAAGCATTAGTAAATAACAGATTCTTAACTTCATCATTGTGATCAACAAGAAAGTAAATGAGTCTAAGATATTTTCTCTGATTCAATGATTGTTTCGACTCATCGTGACTAGGAAATGGTAACTTTGGTGCAAGAGAAATTTAACACAGTCATTATCAGCAGTTAACAACACTCGGTATTCCATCTTATCCTTAGCTGTCTTACTATTAAACATTGCAAGAATACTCTGATTGATTCATCAAGTCCTCACATTTATGTCTTGCTTCATTGTGAGAACTGTTGATCTTTCCAACATGAACCTCAATCCTTTCTTTTTTTCAAGTTTCTAAATCTTTCAATCACAAAGGAAACCCCCATGCTGTAAGAAGAAATAGTTTGGCATTATAGTTTGAAGAGATACCAACACAAACAAAATACATCTTTGGTTATGCTATACTCTAGCCAAGTAGGATACTCGTTGAACCAATTGGGGTTGAATTTTCGTGGGGTTTCCCAATCATTGTGATTGGAAAGTCATGACCAATGGGCTGACAAGGATCCTTTTGAAGGAAAGATCTTCGAACTTCATTCATTAATGTTGACATCATAGCTCCAATTAAAGGTCTAAACCCAGGGTCTGTAGAGAGACTTGATACATCGACTATTATAGGACTTTTATTCAAATAAGGGATTTGTTCCTTGGTAGATTGAGATGAATCATTTATTGAATTTCTTTTGAAGTATCTCTCCATATAAGAAATATTCTACAAAGAACATTTTAAATTAGAGCTTAAGAATAGATTCGAAACACAATATTGCATGTATTAGAATTTAGAACACAATAATTATCAATAAATATCTAATTACATAAAATAATAATAAATTTCGAAATCATTAAGGACCAGAAACTTAGGGAGTTCAAAAATCATACCTTGTTCACAAAACACAAAAACACAAACAACGGGGAGAAATAATCGCCTAAGGGCAAGCCCTCAACCTCAGCACCAAATGAATTGTGGACTCTGTAATTTTGCAAAAGAGGCGGGTTTCTTAGTAGTGTTGAAATGTAATAAAAAAAGTTGAGACCAGATTCAAACTTCATTGATAAGAAGGTAGCTCAGATAATCTATTAAATAATATAAATTATTTAGTAGGTGCCTAATTATGCCTTCTAAATTGCCATGGAATTTAGAAAATAATGGTTATGCATTCTGGAGAAAAAATGCAATACTATCTCTGCATGGTTACGCATTCTGGAGAAAAATGCAATACTATCTCTGCATGGTTACGCATTCTGGAGAAAAATGCAATACTATCTCTGCAGTCTGAACCAATCCATGCAATAATCAAATAAGAGAACCTGCAGAAAAATTAAACATATAGAAATAAAAATAAAAGTACTTATAGTTAATATGAAAAAACAATAATCTTCAATTAAAATGTGATGAACTAAATATGCCTAAATTTTACAAGAGTTTGAACCGATTTCTGAGAATTAAACGTAAGTGTTCTACGAACTCAGAAATTAATGAATATGCTTGTTTATTACAAATTTGTGGTCCTCCTCTGTTCAAAGCTCCAACTCTATCCAATTATTCTCTCGTAGCGGGTATAAAATTCAAGAGTCTGCTTTGTTGCTGAAGATTAAGAGCTTTATATAATATAATTAAGCACATACATTATTGGCAGGCCACCGGTAATAAGCCGATGACATAATTGGCAAGCAATCCTTTAAAGTTTCAAAGTTTACTAATAACTAAACATTAGAACTCAATGGGAGTTGGGATGATCAGATCTCACCCATGGATTTCGACCGAGTCACTCAGTCACCGAAGGAGAGAGATGACGTCGAACAACAATCTTGTCGACTGCAATTAAAATGAACACCCAATCAAAAATTTAACAAACTTTGTTAAAAAAGATCGCAACGTTATCACAAACTTACCTTGCTTTCGATTGAAAAACCCGATAAGAAGAGCAAGGATTGGATGAATTGGCTTCGGATTCGCCCCAAGTAGGGGCAGACCTACGGTTACCATTGTGAGAGAATGAGCCCCCACAAATTTTTTGGAAAAAATGTTTTTTATGTACATTGTATACCTACACCTACAGCAGACCACCCATTTCTCACTTTGATGGCGCAGGCACTGTATCGGGACGGCTTGGGGCAAATCCGAAGCCAATTCATCAAAGCCTCACTCTTCTTATCGGGTTTATCGATCAAAAGCGAGGTAAGTTTGTGATAAAGCTGCGATCTTTTTTGTATAGAGTGTTAAATTTTTGATTGGGCGTTCATTTTGATTGTAGTCGACAAGGTTATTGTCCGACGTCTTCTCTCTCCTTCGATGACTGAGTGACTCGGTCGAAATCCAGAGGTAAGATCCGATCATCTCAACTCCCATTGAGTTATAATATTTAGTTATTACTAAATCTTTGAAACTTTAAAGGATTGCCTGCCAATTATGTTATCGGTTTATTGCCAGTGGCCTACCAATGAAGTATGTGCTTACTTATATTAAGTAAAGCCCTTAATCTTCGACAACAGAACAGACTCTTGAATTTTATACACACTACGAGAGAATAATTGGATAGAGTAAGAGCTTAGAACATAGGAGGACCACAAATTTGTAGTAATCATGCATATTCATTAATTGTCGAGTTTGTAGAACACTTACGTTTAATTCTCAAAAATTTGTTCAAACTCGTGTAAAGTTTAAGCATATTTAGTTCATCACATTTTAATTGAAGACTATTGTTTTTTCAGATTAACTATAAGTACTTTTATTTCTACTTGTCTAATTTTTCTGTGGGTTCTCTTATTTTGATTATTGCATGGATTGGTTCAGACTACAGAGATAGTGTTGCATTTTTTTCTTCAAAATGCTTAACCATCATTTTCTAAATTTTATGGCAATTCAGAAAACATAATCGGGCACCTTCTAAATAATTTATATTATTTGATATATTATTCGAGCCGCCTTCTTATCAATGAAGTTTGAATCTGGTCTCAGCTTTTTCTTATTACATTTCAACACTGCTAAGAAACTCGTCTCTTTTGCAAAATTACAGAGTCCACAATTCATTTGGTGCTTGGATTGAGGGCTCGCCTTTAGGCAATCATTGCTCCCCATGGTTTGTGTCTTTGTGTTTTGTGAACAAGGTATGATTTTTGAACCCCCTAAGTTTTTGGTCCTTAATGATTTCGATGCTTATTAGTTTTTTTTGATGTAATTAGATATTTATTGATAATTATTGTGTTCTAATACATACAATGTTGTGTTTCGATGTAATTAGATATTTATTGATAATTATTGTGTTCTAATACATACAATGTTGTGTTTCGAATCTATTATTAAGCTCTAATTTTAAATGTTCTTTATAGAATATTTCTTAAATGGAGAGATACTTCAAAAGAAAGTCAATAAAATATTCATCTCAATCTACTGAGCAACACGTCCCTAATTTGAATAAAAGTCATGTAATAGTCGATGTATCAAGTCTCCCTGCAGACCCTGTGCTTAGACCTTCAATTTGGAGCTATGATGTCAACATTAGGGATGGAGTTCGAAGATCTTACCTTGAAAATGGTCCTTATCAGCCTATTGGTCTTGACTTTCCAATCACAGTGATTAGAAAACCCCACGAAGATTCAACCCCAATTGGTTCAGTGAGTATCCTACTTGGCTAGAGTATATCGTCGCCAAAAATGCTGTATTTTGTTTGTATTGTTATCTCTTCAACCTACAATGCCAAACTATTTCTTCTCAAAGCATGTGGATTCCTTTGTGAATGAAGGATTTAGAAATTGAAAAAATAAGGATTGAGGTTCATATTGGAAAGATCAACAGTTCTTACAATGAAGCAATGCATAAATGTGAGGACTTGATGAATCAACCATAGTATTCTTACAATATTTAGTAGTAAGACAGCTAAGGATAAAATGGAATACCGAGTGTTATTAACTGCTGATACTGACTATTAGATTTCTCTTTCACCAAGGGTTACTATTTCGTGGTCACGATGAGTTTAAACAATCATTGAATCAGGAAAACTATATTGGGTTCTTTCACTTTCTTGCTGATCACAATGATGAAGTTAAGAATCTGTCAGTTGCCAATGGTTCTGAAATGCTACATTGAACTTCACCAAAGGTATAAAAGGAGCTTTGTCGAGCTGCTGCAACTGAGACCTTAAATACCATTATAAAGGATGTGAGCAATTCTTATTTCTCTATTTTTTGTTGATGAGGCTCGTGATATAGCAACAAATAAGCAAATGACTGTATCTTTAAGATATGTGAATAAGTATGTTCAAGTTATTGAGAGATTCATTAGTATTGAACATGTTTCCTCTACTACTGATGTTTCTCGTAAGGCTGCTTTGGAAGAATTATTTGCAAGACACCAGTTAAGTATATCGAGATTATGTGATCAATGGTATGATGGTGCAAGTAATATGTAAGATGAATATAATGGCTTGAAAGAACTTATCATAAGAGACAACTCACATGCCTTTTATATGCATTGTTTTGCTCATCAACTTCATTTGGTTCTAGTGGCTATTGCAAAGAACCATTTCCAAGTACATTCTCTCTTTGAATTTGTTTCAAGAATTTTGAATACTATTAGAGCATCGTGTAAGAGGAGCGATGCTCTTAAAATCTTCCAAAAAATAAAGTTCTTGAATCATTACAAAATGGAGATTTGATTAACGGACGGGTTTTGAATCAGGAAACCAACTTAAATATAATGGGTGATACTCATTGGAGCTCACATTACACTTCATTAATTAGTCTCATTAACATGTATTCATCTGTACTTGAAGTACTTGAGATTGTTATGGATGATGGGATGAAAGATCCACAGTCAGTTGATGCTAGTGTTTTGTTGGATGTTATGTAATATTTTGATTTCATATTCATTTTCCATGTCATGGTAAACATTCTTGGAGTTACATATGAACTGTCACAATTACTGCAAAGGGAATATCAGGATACTGAGAATGCAATGAGATTAGAGCATGTATGCAAGTTGAGGCTACAGATGATGAGAGATGATGGATGTGATTCTTTGTTGAATGAGATCTCTTCTTTTTGCAATAAATTTGAAATTGTTATTCCTGCTATGGATGATAAGTTTAAGACTCGTGGAAGACCAACATGGAAAGATGAAGAAATGACAAACTTGAATCACTATTGGGTTAAACTATTTTATAGCATAATAGACATGCAACTTCAGGAGCTTAATAATCGTTTTTTGATATTAATACGGAGTTGCTTCTGTGTGTGGAATGTCTTCTTAGTCCCATTAACTCATTCTTTGCTTTTTAAGATAGAAAAATTGATCCTCCTTGCTCAGATATATATGCAAATAATTTCTCTGCCATAGAACTTGTAGCACTTGAGAATGAGCTTGATGTTTATATTCTTGATATGCGCTCTAATGACTTGTTCTTAGACGACAAAGAAATTAACGTTCTTGCTGAAGAAATAGTTGCAAAAGGATGTCATTTGGTGTATCAGCTGGTTTTTAGGTTTATCACAATAGCCTTAACTTTACCAATTTCAACTGTAAAGTAGATAGCATTTTCAGCTATGAAGATTGTGAAGACTCGACTACGCAATCGATTGGTGGACAAGTGGCTCAATGATTGTTTGGTAACATACATTTGAGAAAGAAATTTTTGATCAAACTTCGAATGAAGACGTTATGCAGTATTATCAGAATATGCAACCACAGAGAAGATTATTGTAAGTATTTATAGTTTTTAAAATTTTTAAATTTAATAATAATATTTTTATTAATATTATATTATGACCCCATAATTCCAAAGGCCTGATTCTGCCACTCTCGCTATGGAACCCATGAAAACGATGTGACAAATTCATGGAGATTATGTTTGGCATGAGATCTTGGTGGATACGCTATAAAATCCTCAAAAACCTTGTGATGTCATGAAAGCTCGACTCCCTACGGAAGCTCAACAAAGAGAACAAAATCTCCATACATGTATATCTTGTAACCATCTGATAATTCGAATTGAAACATAACAATCCACCAAGTGTCATGAAGGTTGTAACATACACACCATTCAGGCAGACATTCATAGTTCCTGGCCTATCGATTCATGGTAGCAAATCTCATGCATACACTTCTTAAAGAAAGCAGCTACATCTCGCAAATACAGGTACGACATATAATATCTTGAAAACTCAAGTCCAATGATTCACTCGTCTTCAGTATACACTTTAAATAAAGGAACTTATGGTTCCAGTTAAGGAAAACCAAGAAATGCCATTCTCAAAATTCCATGTAATAACATGCGATTTCTTTCCGAAAATAATTCTTAAAAAATAGGTCATAAATGGCTCGGTAGAAGATTTTTTTATTAAACCATTCATTCATTGTATTTGTGTATAGCTCCTCACAGAGTATAATTCCTTTTTATATAAGTTGGAAATATGATAAGACACCTGAATATTATTCATTGAGAATTCACACATCTGCCTGAGAATCTTTAAGATCATTTTAGGTCGCACACGATACACCTACCAACGTTTGTTATATTGAAAGCCTTACAGTTACCTATGTCACTCATGGTATCTTGAAATTGTTCATTAATCATGAAAACACGTAAGTCAGGATTGCTCATTAAGGCACTTTGGGGGAAATCATACGTCATTTATAAAGTCTCATCAAAAAGCATGTGATGTTTACTAAACATGGTTGCTATAATTGGTCACTTGCAGTTCCTTTACAATGTGTACAACTCCTATAGAAATTCTATCATTATAACAGGTCACGTCACGTATGCACTCGTTATAATAGGTCATGTATGCCCCCCATGAAGAGAGCATATCTTATTTTTAAAAGAGCTTCATCATTATAGCAGGCTACAAATATCGCACCAGTAGGAACATACATATTAATGTAAGCATACCTTTATCATTAAAATCTTGGTAAACCACAAATAGCTCAATGAAAATTTCAAATAGACGCAACAAAGCTTCAAGCAAATAGGCAGTCCAACATCTATTTCAAACGTGGCTTCTAAATCAATATGTTCCCATGCAAGTTATCATAAACTCCACTGCGAAAGCTTTGAAAAGCTTACAAACAGTCTTTACCAAGCTCGGCTCAGGTCCCGTGACCTTACTTGACTTGGGGTACTTCCCCTTTTTAAATTCCTAAATTCAGTAATTTAGACTGTATAAGAATATGATACGTAATCTTGTATACAATTTATTATTTACTACTTATTATAAGTATCCTTAACCCCAATTTTCCTTAAATTATGGTTTCCAAATCCCATTTTCTCTCCCTATTTTACTCAACAATAGCATCAAGTCATGTGCATCTCCTTCATGTCTAATCTTACAACCAATTGCTCTCACCAATTGGCTGATCCAATATTTGTAGTTATTCAATCATTTTATGCATGGATTTTTAGTCCAATTATGTTAAATATACCCTAAATTCCTCTCCGATAAAATAAAGATTTGTTTTTATTTGATTACATCCACAATCATGGTTAAATCTTGTAGGATCTTTATTTTATAATTTATATAACACTAGCAAATTTTTGATTCCAATACAAAATCATCACCTTTTAGGTTCTCCCCAAATGCCATGCAAAATTCATCGTTTCATCAATATTCTCATCCATAACCAAATCTTTGCACATACTAATTCATTAGCGAATTATTTAAGAAATTAAATGTAGGATTAGTGTTTACCTTGAAGATATGTGGGGTTCGAAATATCCAATCACGTGAAGAGATAGATGGGTTTGGTTGCTCCGAACGCCTCTTTCATCCATGCTGAAAGAGAGAGAAGAGGGGTGGTGATAGGGATCGAGTTCTTAGATCGAGTACTTTTTATTAGAAGTTTGTTTAAGTTTAAGTTATGATTTTATTTAATTTTCTTATTTTAGTAGTTGTTTTAGTCCTGCATTGGTTGGGAGATAAGTTGTTTCAAGTTGTAAGCTTATATGTAGGCATGTGAACTTTTTATTTTAATCAATGAATGCATGGAAAATGAATTATTTTGAGAGATCAACCCCCTAAACCCGAGAAAGGTTAATTTTAAACAAGAAGTTAAAATCCATGTTGAGAAGCCTTGGATCCATAATCCCCTTTTCTTCTTCTCCATATTTTCCCTCATTCTATATCATTTTGATAGGGATTGAGTTCTTTGGATCGAGTACTTTTTATAAGAATTCAGTTAGGATTTTTTGGCTTTTATTTGCTTTAGTTTTCTTATTTTAATAGTTGTTTTAGTCCCACATTGGTTGGGAGATGAATTGTTTCAAGTTGTAAGCTATACATAGGCATGCAAACTTTTTATTTTTGTCAATGAATGAGTGGAATGAAAATGAAGAATTTTGAGAGATTAAAAATTCACTACATGAGGAAGGTCAAATTTGACAAGAAGTTAAATTTATTGGTGAGAAGTCTTGAAACTCTAATTCTCCCATTATTCTTTTCCAAAATTTTCCCAATTCTTCTAAAATTGCCATCGTCCTACATCGAGTAGGTGTGGTGCTCTATCTTCCACCACTAGACTGAAGGGCGGGGGGGGGGGGGGGGGGGGGGGGGGGGATTTAGCTTCACCTTGAGCTAAGCGAAAGAGAACTGAAAGAGAGGGGTTTGCTGGGTTGGGTTAGAGAGAGATGAGAAAAAAGAGAAGCCCATCTCCCCCTTTTTTTTCTTTTTTAGTAGAGAGGGAGCGAGGCTGGTTGTCTGTTAAAAACGAGAGGAGAATAGAGTCAGGGTGATTAGGTTGTTATCAAGCATTTTTAGAAAGAAATAATAATAAACTAAACAAACATCATCCCCTTTACCATTGCACCCTTGAAAATGCAAAATTACATATTTATCCCTTTAAAATTTCATTTTATATTTAATGTCATTCCCTTCAATAGTACAACTATCAAATATGATTTGCCAAATGCCTTGACATTTTGAAGGAAAAAATTATAGTTACATCATGGCAAATTCTGGACAACATAATACTGGCACTTCTCGACATATTGTTATTGAATATGTATTGATAGAAACTGGGTACAGGTCTACGATGACTATACCTGAATACCCAAACAACTAATAGCACCATACTACAAGTTCTAACATCAATATATAAGACAGACGCCAATTTTTTTCACTTTTGATGCCATTATAAAGATCGGGAAAGGTCTTGGGCTTGTTGCTAGCTTGCTTAAGCTCGTTCATTTATTAAATGAACCAAGCTTGAACAAAATTTTATGCTCGATTGTATAATGAACAAACATGACCAAACCTAATGATTGACTCGGTAGGCTTGATTCTTCTGTTTGTTTGTTTATAGACAAACATGTTTTCTTTCCTTTTAATAAACAAACACCAATTCAATTAATGCATGTAGACATTAACTTCTGAAGAAATATTTTTACTTACAATGATATGATGATGTTTATAAAGCTAATAACCCAAGGTTGTATGAATGTCTTATCCGGAACTGACAGCGACTGATAGTGAATCAACCCTTGATATGCTAGATGGTACTGGAAAATAGGAGTTGGGACTCTTGCAAATTGAGTACTAATAAAAGTCTTCTTGTGTATGTAATTTATCTTTGAACTGAAAGCTTATATAATAAATCATACTCACAAAGGTGTGCTCTCCAGCAATCAGCCGTCTGGGAAAAGTAGTTTACCATTTAATAAATCTTATACATGTGTACATTGCAGTTGGAGGTTTTATAAAGATGGCTACACCATTTTCACTTGTTAAGACATGTTACATATTATCAGTGGAAAATAACATAGAACTACCAAAGGTTCTACATTTTTTGAACTCTTGATCCAATGATTGAACTATGGTCCAAATTTCATCCATTCTTGTCTTTATAAACTCTGAACCAAGAATGCTGAATTATTGTTGAAACTTTAGGGTTTATTCAGCTTGCAATTTTGTGAGAAATATTACGGCCATTTTGTCAGTAGATTCATCACGACCAACTCAAATGGCTTGCTTGAAAATTTATTGGGAGCTTCGATGAAGATTTGTTAGGAGCTTTGATGTTCCTAAATGATAAGGTGGATAACTCCTTTATGTGGTTTTGGTCCCTCCAAAGTTGGCATTCTTTATTTCTAATAATGTTCTTTTTATCCTTTTTTTTCTTGTGTGTGTTCGTTGATGCATGTAGGATGATGCATGTTTGTGTGGTGTTAACTATCTTTGCTATTATGGTGTTAAGGGAGATAGAGTTGGTTTTTCACATGGTGTAAAGGGAGTATAGTTTGACCTTTTATGATGTTGGCATGTTTGCTAACAAGGAATTATTAATTACCGAGAAATTATATCATCATCATGATTGTCATCATCTAAGCCTTTTCCCATTAAGATGGGTCAGCAATGCCGCAAGGCTTCCATGAAAACCTTCAAAGTGTTGCAACCAGTTATGGTTTATACACTAACCATGTCACAATTAGTGTTCATGTGCAAGGAAAGTATACAAACGAATAGGGCTATCTGTAATTCCAAATAGCCAGTGTACATCCTCCAAATTTTTGTAGATTGGGAAAACATTTAGAAGAACGGGGAAATTATTGTAAATTTTCTGTGTAAGTGCATTGAATTCCGAAGCACATGTACCAAAAGCCAGACATGCCGCATTTCCATTGATAAGTAATTATTAATATAATATGTATTGAAATATGACGGGATGTGTTGACACACTCACATATAAAATTGCTTAAATGTGATCATGTTAGACCCACGGACCAGCCCGCAAGCCACGCACGCGCAAGGGGCCGGCTCAACCTAGGGGCGTTTTCGACTTTCCTTGTTTTAATTAATTTTAATGGCAAACTTGTAATTGTTTACGAGAGGGGTTTATTCTTAAACTAGGACTAGCCGTCATTTTAGTTTTTATGCTTATTTTGATAATTGAGAGAGATTCTTCGAGAGTTCTTTGAGTGATATTATGAGAGTACGGACGTCCACGCTTACCGACGTCTTGGGAGGGTGGTTGCCCCTTTATTGTAGCCATTTACCTTCTTTATTCACTGTTGTAATCAAGTTTAGTTCAGATTTGGGGTGATTTCAATCAATTTGGTATCAAAGCACGGGACGATCCATGTCGGCTTCGACAAGACCGCAAGACAAAATTGAGGCTTTGGAGGCGAAATTTACAAGCGAGATTGATGAGATCAAGAAATCGTTGGCAGCAAACGATGAATCCATGGCAAAGTTGACGGCTTCAATCGAAAAATTAACGGCAAATCAAGCAAAGCACGACGAACAATTTGCACAAATTCTCTTCCAATTGGCGGTAAACGACAAAGGCGATGGAAACCCTAAATCGGTGGGAAAGGCGCCACCTTTGGTCAAAGGGAAGGAAAAAGTTGAGATTTTGACGCGAAAAACGTCTTCGTGGAGGAGGAATTCATCGAGGATGATGAAGGGGAGCCGTGGAAAGTTGACTAACGAGAGGAAGTGCGACGGAAGGCGGTGGAAGCACAAAGGGGGGCCGGCGGTCACATCCAGCCCCACCAGGGGGTGCGCACGCAGGCGGGAGGGCCGTGGGGCACCCTCCAGGGCCCCACCGCCTCCCAGCACCACCGTAGGGGAGGCAGCGGCCTCCCCTGGGTTCGCCCAGGGGCGGCGAAGCCCCCAGGGGGGCCGGCGAGCCTCCCGACCCACGGGGGCCGCTGGGACCCCAGGATCATCGGGCGGGGCTGACGGCCCTGCCCCAGGCAGGCTGCGGCCCCGCAGGTCAGAGAGGGGCTGGTCGAGGGGTTTTCGAGGAGGGAGGCGGCAATTTCCAGCAATTACATGACGACCAGTCCCGTAGGGAGGTGCCGGCGCACGATTTCGAGGAGGAATTGGGTTCCGAGAGATTTCAGGAGTACAGAGACTACGGCGAAGGATATCGGGATCCTCCTGACCCTCGATTCGACGACGGTAGGTGGCAGCCTCCACCCCACCACCAGGAGGGACGCACAGTAGGCAGGGTAGGTGGCTACAAAGACTTCCAAGAGAGGCCAGAGGGCGGGTTTGGAGGCGGCGAAGGGGGTGGATATAGGGACCGATGAGGAGGACCCCATGGGGGTCACGAGCAACACCATGAGCGATATCAGCACTACCACCAGCCTAGACACAGATGAGACCGCGGGGACCAGGGAGATTCAATATGGACCGACTTAAAAAGCTGAAGATGCCTATATTCGATGGAGCGGACCCGGTCTTGTGGATCTACAAGGCGGAGAGATTTTTAAAGTCTCTCGCATGACTGAGAAGCAGAAGTTGGAGGCCGCTGACATATGTCTGGATGGAAAGGCCCTTGCGTAGTTTCAGTGGAAGGACGCGAGGCGCCCTTTTCGCTCATAGGAGAAGATCAGGGACCAGACGGTAGAGAGGTTCAGAGACCCCATCTGGGGAATGTACGTGAGCAGCTGCTATCACTCAGGAAGGAGGGCACCGTGAGGGATTATCTAGAGAGGTTTGAGGCACTATCAGGACAGGTGCACGGGGTATCAGACGGACGATAGAGAGCACCTTCATGAAGGGGCTGAAGGCCACGGTTCGAGCAGCGGTTCGTATGCAGAAGCCTCAGAGCCTGATGGAGGCCATGAAGTACGCTCAAATGGCGGAGGACTGGCAGATGGATGAGAGAAAGGTAAGAGGTGGTTGGAGTGGACCGGTTTCGCGGAGTATCCTGACCGTAACAGGAGAACAGAAGGCAGTTACAGGGGTAGATCAAGCAAGTATTGAGAAGACTGGAGAGCAGAGCAGCACCGTCAACGGGGGTCAGTTTAGGAGGATGACTGACGCCGAGATGAGGGAGAAGAGGCAGAAGGGGCTCTGTTTCAGATGCGATGAGAGGTTCACCACAGGACACCACTATGGCGGTCGCAAGTTGCAAGTGCTGATAGTTGGGACAGACGAGGATGATGACGTGGAGGATGAAGAGGTCGGAGCGGAAGACGACTCTCACCTGGAGTAGCACCGTCAGGAGTCTCATGCACCACCTTGAGGACATGATGGATTTTTGGGGGCGGAGCAATGTTAGACCCACGGACCAGCCCGCAAGCCACGCACGCGCAAGGGGTCGGCTCAACCTAGGGGTGTTTTCGACTTTCCTTGTTTTAATTAATTTTAATGGCAAACTTGTAATTGTTTAGGAGAGGGGTTTATTCTTAAACTAGGGCTAGCCGTCATTTTAGTTTTTATGCTTATTTTGATAATTGAGAGAGATTCTTCGAGATCTCTTCGAGGGATATTAGGAGAGTGCGGACGTCCTCGCTTACCAGCGTCTTGGGAGGGTGGTTGCCCCTTTATTGTAGACATTTATCTTCTTTATTCACTGTTTTAATCAAGTTTAGTTCAGATTTGAGGTGATTTCTATCAGATCACTTGGTCCATGGATAAAAATATATCGCTATCACTTTAATTCTTTAGGTGTTGTAACTGGTATCACATCCAAGGTGCGCAATGCAATTTGGAGTGCATATTAGAGGAAAGATTACATTAAAAACAAAACACATATAGGGTCTTGGCAATTGGGGGTGTCCACTTGGTTATTAACCCTATTAACCCCTAAGAATTCTGGCAAAACTTACAGAATAACAAATAAAAATATCTTAAAACAAATTAAAAGGGATATAATATTCTTCTCTATATTTCAAACCTTTTTTGTAGTAAATGGACTAATATAGAGAATAGATGATTGTTTTTTTGTTATCTATCACAGAAGGGATGCTGGGACA
>CM061137.1:21641880-21691820 GCA_030789695.1 Scilla litardierei
GTTAGGATGGCCTGTGAGGTAGAAAATGGGCGGGCCGCGTACTTTGATTCGTCAAAATCTACGGTCGAGCGCCAACTCCTAGAGGTGACGCGGGAGAGGGATGACATCCGGTAGAAGCACGCCGTAGAGTTGGCTAGCAAGGAGACGGTGATCGCGTTACAGAGGCGACAGATAGACAGCCTAAAGGAGGCCCTTGAGGCGGAGAAGAGGGAGAAGGGTATCGTGATGCGGCGGCTGGAGGAAAAGCGGGAAGTTGAGGGCGGAGTGATCGAGGCCGCTATCCGCCGCTACCATGACGAGCATGTTGTGCCGATGTTGCAAGAGGCAAGGGATGCAGGAGTTCGCCAAGTGGCGAGAGATGTGAGGGCTCGGTCGGCCGAGAGGCGACGTCGCTGAGAAAGTGGGTTTGGGAAATCCTGTTCCTTCTTGTATGAGGGTTAAAACCAATGTCTTGTTGTAGTGTGCGGATGGCTTAATGTATAGCTTTGCTATTTGGATAAATGCATTGAATTGGTCTTGTGTCAGACTGTCTTCTTCCTTGTTGTGTCAGTAGACCATTAGTTTTGTGAGGGACATCATTGCCCCCAACTTCGCTATGCCGAGGATATTCGGGTCGTCGGGAGAGGGAAGTTGAGATGTACCGCGTTTACCAGGGGTTTGTTGCGAAGCAAAGTGTGATTCCAGGTGGATCGCAGAAGCGGGGCGAGGTGGGGCGAGGTGGTGCAGTCCGTACGATCGTTTGTGAAGCGTTGAAACCGAAGTCCGAAATTGATGAAGCGGCGCGTTCTAGCTTCGGCCGCCCCGAAGGAGGCCGGACTCATCCTGGGTACGAGCGGTGGATAGAAAGAAGAGACTAAGGGTGGCGTAGTTTCGAATGGGGGCAATCATTTCGTCGGGATTTGGGTGGGAATTGAAGGGGCCTGTTGGCGGTCGCGTGACTAGACGTCATCCTGGCGATTCGACGACGGGCGGGAATCGAAGCGACCCGACCACTTCAAGGCTGACGCGTGGCAGAAGTGACGGCTGCCATTACACGAAGCATCAGACCACGTGGATCGACGCGGGAGAGAGAACGGATTGATGACACGTGGCGTGAGGCCGACGGTCATGATACTTTGCGTAGTCGCGTAAAAAGATCTCTGGGTGGGGAGCGAAGCAGAGCTGATTGTTGGGCGAAGGTTTTCCAAGCGGCTGGGGTTGTTGGAGATTTCATTGCCCTTGTCGGAGTTGTCCTTGTGGAATCAGTTGCCGACGTAGCGTTGCCGTCCGAGTCATCGGAGCCCTTTAGGTAAGAGGTCCGTTTTATCGATGTCTTCCTCGACGTCTTCGTTTCGTGGTCAGGGGTCGAGGGTGGTTGGGGAAGGGAGCTCCGCCGCGAAAACTGGGGAGGTGCCCCTCGAGATTGTGGGCGTGAAGTCGGTGCTGAAGAAGTCCATAGATCTTCGAGTTGTATGTCAGGCCACCGTATTCTGTTTGCGAACCGGACGCATAAGAGAGGGTGTGTTTCGCAGGCGACCACGAGGTGGGAGTGTATGTGTCCTCCTTCGAGCAAGGGTTGCGCTTCCCCCCATCCATTCGTGTTAGATGTGTTGAATTTCCTGGGGCTGCCCTTGTATCGTCTGATGCCCAATGCCATTAGTGTGGTTGTGGGTTTTCTTGTGCTGTGCATGAGTAACCAGGTTCGCCCCTCGCCGTCTTTGTTTCGCTATTTCTTCACGGTGAAGAAGATGAGGTCCTGCTATTATCTCTCCGTGAAGAGGACCCATCCGCTCATTAGGGGGTTGCCAGGGAAGATTAAGGGGTGGCGCAAGCATTATGTGTTTGTCTGCGTGCCGGATGATGTGCTGATGAGATCGGATTGGGGGGAGCTGAATCCCGAGGCGAAGGAGGGGGTTGAATTAGGGGACGAGGAGAAACAGGTGGCACAGTTTCTAATGGCGATACCGGGGAGGGCCGAGACTACCAGACGCTCGTCCGGGCTGAGATGATAGCATTGAACATCTGGCCCAAAGGTACAATAGATTTTGGTATTAGTGCATCTGAAGTGCTTACCTTGAACTTTCTTTCTTTGACAGGTCGCACAATGAGTCTGTCCCTTGAGGAGATGATGAAACGAGCTGCGGAGCAGACGGGGCAAACGTTGAAGAGGACGGTCCACAAGAGGTTGCGAGAGGAAGGCATGGTGGGGAGTTCGACGAGGGGGCAGGCGTCCACGAAGAGGAGGAAGCTGCATGCGAGCTCGTCTGTCCCTGATGCTCCGGGGCGGGGGAGAATCGGTCAGCAGGGGGGCGGGTCCGGGGAGGGGATCGCAACCCCCGTTAACGACCTGGAGGGTAGGGACGAAGGGTCGACTGGGGGAGGGGTGGAGGCCCCTGAGACATGGTCATCTAGCCCCCGGGTATCCGCTGATGTGGAGGGGGTAACCGTTACCGACCAGCAGGGGAGGGTCGGGACGTCGGGCGGCCCGGCCAAGTCGGCCGGCTGGGACAGCTGGCCCTACGGCTGTCCGTTGTTCGGTCTGGAGAGGGCCGCCGAACCCAGCTGTGAGGCCTCGCTTGTCCGTTTCAAGGCTAAGAGGACCGAAGTTGAGGGCTATCGTGACGAAGCTCTTCATCGGGCGCCGTTCAAAGTGACGGATGATGAGTCCGTGTTCGAGGATGGTGGCGTGTCGACGAGGCTGGCGGAGAATATTTTCTTGCCCCGCGACAGGGTGGCGCTGGAGGCGGTGGAGCCTGAGGGTCTGTGTGGAACCGCGGTGTGGCACAGCGTCCAGGTAGGTTGTGTAAGCCGGGTGATGTTTGCTAGTGGATTTTATTGAATACCCTAAATGGGTTCTCTTTTGTTGTGCAGGCCATCAATTTGATGCTTGGAGCGATGAGGCACGTGCCAGCCATAAATAAGGCCGAGGGTGCCATTTCTAGAGTGGCGGCCGAGTTCGCCGCCTTTCGTAAGAGTGCTGGTGAGGGAATGGCGAAGGAGAGGGAGCGGTGCAGCCAGTATGATGCGGAGGTAGAGCGCCTGAAGGCGGTCCTGGCCGATCATGAGGTGCAGGCGACCGCGGCTAGAGTTAGGTCGAAGGAGCTGGAGGAGGCCCTTAGGAGGGAGGAAGCGCGTGCGGTGGATCTGGCGGGTCGTGCGAAGGCCGTCGAGGAGGAGTTGGGTTGGAAGGTCGAGGAGTTTTGCTCGTACCAGGAGACGACCGTCATCCCCGCCCTCGCGGATGCGATGTCCAGGGGTCTGGAGACATGCCGTGAAGAGGGTCGCGAGGAAGGTCGAGCGGAGGGGCGGGAGGCCTGCTTGGTCCAGATAAAGGAGAGGGTGGCAGGCCTGTCCCCGCCAATTGAGCTCGACCTCGACGGACTCACAGCTTGCGACGACGAGGAGGAGGAGGGGGACGGCGAGCGGGTGATCGGTGGGGGAGGCAGGGACGTCGAGGCAGAGACCGACAAGACGGGGGGGATTCCCCCGAAGGGGACGTGAGGGATGTCACGACTGGCGGATGCGCAGTCGGTGCGGGGAACGTAACAGAGTAGTTTTGTATAGGTGTTAAGAAAGAAAGAAAGTAAAGTTTTGTGGGGTCGATACCCGTAATTTTGTAATTTTTAGACTCTGAGTGTGTGGAGATTCCCTTTCTTGGCTATGCTTTAGTATTGCTGTCTCTAGCCCGGCGTAGGTCGAGCTACGTTTATTCCCTTTGTTAGGGTCGTGCGCCTGAGATTGTTTTCAGCCGGTTAGACTGTCTTTTTTACCCAGCCCACTCCGGGGTGGCGGGGGGCGGTGGGGCGCGTGGCGTAGAGCTCGTCCCCCCCTTTTTGGGGGTTATTCCCGTGCATGAGTGCGCCTAAATTATTGCTAATGGTCTACTGGGAGTGGTCTTTTCATTAGCTTTTATCAAAATTTAATGAACAGGGCAGGGACCGGATATGATGTGTAGGTCGGCCCACAGGCGAACTGTCGAGCCGTTCTACTTTGGTGGACGCCCTCGCTCCATTTGGTGCGTCCCTCTCCGTCGTCGTGCCCCTGAAAGGATGCAAGGTCACTTCAGAGGGTCTACGCACTGGCGGTGAATCCCCAGAGAGGTGGGGAGCGACGTGTCGGCGTCGGGGGCGGTTGTGGCTGTTTTATCCCTCGTTCCAGAATTGGGGGGATATGGAGTCCTTGGTGGTTGCTCTATCCCGCGGGGCTTTAGCCTTCCTGTCGGTTGGAGTCGCCGTAGGACGGGTGTGGGAAGGGGTGGTTCGCCATCGGTCCGCTCCTCTTCCTGGCGTAAGTGGTCCAGGAGAAGTCAAGGGGTGGAAGGCGGGGCGCTCCTGATGTAAGAGGAATAGCCTATCGGCGTGGTCCGGTGCGGAGGGGGGGCGAGGGGGGGGGGGGGGGGCGAGTCCGCTGAGGCTGGTGCGACTTGGCGGGTGCTGGAGTGCCCGATGGGGTGATTTGGCAGGTCTACCCCGTCCATCGGGTTGTCGGCCTGCCGCGCACGTGCACGCGGGGCGTCCGTGGAGGGGCAGGGTATGCCTTTGGAGCTCCAGTTCCCGTGCCTTACGTTGTCTAAGGGAAGTCAGGGAGCCGCGGGCGGGGTGCCCCTCGTGTAAGAGGAGTAGCCTATCGGGGGTCATCGTGTCGGGGGAGACTGCCCGCCGGAACAGTTGGGGTCCCTCGCATTTTCCGCACCTTCTTGGGGGAGAGTGTGGCTGAGGGATTGGCCTTCCCTCAAATTATCTCTTTCGTCCCCCCCTTTGAGGGGGCCGAGGGGGTATTTATAATGATAGCTCTTTAGTCTTCCCCCTCCCCTTAATGTGATGAGCTGGAGCCAGCTTATTGGAATCGTGCCCTTCGGAACCTGCCCCTGATAGGTGGCGTCCGATGTGACTCATCAACCCCTGTTTTTCAGCGGGTGTGCTGTTACCAGTGGCACTTGCCCCGAGCGTCTTTTTGGGTTTGATGGGTCATTTCGACCGTCGGCTTTATTGGTGTCAGATGTGGCTCATCAGGTTTGGACCTGCACGAGGGTTGCCTCAATCCGTGAGCCCTGATTTGTTTCCCGATGTTTGAGTTGAAGAATCACGGGCCCGCTTTGGGGAGGGTGGGTAGCTAGGCCCTTGCCACCCTTATAGTCGGGTGGGCGTTGGGTCGTCGCCTACCACGCATATAGCGCTCCGGTTGGGGTGGTGAAGCTCCGTAAGATTGCCCCGGAGGTCTTCGTGGGTGGGGGGAGCGAGCGCGTAGCTCGGCCCGTGCCCCTCTCTGGATTGGGTAACGAGAATTGGTCCTGCCCCGGAGTCTTTGAGAGGGCGGGTATTGGGCCGTCGCCTACCTCGCATATGGTGCTCCAGTTTGGGTGGCAAAGCTCCGTAAGCTTACCCCAGAGGTCTTTGTGGGTGGGGGGGGAACGAGCACGTAGGTCGGCCCGTGCCCCTCTCTGGTTTGGGTGGCGAGGATTGGTCCTGCCCCGGAGTCTTTGAGAGGGCGGGTATTGGGCCGTCGCCTGCCCCGCATATGGCGCTCCGGTTTGGGTGGCAAAGCTCTGTAAGCTTGCCCCGGAGGTCTTCGTTAGGGGGGGAGCGAGCGCGTAGCTCGGCCTGTGCCCCTCTCCGGTTTGGGTGGCGAGGATTGGTCCTGCCCCGGAGTCTTTGAGAGGGCGGGTATTGGGCCGTCGCCTCCCTACGGCCTCTATAGTCGGACGGGTATTGGGCCATCGCCTACCCCGCATATGAAGCTCCGGTTTGGGTGGCAAAGCGCCGTAACCTTGCCCCGGAGGTCTTCGTTGGTGGGGGGGGAGTGAGCGCGTAGCTCGGCTTGTGCCCCTCTCCGGTTTGGGTGGCGAGGATTGGTCCTGCCCCGGAGTCTTTGAGAGGGCGGGTATTGGGCCGTCGCCTTCCCGCAGCCTCTATAGTCGGACGGGTATTGGGTCATCGCCTACCCCGCATATGGCGCTCCGGTTTGGGTGGCAAAGCTCTGTAAGATTGCCCCGGAGGTCTTTGTTGGTGGGGGGAGCGAGCGCGTAGCTCGGCCCGTGCCCCTCTCCGGTTTGGGTGGCGAGGATTGGTCCTGCCCCAGAGTCTTTGAGAGGGCGGGTATTGGGCCGTCGCCTCCCCGCAGCTTCTATAGTCGTACGGGTATTGGGCCGTCGCCTACCCCGCATATGGTGCTCCGGTTTGGGTGGCAAAGCTCCGTAAGCTTGCCCCGGAGGTCTTCGTTGGTGGGGGGGAGCGAGCGCGTAGCTCGGCCCATGCCCCTCTCTGGTTTGGGTGGTGAGGATTGGTCCTGCCCCAGAGTCTTTGAGAGGGCGGGTATTGGGCCGTCGCCTCCCCGCAGCCTCTATAGTCGGACGGGTATTGGGCCGTCGCCTACCCTACATATGGCGCTCCGGTTTGGGTGGCAAAGCTCCATAATCTTGCCCCGGAGGTCTTCGTTGGTGGGGGGGAGTGAGCATGTAGCTCGGCCCATGCCCCTCTCCGATTTGGGTGGAGAGGATTGGTCCAGTCCCGGAGTCTTTGAGAGGGCGGGTATTGGGCCGTCGCCTCCCCGCAGCCTCTATAGTCGGACGGGTATTGGGCCGTCGCCTACCCCGCATATGGCGCTCCAGTTTGGGTGGCAAAGCTCCGTAAGCTTGCCCCGGAGGTCTTCGTTGGTGGGGGGGAGCGAGCGCGTAGCTCGGCCCATGCCCCTCTCCGGTTTGGGTGGTGAGGATTGGTCCTGCCCCGGAGTCTTTGAGAGGACGGGTATTGGGCCGTCGCCTCCCCGCAGCCTCTATAGTCGGACGGGTATTGGGCCGTCGCCTACCCCACATATGGCACTCCGTTTTGGGTGGCAAAGCTCCGTAAGCTTGCCCCGGAGGTCTTCGTTGGTGGGGGGAGCGAGCACATAGCTCGGCCCATGCCCCTCTTCGGTTTGGGTGGCGAGGATTGGTCCTGCCCCGGAGTCTTTGAGAGGGCGGGTATTGGGCCGTCGCCTCCCTGCAGCCTCTATAGTCGGACGGGTATTGGGCCGTCGCCTACCCCGCATATGGCGCTCCGGTTTGGGTGGCAAAGCTCTGTAAGCTTGCCCCGGAGGTCTTCGTCGGTGGGGGGAGCGAGCGCGTAGCTCAGCCCATGCCCCTCTCCGGTTTGGGTGGCGAGGATTGGTCCTGCCCTGGAGTCTTGCGTTTTTGGGCTAAAATTTTCAGGTGGAAATGGTGAAATTCGAAGATGCAAGAGGGAAAAGGATATTTCATTCGAGACTTACAGTTTTCAACTACATCACGACTGGTGTTCCGTGTTCTTCAGAGGGATTAGCCCGCCCTCAACAAGGGGGGCTGGGACGGGTGCGACAGGTCTGGTCCTCTTCTACGGCCCCCGGTCCTTCTGCGGTGCCGTCAGCAGGAGCCGGCCTTCGATGGTAGGAGTCGTCCCTCCCCCGGGTAGGTCAACCACCAGGGTTCGCTCCGGACCCTTGTGTTTGGTCGATCCCACGTAGCAGCTCTTGGACAGCTTCTGGCTCCCCCGCACTGACCCAACCCCTCGGGGGGTTTGGAACTTGACCATCTGGTGGAGCAGGCTGGGGAGCGCTCCGATGGCCGCCATGTAGGGTCGTCCTATGATCCCGTTGTACGCCGACGTAATGTTGACCACAACGAACAGAGTCATTCGGGTGACGACCTGCGGTTCTTCTCCGAGAGTTATTGGCAAGGTGATCACTCCCACAATAGGGGTCGAGTGAACGGTGAAGCCGATGAGGGACCCGGTGCAGGGTCTCAGGTCCGTCGGCCTTAACCCATCTTCTCGATTGTGGATATAAACAGAATGTTGCAAGAGCTCCCTGTGTCGATCAGGAGGCGGCTGATGATGGCCGTCCCTATTTGGGCCTCGATGACGATGGCGTCGTCGTGGGGCAGCTCGACTCCCTCTAGATCCTTGTCGCTGAAAGTAATGGGATGGTAGGTTGGCCTTCTCCCCCTCGGATCCCCCCCGAAACCCGCTGTCATCACTTGCCTCGCGTACGCCTTTTTGCTTGACGATGACGCTCCCCCGGAGGATGGCCCGCCACATATCGTGTTTATGCGCATGACCGGTTTCGGGGGGAGAGGTTCTTCCCACTCACCGTGCGTTGGAGGGTCTGTTCTTCGTGCCCTCCAGTGGTTCCCCTTCTCTCGGTCTGGTCTCCTGCCCCCGACGAAGCCCCCGAGGTGGCCCACCTGGATCAGCCGCTCGATTTCCCTTTTGAGGGTGAAGCAATCATCGGTGTCATGGCCGTGGTCCCGGTGGTATCGGCAATTATTTTGGAAATCTCTCCGAGCCGGGTCCGACTTCATTTCCCGGGGTGGCTCTGGCAGCAGTCCGGCGCTCGTTGCCGCGGCCATCACCTCTATCAGGGGGCATTGAGCTACGTGTAATGCGCCCGTAGGGGACCTTCTTGTCTCGGAATGGCTCGGGTGGGCCCTTGGGCTGGGGCAAACTCTCGGGCCGGGCCAGGGCGATCTTGCGGGCGACGCCCCGTCGGGTCGCGCCTTGGTTGGGCCAGCTGGTCACACCCCTGATGACCCTCCTCTTGCCTTGGCTGAGGGTGTGATCTGGGCTCGCCTTGGAGCGGCTTCGCCGGGGGAAATAGGGCCTTTGTGCCGAGAGTCTCTTCGGCCAACGCATGCCTCTCTGCCATAGCAACCAGCGCCTCATAGTCGGCCGGCGGATCTCGGAGCAGGGATTTGTGGAGGCTCCGAGTCCGTAACCCCGTCTTGAAGGCCAGCATGAGTACCTCGTCGCCACAGGTCACCACCGCCCGTCTCTCCTCCTGAAAGCGGCGTAGGTATCTACCCGTCGTCTCCCCTTCTCCTTGGACTATCGTGCTGAGATAGTCCAAGGGCTTCTTCTTCGTTCGCCCGGCCCGAAACTCTTGGCAGAACTTGTGGGATAGTTTGCCAAAGCTCCCAATGGACCTCGCGGGTAGGCCGAAGTACCAATCCAACGCTGTGTCCCTCAGATTTTGCGAGAAATTCCGGCACAGGAATGCCTCATCCACATCCTGCGCCTACATTGCCCCCCGGTATTGTTGCACGTGCGTGAGGGGGTCACCTCTTCCGTTGTAGGTGGCCAGGTGGGGGGGGTTTGTGTTGGGAATTGAGCGGTCCCTTAGGGCACAAAAACTCTAGTCCCGTCCTAAGTCGGACGGAACATAGACAGAAAAATCATAGCAGCGGAAGAAAAACATATGTTAACTAATTAACATGCAGTTTAAAAAACACTTTTCATTTAGCCCTAAGGTCCAAGACCCTATGCCAAGATCTATGCCGACTTGGGATGGGTCTGACCATCCCAAGAAGGATCTAGCCTACTGCGATTAAACTAAACTAATGCTAATAATACTTTAACCACATACCCGGAATCTCAGCCCTGGAGCAGGCGAGATGTTCCGTGCCGTCTTCCGAGCTGCTCCCGTCCCACGCCGAGCCGCTCCTTGAACCGCTCCCCGAACCGCTCCTCGAACCGCTCCGCATCCCGAGGCGATCAATCCCCGTGCCGCCGAGCCAACCAACCGCCGAAGAAAGTTTCACGTGAGTGAAACCTCCGCCAAGATTTCGGATCCAGAATCCGAACTCCTTTGAGGCTTTGCTAGAGCCCGCAGGAGTAAGGCAGAAAATTTAGGGAGAAAGAGAAATATTTATTTAAGCTTAGATCCGAGCGTGCTCCAACATTTACGAGAGCCGCTCAGATCTAGAGCTTGGGACGAGTTTTGAGAAAGGGGGGAGACCCCTATTTATATAGGCGGCGGACTCTCCCCTTTTCTCAAAATCCGATGTGGGACTAATTATTTGGGTCAGTTAAAATCAAGTTAGTTTGCACTTCACAAAGTGCAAACTTCCGTGAATTTTAACTCACTCACCGTTGAGCTTCAAGATTGATACAACCTATCAATACGACAAGCGTTCAACGGTGAACGCATAGGAAAAAACGGTTCGTCAATCGGAGGTCGTTTGACCCTCCAATTGAGTGTCCAAAGATCAGCCCAAAGCCACCCAAAACACAAAACTGCAGCCGTCAAGGAATTCTGCCTAGGGTTCGCAACCCTAGGCGTGTGGGGCCCACCAGTGGGCCCCACTGACTTGACCTGCGCGCGCAGACCAGCCTGGGCAGAGCCCAGGCCCGCGCCTGGGCTCGCCCAGGCGGCCTGGGAGAGCCCAGGCGGGCCTGGGCTTAGCCCAGGCGCCTGGGCTAGCCCAGGCCGAGCCTGGGCTTAGCCCAGGAAGCGCCTGGGCTAGCCCAGGCAGCCTGTTCTGCCTGGGTCTGATATTTTGGGCTGTTTTGGCTTTTTCTTGATCATCCGGCGTCCGATTTGGACGCCGTTCGAACCTGGGTCTAGACCGGGACATTCCCGTCTTACCCGTGAACTTTTCCTTGCGTTTATTTTATTAAATATTGTATTAAACAATTTAATACACATTTAATCGCTTTTGCATCAAATGCAAAATAGTCCCTATCTAAGCTTAAATTATCATATTACATCAAATGCAATTATTTCATTCCTTGCATCAAAAATGCAATTATTCTCCCTAACTAATTTCTACCTATTACTAGACGAAGCGTTGCACTCTGTGTGAGACCCTACAGCCTGACCCTTACAACAGGTTGGGCTCGAAGCCCTATACGGCAGTGACCACGAGCAGTGGTTGCCGTCCCTGCTTCAGGAATCATCATTATGTGGTTGACTCATTGACATGAGTATTGTCGGGACCACCTGACTGTTTCCGTGATGATTTCCGCAGTTATAGTCTCTTCGTCTAAATTGTGTCGTGTAGATCAAGTCTGGGGTACGGTCAAACTGTCAACCCCAATAACTTGACTCCGGTTAGTTTCGATCAATCTTTAGTCAACTAATGTTGGACTTCTTCCAACATACTCTGCGCAGAGTTTTCACTAAAGACCGAACTAACTCTACGACACTAACTCCCATTGACTGGGAGAGACGAATCCTCTCTTGGTCATTACTCGCCTCGTACGTTTCAAGTGACACCCAATCAAAAGACCTTTCGACAGGCCTTGCCTCGAAGCTAGGTCAGTTGATCTAAGTGGCACCGTTCACACACAGGTTTGTCAAAATGACCTCAAGTCAAAAGACCAACTATCCTATCATCACTCAGAGTTATCACTGACAGATTGGTCAATGTAACCATATGATAACTCTAGTGGATCGTTCAGTGAACTCATTCTAATGAGCACCTGTGTCTCGTCTTCGACTTCGCCAAGTCAAGCGATCATGAGATCATCGCCACCGTTAAACGGTGAAGACTAAGACACAATGGTCTATCCGATGTTTCGATATCCTTGTCTCGAAACATCTATGACCACGAACCATTTCAGACTTATGCTACAGACGGTCAAACGTTTCTCCATGATCGAGATACTCATCTCGATACCCGTTTGACCTTGCATAAAGTCTCAGGACTTTACCTAAGTCGATATCTAATTATAAAATAACTTAGATAAATTATTACCAAACAGCTTACTGTTATTTCGAACAAGATGTTTGTGCTATTCACACAGGAATAAATGGCCTCGAGGGCACCATATTCCTACATCTCCCACTTTCACTCAGGCCCATTTATCTCGATATCTAATATCGTTTTTACACATAAGTTTTTCCGACTTCATGTGATAGAGCCTTCGTGAGTGGATCTGCTAAAACCGTCTACACTATAGACTTAAGGGGTTTTTATGTTTAAGTCAGACCAACCATTTGAATCTCATTCAAATAATTCATTTGGTCTATCGGAATCTATAATATTTTATTTCCCTGGATCTTATCCAGTTTATCGTACTTTACGATAATCATTTAAATTAGTTAATGGTCATTTTAAATGGCTCATATTTATTTCTGATAAAGTATCAAACCTTTTGATTACTTAATCAAAATATATGTTCCATCCTTTTTGATGATTCGCATGTAATTTATACGCTCCCACTGACCTTGAAAACCATCTGGCTAATTCATATAAGTTGGTTCGTCTAAATCATATTTAGAAAAACGAACTTATAAGTGAATGCGCAAATTTTCATGGTCAACCTAAGCGTTTACATCGAGTTTGGTCCGAGTAGATCTGTACACATCTGTTGGCGAAACCGGTTTCATCATAATCCGTTTTAAAGAAATTAGGATGAAAACCGTTCTCGACCAACAAGATTGTACTTCACTATTTTCTTTCTGCACCAATCTTTTAAAGATTTACTTGCAGAAAGTGAGGAAACATTTTCCTTGGGCACGTAAACTAAATTCTCAAATTTATTTACGCACACGGACCTTCATCAAGTTTTAAATCGGAGTTACTACTCCGGATTTCATCCTAGAAGTTGACTAAGTCATCATCGGTTATGATGTCTTAACTCGACTTTTCGTCTCACGAAATTCGAGTAAATATGCGACTTCCTCATGATTGATTTAATGAATATCTTATTGATAATGTTCTCATGGAACTTTATCGAAACCTAGGCATTATTATATGGGACTTAACCCAGAGGGAGGACTTAACTCAGAGTCACTTACAATGGATCACACTAAATCTAATTAAGTGTGATTCATACCTTTTAACACACCGATGTGTTAACAGACTTGATCTGAGAGAAAATCACATTTTCTTTTAATTACACAAGATTTTATTTAGCTAAGTATTTGACCATTCGATCTAATCGAATCAGTTTAAATACTTTAGTCATTTCGTTCTTTATTTTATCAGACTTGTGTTTCATCAAGAACACGTGTCTTAATAAAATATACGAATAACTTATTTTGTTAAAAATAGACTCGGGTACATCAGTATGTACGAGACTGAGTTCGACAACTCATTCTCCCACTATCTCACAGATGGGTTTCGGCCATTGTATCAAAGAGGCTAAGACTCACAAGTGTCCGTAGACTTCATAATACGAGAGGTCAGACCCCTCTTTATGTGACTTGTGAAGCTTAATCTCTTGATAGAGCCTAGTCTAATTTTACCATATAAGTTTGCTACTATCTTGTGTATTCATATATTAACATTTAATATATATTTAGTTATTTACAAATTACTTAACACAAAACATTACTTCAGAAGCAATGTGACGACATTCGTCAAAATGTGTTAAACGTCTTTTGTATAACAACTTATTCCGAAATGTGACATTAAAATATGTCACGTTTTCATTTCCTCCTACTTATGCCTTTACTAATGATAAATTTAAACTAACTTTCTCAATTGACTTTCCGAAGTGCCTTCTTCCTTTTCTAAATCACATTTAGATATCAACATAAATAAATAGCTATGCAAGCAACTTATGTATCCAAACGCTTGAGCTTTGCAATCTTGAGTGTAGCTCAAGAAGTTGCTTGTCTCAAGATCTGGTTGGGATACATAGTCTTGCATCGCTCATGCACTCGTATTCGACTCAAACGGTTTGATCGAATTTTCAAACTTTACGGATCAAAATTGTTTGTCCATACAACCTTGAGGGTAGCTCGACAAGTTGTAGGGAGAAACATACTTTGAATGTCCTATATGTTCAAGCTGCCTCATATAGAGACGAGTGACATGTAGCTTTAATTTATTTGTTGGACCCAGAACTTAATGAAATCATATTTCTTAAGTCTGTTCTTTAGAAGGTCATTTAATGTCAACGAGAACATAGTTTTAATTCTATCAGTTAGAATTTAACTCGATATTCAATTAATCAACTTATTGACCAGTTAACTAATTCCAATATTATCAATTGATTCTTTCGGTAAACATAGTCTTGCCCTAGTTTTAGCATATGTTCAATATTAAATATAGGTAGATTGGCTTTTATCTATCTATATCCTCCCACTAATTTTACGAACGTTTTAAAGCTTAATAACGAACGATTTAATCGAATTAAAATTAATGGGTAAGAGTTCCAATCACCTTGAGTCTAAACAACCTTGAGTGTAGCTCAACAAGTTGATTGACTCTGCGATCGGAAGATGACTCTTCATCGATCATATCGGATATGACTCTCTTAATCGGTTTTTGCCCCTAGCCATTCGTGATCATGAGTGTGCTCATCCAAATCACCATGTCTAGTCTAGTCGGACCCTTGTTTTCGTGTCTAGCCTGACTTGCCCCTCAGCTCGGTGTATGCACGACACGTCGGTTTTTGTCAGGTCTTAGACTACATCTAGGCAGACTACATCGTTGACTTAACTTACGCCGGCGCTCGGGGTACGAGACGACGGTTAGGGTTAGTCAAGATTTCATCTTATGTATTTAAGGAGTTGGTTTCTACAAGGTTGCCATGTCACAGCTTGAGTGTATCTCAACAACTATAACACGGGCCCTATAGTTGCTAACCCCTAAAACAAGGAGGGCTACGGCTAATCTTGAAAAAGATCATTAACGTATTTGACTTAGATATAGTCCAGGGTGTCATACAATCATGATTCGCGACATTTCGGTCCAGCGGAACTCAGCCAGGGAATTGACTAAGCCAGGATCACTACCCCTTGGACTAGCAAGGGTTGACCCAGAACTCTCAGCCAAGCACATTGACTGGATCATGGTCCATTGAATGAAGCTTGTCATTTTTGTATGTATGCCATAGACTAAACAGCTTTTATTAACAACTAATTAATCCTATCAACTAGTTGAATCCTTAAATTCAAAATTTTTAGGATTTGTTTAATAACTTTTATTAAGTCCTTATCAACTATAAGGTTCACGTGCTACCCTAATCGTTATTAGGATTTTAATAAATTTTATTAACAACGCTAGAAGCGAAGTCCTTTAATGAAAATTAATTATAACAATTAGAATTTAAAAATCATTTAAAGGACTACCCTAATCAGGAATTAGGTCTTAATATTGTTGTTAATGATTTATTAAAACATAGCATGTCATTAAAATTTAAGTAATAAATTTTAATCATTTTTAATGGCTAACCTAAAGGGTTGTCTTGTGTTATCAAATAAGGGACAAGATAAACAAGCCATTAAAATAAAGCTACACTAATTTATCGCATAAAGATAGTGCACAACTATTTAACATTTAAATATACTAAGTTTATCGCATAAACAATTTTTGGCATGCATACATAAATTTAACATTTAAATTTAAAATATGATTTTAAAATTATTTTATTTTTATCTCATAAAAAAAAACTTAATTTTAAAATCACTAATTTGCATGCTACGTTAAAAAATTTATCGCATAAAAATTTTTAACTTTTAAAACAGTTTTTAAAATATCTCATAAATTAAAACATCATTTTAAAAACTTTCATGCTTAAAAAATTTATCAAATAAATTTGAACATATAAAACATTTTTTAAAATTTATCTAATAACTTTAAAAACATTTTAAAAGGTATTTAAAAGCATTCTTAAGTTTAAAATTAATCGCAGGCTAGATCGGCTACGCAAACCTATGCTCTGATACCACTGTTGGGTATCACTCTGATATCATTGCGACGCTGTTAAGGCCCATCATCCATGGCACCCTAGACCCGTCACAAGATACCTCAGAAACTTGTTTTACGGCATGCCTCTCGACAATGCCCAACCCATTATAAGATCACCATCTTATCGGGACTTGGTACGGTAAGAGCGATTACTTCGGGTCGGCTCATAACCCGAGAACCCGTACTCAAGCTCAACAAGCTCTGATACCACTGTTGGGAATTGAGCGGTCCCTTAGGGCACAAAAACTCTAGTCCCATCCTAAGTCGGACGGAACATAGACAGAAAAATCATAGCAGCGGAAGAAAAACATATGTTAACTAATTAACATGCAGTTTAAAAAACACTTTTCATTTAGCCCTAAGGTCCAAGACCCTATGCCAAGATCTATGCCGACTTGGGATGGGTCTGACCATCCCAAGAAGGATCTAGCCTACTGCGATTAAACTAAACTAATGCTAATAATACTTTAACCACATACCCGGAATCTCAGCCCTGGAGCAGGCGAGATGTTCCGCGCCGTCTTCCGAGCTGCTCCCGTCCCACGCCGAGCCGCTCCTTGAACCGCTCCCCGAACCGCTCCTCGAACCGCTCCGCATCCCGAGGCGATCAATCCCCGTGCCGCCGAGCCAACCAACCGCCGAAGAAAGTTTCACGCGAGTGAAACCTCCGCCAAGATTTCGGATCCAGAATCCGAACTCCTTTGAGGCTTTGCTAGAGCCCGCAGGAGTAAGGCAGAAAATTTAGGGAGAAAGAGAAATATTTATTTAAGCTTAGATCCGAGCGTGCTCCAACATTTACGAGAGCCGCTCAGATCTAGAGCTTGGGACGAGTTTTGAGAAAGGGGGGAGACCCCTATTTATATAGGCGGCGGACTCTCCCCTTTTCTCAAAATCCGATGTGGGACTAATTATTTGGGTCAGTTAAAATCAAGTTAGTTTGCACTTCACAAAGTGCAAACTTCCGTGAATTTTAACTCACTCACCGTTGAGCTTCAGGATTGATACAACCTATCAATACGACAAGCGTTCAACGGTGAACGCATAGGAAAAAACGGTTCGTCAATCGGAGGTCGTTTGACCCTCCAATTGAGTGTCCAAAGATCAGCCCAAAGCCACCCAAAACACAAAACTGCAGCCGTCAAGGAATTCTGCCTAGGGTTCGCAACCCTAGGCGTGTGGGGCCCACCAGTGGGCCCCACTGACTTGACCTGCGCGCGCAGACCAGCCTGGGCAGAGCCCAGGCCCGCGCCTGGGCTCGCCCAGGCGGCCTCGGCAAGCCCAGGCCCGCGCCTGGGCTCTGCCCAGGCGCTGGGCAGAGCCCAGGCGGGCCTGGGCTTAGCCCAGGCGCCTGGGCTAGCCCAGGCCGAGCCTGGGCTTAGCCCAGGCTTGTGCCTGGCTAGCCCAGGCTTGTGCCTGGCTAGCCCAGGCCGAGCCTGGGCTTAGCCCAGGAAGCGCCTGGGCTAGCCCAGGCAGCCTGTTCTGCCTGGGTCTGATATTTTGGGCTGTTTTGGCTTTTTCTTGATCATCCGGCGTCCGATTTGGACGCCGTTCGAACCTGGGTCTAGACCGGGACATTCCCGTCTTACCCGTGAACTTTTCCTTGCGTTTATTTTATTAAATATTGTATTAAACAATTTAATACACATTTAATCGCTTTTGCATCAAATGCAAAATAGTCCCTATCTAAGCTTAAATTATCATATTACATCAAATGCAATTATTTCATTCCTTGCATCAAAAATGCAATTATTCTCCCTAACTAATTTCTACCTATTACTAGACGAAGCGTTGCACTCTGTGTGAGACCCTACAGCCTGACCCTTACAACAGGTTGGGCTCGAAGCCCTATACGGCAGTGACCACGAGCAGTGGTTGCCGTCCCTGCTTCAGGAATCATCATTATGTGGTTGACTCATTGACATGAGTATTGTCGGGACCACCTGACTGTTTCCGTGATGATTTCCGCAGTTATAGTCTCTTCGTCTAAATTGTGTCGTGTAGATCAAGTCTGGGGTACGGTCAAACTGTCAACCCCAATAACTTGACTCCGGTTAGTTTCGATCAATCTTTAGTCAACTAATGTTGGACTTCTTCCAACATACTCTGCGCAGAGTTTTCACTAAAGACCGAACTAACTCTACGACACTAACTCCCATTGACCGGGAGAGACGAATCCTCTCTTGGTCATTACTCGCCTCGTACGTTTCAAGTGACACCCAATCAAAAGACCTTTCGACAGGCCTTGCCTCGAAGCTAGGTCAGTTGATCTAAGTGGCACCGTTCACGCACAGGTTTGTCAAAATGACCTCAAGTCAAAAGACCAACTATCCTATCATCACTCAGAGTTATCACTGACAGATTGGTCAATGTAACCATATGATAACTCTAGTGGATCGTTCAGTGAACTCATTCTAATGAGCACCTGTGTCTCGTCTTCGACTTCGCCAAGTCAAGCGATCATGAGATCATCGCCACCGTTAAACGGTGAAGACTAAGACACAATGGTCTATCCGATGTTTCGATATCCTTGTCTCGAAACATCTATGACCACGAACCATTTCAGACTTATGCTACAGACGGTCAAACGTTTCTCCATGATCGAGATACTCATCTCGATACCCGTTTGACCTTGCATAAAGTCTCAGGACTTTACCTAAGTCGATATCTAATTATAAAATAACTTAGATAAATTATTACCAAACAGCTTATTGTTATTTCGAACAAGATGTTTGTGCTATTCACACAGGAATAAATGGCCTCGAGGGCACCATATTCCTACAGTTTGAACCTTACTGGCCTCGGGGTGGACGTGATCCATCGTGCCAGCGGCGTGGCCTCCTTCGGGTAGGTAGGGCGCTCTGGCGTGTCCCCCCTTCGCCATTCGGGGGTCTGGCTCCAGTCGCGCCTCGGCTGCCGACGGTCTTCCCGCCCCGGGGAATAGCGTGACGGTCGCCTGGGGGGCTCCTTCCCCGGGTTGAGGACTCGACGGGTTGCGGGTTACGGTTCTCCCAGTGCCATCGCCCTCTGGCCGCCTCCTCCCGGATCTCCCTTTGCTCCTGATTCTCCCGCAGGAGCCTTTCGCGCTCGGCGGTGAGGAAGGGTAGTTGTCGACAAACGGCTTCCTCGTGCTGACGATCGGGGGAGTGGCGCTGACAAGGCGGACTCCCCCCCAGTGGGTATCTGGCCAACGACGGGCCGTGCCCGTCCCAGGGCCGCCGGCCCATCGTCGACACCTCCGGGATTTCCCGGTTGTCTTCGTTCCCCCTCCGTAGCCTTTCGCGTTCCACGATGATGAAGCGGAGCTGGTGGCGGGTGGTTTCTTCGTCCAGGTAGGCCCACCGAGTATTCTCGGCCGCTTCGTCCAAATGCCTTTGCGCGACGGCCGCCTCCTCCCAGCGCCTCCGCAGCCGCGCAACCTCCATTTCCTCTTCCAAGAGCTTCTGCTGGGCCGCAATCTCCTTGGCGAGCCCCCGGTCTCCCCCCTCCTCCTCGAATTGAGGGTGAAGATTCAGTCTCACGTTCGGGGGCTCCAAGGGGCCGGGCGGTGCCTCCGTTCCCGTCGCTGCGTAGCCTCCCATCGCCTGAGTAACGGCCTCGAAGTTCTTCTGGATTGTGCGGGCCGAGGTTTGGACTGTCTCGGCGCCTATCCCCGGAGGGGGGGTCAGTCACCGGGGTGATTGGTAGAGAGAGTGGCTCCTGACCCACGGGATCCTTGCCGTGGTCAGGGTTCCGAGTGATCGGCATGGAGTCTAACATGGGTGTGACCCTTCGTTCCCACAGATGGCACCAATTGTTGCGGGGTGGAACTCGCGTACAATGAATTTGTATTATGGGGAACCAAGGGCACGGTGGTTATATTGATAAGAGGATTTAGGTAGGCTTTTGACAAGTGATTAGTGGGGTGAAGAGACTAAACTTGCCACCGGGGCCGGCCACGGAGTCAAATCCCGCCGGATGCGGCGGAGGAGGATCGGGCGGCGGGAGCCGAAGGCGGATATCGGCCGAGAGGCGAGCTACCCTGCAACACAAGCAAATCGTCAGAAAGGCCAGGTTGGGGTCCAACCCTTAGCCTCTCCGATGCCTAAGTCAGTGACTGGACTTAAAGAGGGGGCAGGGCACGCAGGCCGAACTAAGGGTGTGTCGACCGTACGTGACGAGCTATAAGTGGAAGAACAAAGATATGGGCGACCTTTGCTCTCGTGTGTGAATAATGGGATTCAGAGGGAATTTGCCAACCCCCTCATCGTAAGAAGTGAGGGGGTATTTATACCAGATGGGAGATGATTAGGTGGGGCTGACCTAGCATGCTGACTCGATGTGCTGAGCTGGCCCGGCTGTCAGCGGAAGCTTCGGATGAGGATGTCAGGAACAGGAGTGTCTGCCTCGCTTTTGTCAGATGGCGCAACGGCCAGGGGCACTTTTGTCAGGGTGTCAGGGCCGAAAGCATTAAGTGTCAGGGGCGCAGCAGCCAGGGGGTGCTTTATCAGATGGTCGGGCGGCGCTAGTGTCAGTCGTGTCCTTACACTAGGTTGTTTGTCGTGCGTGATGAATCAAAGGTCCGACAATGCTATCCCCGGCGGCGGGGTTCGTGTGGGCCCGCCAGGTCGACCTGTTCGTGGGTTGTTCGGCCTGGCCGCGCACCTTTTCGGTCGCAGATCGTGGACCGCTGGCAGGGAGGGATATGCACGTGCCTCTGTCAGCATCCCAGGCTGCGCTGTCTGGGTGTTCCCAAAGCGCACTGCCCCTGGCGGGCCGAGCGTGAGCGGTTGTACGCCTCGGCCGGGAGGGGGGCGCTGCGAGGTGCGCCCATTCCCATGTATCCTCGGACCTCCGGGCCGGCAGTCCCTTTGCAAAGGGGTGAGTCAATGAGGTATATCAGTGGTTCTGGGCGGGAGTCGGACTCCCACGATCTTTAGGTCGTAACAGGAAGCTTAAAGCAACTTGGATACTTGGTGACATTGAAGCTTCACCCAATATGTTGAAGAATTTGTCATGTTTGATATTGGGAATTTTCTAAGAATCTGGTGTATATGTTGAACAATTTTGTATAAGTCTGTTTAAGAATCTATTGAACAATCTATAGAAGAATTAGTTTGGAATCTATACATATTTTGTTTGGATTGTGTATTTTTTGTTTGCAACAATCAGATCTTATAACAGATATATATGAAACTACAGCTTGACATATATACATCTTGATACAAGTCATTGAACCACTTGGCAGCAACATAACCTGTGTATTCATCTAAAACTAGCACCCCAACCAGGGAAAAAATTTATATCACATCTAATAGATAATTTTTATATCACATCTATAAAAAATTTGTACATTACTTTACACATTTTCTTTTTCTCCGGTAATAAAATAGTCCATTATACAAGAAATCACAAGTTTGAGATTCTGGTTTGTATAAGTTCAGATTCTTGGCAGTTTGACATTTTCAACTTCCATATTGCTTTCCATACTAACAATTGCTGTCAAAACAACTAAAACTTATGATAAATTTCCTACATAAGTTCAAATTCCTGGTAGTTTGGCATTGCCAACTTCCAGCTTGCTTTTTACGGATATTACTTCCATATAAACTAAAACTCATGATAAATTTCCAGCATTGCTTCCAGCTTCCAGCTTCCAGCTTCCAGCTTCCAGCTTACATACAAACATTACTTTCAGACAGATAGTGCTTCCAACTTCCATACACAACAGCGTGCAATGTATTGCTCCCAACACTTGCTATGTATCACTCCCACACAGAATCTTCCATGCATATGTAGCTTGCAATGGTTTCAAGATGGATTTCAAGCTCCAAGACAACATGCTAAATAACAATTATTGCGCTTTAATTCTTACTATTCGTTTAAACTTAGGGGATTGCAGATTTTGAGGGAGAAATATTTTAATTGACCCATGTCCTTATAGGACATGTTAAATCTGGAGAGAACTAAATTTTGATGAGAATTAAATTTTTTTGGGAAAAACTAAATTCTCTGAAAGGAACTAAATTTTTGGGAAAGTAAAATTATGGGGGGACCAAATAATAATTATTGCATTTTAATTTGTTATTGTTATAAACGGGCTTCGGAGGCCCAACCCGTTAGTGGGTATCCACCCATTATGTAACCCTATTACTATAAATACAGGGGTACGGGGTTCCGTAGCCGCTATGGTTTACAACACGTTATCAGCACGCTCGAAGCTAAGCCGAACCCCTGCCGACGGACGAACGCGACGCGAACGGGCTTCCTTCACCGAACGTCGCTAGATCCGGCTGGTAGGATCTAGAGGTAACCTTTTATCTTCTAGATCTAAATTTTTTTTCATGCGCATGATAATGAATCTGTGATTTACTTTAAATTAGATCTATCTCTCTGCTGCTCAGATCTATATGAAAAATCACATTTTTAATATATCTCTCTTTTCAAAAAAGAGTTTTTATATAATTTTTGGATGAAAAATCAATTTTTTTACGATGAAAACGTTGTTTAGAAGACTAAAAATAGTTCCTTTTTAAATAAAAATCCTATTTTTATGAGCTTCTTCCCCAAATCTTCAAACCCTATATGGGATTTTTCGTCGCTACACGGCTAGATGCCATGAACGCGCGAAACCCCCGATGCGATCTCCCCGCCGCTGCCGCCTGGAGCGGCAGCCGGCGCTGTCGCTCCGGCGGCAGCCGACGCTGCCGCCCCCGGGCGGCAGCCGACGCTGCCGCTCCGGCGGCAGATGCCGCTGCCGCCTGGAGCGGCAGTCGGCGCTGCCGCTCTGGCAGCAGTCACCATTGCCGCCTGGAGCGGCAGCAGGCGCTGCTGCCTGAAGCGGCAGTCTCCGCTGCCGCCCCCGGGCGGTAGCAGACGCTGTCGTCCGACGCGACAGACGCCGCTGCCGCCCCCGGCGGCAGCCGCCGCTTTCGTCCGACGCGTCAACGGCAAAATCCCCCTCCCCGCGCGCGAGAGACGCAAACGCTAGCCGCCCGAAGCGGCGGCACACGCGACGAAACCCTAGCCGCCCGAAGCGGCAACACGCGCGACGAAACCTTAGCCGCCCGAAGCGACGACGCGGACAGAAAAACTCTAGCCGCCTGAAGCGGCGGTCCCTCCGGCGCAACTGCTTTCCGCCAGCACGGGCCCGCACGAACGATCGCATCCAAAAATCCTAACTGGGTTTTTCCCAAAAACTTCGTTTTCACAAGTTCTTTTTCAGATTTTAATTAAGTTTTTCTTCGTTAAAATCTGATTAATGCTTTATATATCATCACAATTTTTTTTTTCATTCTTGGATTATTTGATTATTACACGTTTAATAATTAGGAAGATCCTGCGACCGCTCTGCCGTTAGTTAACTAACCTAACGGTGTATGACGTTGCCCAGTGGTCCAATAATTATTAAACGAAAGATTTTCATTTCCATTATAAAATTTCTGTGATGATTAAATGCATGTGTGGATAATTATATGCCGGCCGCATATTTAATGATTCTGTGATGTACATTTTTCTTAGCATGCTAAAATCACTAATGACATAGTTTAATGCCTGTAGCAAAACTGTATGTCTGCGATGAGATTTTTTAAATGCCTGTAGCATATAAATAGCATGTGTATACATCATACCTATTCCAATTTTGGTTAATTGAGCACAATTTTTTAGCTTACTAGATTTATATTATATGTATGATGTGCTCATGACATGACGATATTTTACGACAACAAACCAATAATGATTTCAAAAAGTTTAACATCATATCCTAGTTGACAAAATGAACCTGGAGTTCAAAACCAAAACGAACCTGAAGTTCAAAATCAAATCAAAAGTCAACACCCTTTCACACTAATAAATATTAACAAGTACGAGGGATTATACGAAAAACATTTATGCGTTTTCTTTTAGAAATACGCATTTCGCGGTAAATAGACCTCTCAGATCTATGGTTTGTATAAACCAATATTGACACCAGCAGTTGTCATAACACCACCGAACTCTTTTGAGTAATCTCACTTTACAAGGTATGATTCTTGAATCTAACCCTATGTTTTAAGCGTACGCCCGAAGTCGTGGCTTAATAGATAAGTGAGAAATTATAAAATTCGTACCCACGTAATTGTTTCCCCTAGAGTATGATTCTATATCCACACAATACTGAATGACTCAATCAAAATGGCCTGAAGACCATACTTGAGATTTCAAATAGACTTTTACAAGTCTCTCATAAATTAGAAAGTGGAAATATAGAGACTAACTCATTTCCCTTGTATGTGTCTACTTCGTAAGACCAATAATCATTCTTCCTTATAAACGAACATAAGGAAGACTGAAAACGGGGGAAGTCTTGAATAAAAATGAGAAAGGAAAGATATGATGTACCTCGATATGGAGTATGCAATGGCAACCCAATATCAAACTAGAAGTTCTGACAAGACCCATAATGTTTTTTGCAAAATGAATGGGCATTAACATATGCCATATACAAATATATACATATCTAGTCTAAACGACGAAAGACAAAATTGACTGTATGTATATTTCGCTACTCCCCGAGGACAAATAAATTTTGAAAATAAATTTGATCTGTTGTCATAATATGAGTCTAAAATGAGCACAATAGTGGACGTATATTTTATAGAACCCACATCATACTATGAAACTTGTTGCTCTAACATAATTATTAGTAGTATTCTCTTGCAGTATATATGTGCTTTTTACGCATTTTATTTTACTGTAAATGATTTGTCATCCTGAATACTCCTAAAACGAGGATGCCATGTACTCTCTGAAACTTATAAAGTTTCAAAGGATATTCATCAAAATGAAATCCCTAATGACTCAAGAAACCAATAAAGCCTGAAGCTTTATCCAACTATGATCCGCATAATAGTCATTGTGAAGATGTAATCCTTCACAGTTTGAACAGAGTTCACCTATTACTGGACAAAATTAACTTGAGCATTTTAATGGACGTTCAAAAGTCCCACACAAATTCGAACAGAGGAATTAATTTGGAACACCAGAAGTGTCCAGAATCGATCAACTTTGGATCGATGTCACCCTGGATTGATGATGCAAGACATCATTAACCAGACGAACCCGAAGATTCTTCAAAAAAGGGTGAAACTCTCATTATCCCATTCAAAAGGGAAAAATGATTATGAGATCATCTCCATTCACGTGGACATTGACTCTCCTCACTTCCTCAAACGAATTTAAGATGATATACTATCATTAGAAGAATGAGACCTTTAGGCCTCTTGAGAGTATTTAAGGGATAAAAGTGGACTCACACACTCCCTACATATGGCTGATGACGTACCTTAGAGTACTCATCTATATATCCTCTTAAAATGGTCATAATCAAAACCTTGCTATCCAACCGCAGTCCAGATTATTATTAATCACAACGGACATATTACATTACTGGGATATTGGTTGGGCTTTTACTTACCCTCATACCACCCTCAAAAATGCCGCAGTGGAACTTATTCATTGGGACTAACCCTCCTAGATGAATATGTTCCGAGATCCCCAAACGGGGGAGGCATTAGAGCACATCTTATAGATGGAGCCTTGACGGGTTCATATCCCTAGTTCTATACTCAACTTCATTGAAGTCGAGCTTATTGCGGATTTTTGGGATAATACTAGGAAATCAATTTAACAACTGGAAGAAAATTGAACACCCTGAAGCTTTGTGTTCACACCTAGAAATGGGTTATATGTAAATCATTAAAATGATTTAAACGGATTACTTGTCCACTAGAAATCCAGTTGTAGGTGACCACGTGGGAGCATGCAAACCATCAGAACGCCTCCTTAGAAACTATTTATATGAGCCTGATCACCTCATATAAACAGTTTCCGAGAACCCCTAACGGGGGAAGCGTTTAGTGCACATCTTATCGATGGAGTCATGATGAGTTTACATCCCCATATCACCACTATGGACCATTTAAAACATTAATACCTATGATCTGACTATCATGAATAGTGATGAGATCCTAAAGATCCACACTTATGAAACTGTTAAACAGTTATCAGACATAGCTACTGACAATATAAATATTGTCAAATTCACACATCCCTGCTACTAAAAATCCAGCTAGGATTGACATACCAACTATAATGGATGCAACTACCAGTAGCAGAAGTGGATACCCTCAATGGATGAGAGGACATACCACGAGACCCTAAAACAATACCACCACAGGAAAGTGAGCTCATCTCCATATCCTCTCCCTTTCCAGAACCTCCAGAAGAGATACAACTGGAATAATTTGAATAATGTACGTACATGGAGAGGTATTTAAATAAAACACACTTGTCGACAATTACTCACATTTCATTTTGCCATTGATATCGTTCACAATCTCCGTTTCCTGAAGCAAACACAGAAATTTGGCCAAAATTATGTGGAATTGAGGCAATAATAAGTTGAGCTGGACTCACTTATGAAATGTGAAGTGTTTGGACCTGAAGTCCTGATATCAAAAGATATCAAACCTGTGGGCTACCGAATATTGTATAAATAAATAAAATCGTATGTTATAAGCAAAACGCTATAGCCTTAGAGGTTTATTTCGCAGAAAGCAGGAAGTAACCATGTAAGATTAGTTTAACTCACTTACAAAAATTAATTAAACTGATGCATCAGGCTCCTTGGTCATAGTTGCGAAAACCATACGATTGGCAAAGATAATTTTAGGCTATGTTGCTATGGATGATGTGACAACATACCCTTATGAATAATCATCCTGAAGATGAATTATCATCCTGAAGATGAAACCTTCATCCTGAAGATGAATTATCATCCTGAAGATGAAACCATCATCTCGAAGATGAAACCATCATCTCGAAGATGAAACCTTTATCCCGAAGATGAATAATCATCCCGAAGATGAAACCATCAGCCCGAAGATGAATAATCATCCCGAAGATGAAACCATCAGCCCGAAGATGAATAATCATCCCGAAGATGAAACCATCATCCTGAAGATGAATAATCATCCAGAAGATGAATAATCATCCAGCAGGTGAATTACCATCCAGAAGATGAATAATCATCCAGCAGATGAATTACCATCCAGAAGATGAAATTATCATCCAGTCGATGAAGAAACATGGAAAATTGCAATCAACCAATACACCTACTGGTTGTATGGATGCACATTAAGACCCCTTCCGTTCGCTGGAAGAGGGGAAGGATATCCTAGGTCCTGAAGTTCCATACTCAAATGTCTTTTGTACACTCCTTTATCTGGCAGTAAACACTTTAACCAGATACAGTGCAGCGCCTGCAGCACCACTGGACCAGAGATATGTATCTTCTGCGCTATCTCCAAGGGTCAATGATCATACAACATGTTAAATGTATTTGCAGATACAGGTTACAGATCATCGCGATGACTACAACAAAGAAGCGACCAACTCCTGGAGACCAGCAAAGCATACTTCCAAGGCAACATCAATCACACCATCCCGAGAGGCTCATCAATCCAAGAAGCAAATCATAAGTACGCACAGCCAGGTCCTGCAGTACCTCGCAGACACAGTGAAGACTGGTCAGAGACGTGATGCTACCTACCGAGTCTGCAGACCACTCCTCCTCAGAAGAGATCCCTCAGATTCAGTAACTGCCATAGATGAGCGATACTTGTATAGATGAGCGATGTCTTGTATAGGTGAGCGATGCCTTGTTCTTTGTATCGGAACACTGTAAGAGATTGATGTATAGTTGCCTAGGAGATCTGCAAGCCTACAGCTTGTACAGATCAGGGGGAGTCAAATCTAGTGTTGTACTCTTTTCCCTTGGCTATTGGTTTTTCCCACTGGGTTTTCCATAGCTAAAGGTTTTAACGAGGCAACCTCATTGACTCTGGATCCAGAAGTATCCACCCCCTAAATACTCCCACTAATCAGGGGAAGTTATGGAAACTGCACTCTTTTTCCTTGGCTATTGGTTTTTCCCACTGGGTTTTCCATAGCTAAAGGTTTTAACGAGGCAGTTATCCCCAACTTAGGATCCAGAAGTATCCACCTCTAGTGATATCCATCGATCAGGGAAAGTTACAGAGACTTGTACTCTTTTCCCTTAGCCATTGGTTTTTCCCACTGGGTTTTCCTTGGCAAAGGTTTTAACGAGGCAAGTACTCTTAAACTTGGGATCCAGAAGTATCCATAGACCCATGATCAGATAAGCTCTATGAACCCTGAAGCGTTCATCACGGCTTACAACAATGGATGGATAAGGGGAAGTGTTATAAACGGGCTTCGGAGGCCCAACCCGTTAGTGGGTATCCACCCATTATGTAACCCTATTACTATAAATACAGGGCTACGGGGTTCCGTAGCCGCCATGGTTTACAACAGTTATTCATTTAAAATTAGGGGTTTCAAGATTTTGAGGGATAAATATTTTAAATGAACCGTGCCCTTAGGGCACGGGCCTGCGTAGAATTTGTTGTTCCACGCCGAAGGCGCCTGCGGTAATTTTTTACACTATTTTGGTGTTCCGCGTCGAAGGCGCCCGCGCCGAATTTGTTGTTCTACGCCGAATTTGTTGTTCCGCACCGAAGGCGCCCACGCCGAATTTGTTGTTCTCTGTCGAAGGCGCCTACGTCGAATTTGTTGTTCCGCGTCGAAGGCGCCCACGCCGCTAAATATTTTTACAATTTGTTGTTCTTTTAAATTTTGGCTGTGAAAATAATTTTTTTGGGAACAAAGATTTCGCGAGGGAAAATCTTAAATGAACCGTGCCCGCGGGCACGGGTTATGACTAGTATATATATGTGTGTGTGTATATATATATATATATATATATATATATATGGGATTAATGGGTATTATACGCCATATGAGAGCTTCTCTCATACGCCCTCTCACATAAAGCACCCAAGTACAAGCCCACATGGGCTTGTACTTGATTGTACTTGGGTGCTTTATGTGAGAGGGCGTATGAGAGAAGCTCTCATATGGCGTATGATAGCCATTATTCTATATATATATATATATATATTAACTTCAATACATAGTTGTAAGGGGAGTTGTGCTTATACGATTTGAATTGTTGTCCTCTTCTGTAAGAGGCATTGGATTCAATTCCCTTTACATACAACTTTTTACTTAATTTTATTACTTTCGTTAATAAAATGATAACTGTTACGACCTAAAGATCGTAGGAGCCCGACTCCCGCCCGGATCCGCTAACATACCCCATTAGCTCACCATTTCACAAAAGGACCGCCGCCCCGAAAGTCCGGGACATCACGGAGTCAGGCGCGCCTTGCAGCGTTTCCCGAACCGGTCGAGGCGGACAACCGCAGCCGCCCGACCCATCGGGGAAGGGCACTTGGGGACGCCCGGGTAGCTAGGCCAGGCCTATGGATGGGCGCGGACGTACCCTTCCGTACCAGCGGGCCATACCCCGTGACCGACCGAGGGGCGCGGCCGGGGCGGACAACCCCCGATCGGGACGGCCCGCCCGACCCCCGCGAACCGCGGCGCCTAGAGTGACCCCGCCCGACCTTTAGTTCGTCACTAACGACAAACAGCCAAGGATAAGGACACGACTGACACATACGTCACCCGACCGCCTGATAAAGCACCCCCAGGCGGCTGACCTATCCGACGGTTAGTGCTTTCGGCCCTGACATCCCGACAAAAGCACCCCTCGGCCGTTGCGCCGCCTGACAGAAGCGGATCAGGTACTCCTGTTCCCAACGTCCTCGTCCGAAGCTTCCGCTGACACCCGAGCCAGCTCAGCACGCCCAGTCATCACCCGTCAGGTATAAATACCTCCTCTCCTCTTACGGAGCGGGGGTTGGAAAATTCTCTCTGATCTTCTATTATTCACACACGAGAGCAAAGGTCCTCCATATCTTTGTTCTCCCACCTATAGCTCGTCACGCGAGGCGGACACACCGTTAGTCCGGCCGGCGTGACTAGCCCCCCATTTAAGCCCTTTTACTGACTTAGGCATCGGAGGGGCTAAGGGTTGAACCCCAACCCCGCCCTTCTGACGAGTTGTTCGTGCTGCAGGAGAGCTCGCCCCTTGACCAAAGTCAGCGTCAGCCTCCCGCCGTCCAACCTTCCTCAGCTGCGTCCGACGAGATACGATCCCGTGAGCTCCACCGGCAACGGATCCAACCTCTTCATCCCACTAATCACTTGTAAAACAGCCTACCTAACCCCTCATTTCCATATAACCACCGTGCCCTTGGTTCCCCATAATACAAATTCATTGTACGCGAGTTCCACCTCGTAACAATTGGCGCCGTCTGTGGGAACGAAGGGTCACACCCATGTTAGACTCCATGCCAATCTCGCGGAACCCTGACCACGGCAAAGATCCCGTGGGACAGGAACCGCTCTCTCTGCAAATCACTCCGGCGTCCGACGCCCTCCCGGGCGTGGGCACCGAAACTGAACCTACTTCATCCTACGTCGTCTTGAAAAGCTTCGAGGCCGTCACTCAGGCCGGGGGAGGCTATCAGACAACCGGAACGGGGCCACCGCCCGGCCCCTCGGAGCCCCAGAACGTGAGGCGGAACCTCCGCCTTCAGTTCGAGGAGGAGGGAGAAAACAGGGGGCTCGCGGAGGAGATTGCGGCCCAGCAAAGGCTCCTGGAAGAGGAGGTGGAAGTTGCGCGGCGGTGGAAGCGCCTGGGGGAGGCGGCCGCGGCGCAAAGGCGCTTGGACGAGGCGGCCGAGACCGCCCGGAGGGCCTACCAGGAAGAAGAGGCCGCCCGCCGCCAACTCCGCTTCATTGTCGCGGAACGCGAGAGGCTAAGGAGGGAAAACAGGAGCAACCAAGAAGTCCTAGAAGAGACGGCGACGGGCCGGCGGCCCGGGAACGGGCGGGACCCGTTGCTGAACAGGTCCCCGCCTGGAGGAGGCGGCCCGCATCACCAGCACCACCCCTCCGATACCCTGCACGAGGAAGCCGTTTGTCGACAACTACGCTTCCTCACCGCCGAGCGCGAGAGACTCCTTCGGGAGAATCAAGAACGGATGGAGGCCCGGGGAGAGCTGGCCGGGAGAAGCTGGCGCTGGGAGAACCGTAGCCCGCAACCCGTCGAGTCCTCGACCCGGGGAAGGAGCCCCGCCGGGCGACAGTCGGGCTACTCCCCGGGGACGGAGGACCGTCGACGGCCGAGACGCGACCGAAGCCAGACCCCCGAATGGCGGAGAGGGGATGCGCCGAGCCGCCCAACCTACCCGGAGGAAGCCACGCCACTTGCACGGTGGATCACGTCCGCCCCAAGGCCCATAAGGTTCAAACCCCCCCACTTGGCCACATACAACGGGAGAGGCGACCCCCTCACGCACGTGCAACAATACCGGGGGGCGATGGAGGCCCAGGACGTGGATGAGGCGTTCCTATGCCGACATTTCTCCCAAAGCCTGAGGGACACCGCGTTGGACTGGTACTTCGGCTTGCCCGCGAGGTCCGTAGGGAGCTTTGGCGAACTATCCCATAAGTTCTGCCAAGAGTTCCGGGCCGGGCGGACGAAAAAGAAGCCCTTAGACTATCTCAGCACGATAGTCCAAGGAGAAGGAGAGACAACGGGTAGATACCTCCGCCGTTTTCAGGAGGAGAGACGGGCGGTGGTGACGTGTGGCGATGAGGTGCTTATGCTGGCCTTCAAATCGGGGTTGCGGACTCGGAGCCTCCACAAATCCCTGCTCCGGGATCCGCCAACCGACTATGAGGCATTGGTTGCTATGGCGGAGAGACACGCGTTGGCCGAGGAGACTCTCGGCGCCAAGGCCTTGTTCCCCCCGGCGAAACCCCCCCAAGGCGAACCCCGGTCACACCCACGGCCGAGGCAGGAAGAGGGACACCGTGGTCGCGACCAACTGGCCCGACCAAGGAGGGAGCCGCTCGGGCCTCGCCCGCAAGATCGACCTGGCCCGGCGCGCGATTTCGCTCCGGCCCAAGGGCTCCCTCGAGTCATCCCGAGACAAGAAGGCCCCCTACGGGCACATTACACGCAACTCAATGCCTCCTTGATTGAGGTGATGGCTGCGGCTACACGGGCCGGACTGCTGCCGGAGCCGCCCCGAGAAATGAAGTCGGACCCCGCCCGGAGAGATTTTAAGAAATACTGCCGATACCACCGGGACCACGGCCACGACACCGACAACTGCTTCACCCTCAAAAGGGAAATCGAGCGGCTGATCCAGGCGGGCCACCTGGGGGACTTCGTCGGAGGCCGGAGACCGGACCGGGAAGATGGGAACCACCGAAGGGCACGGAGGGCAGACCCTCCGGTAAACGACGAGCGGGAAGAGCTTCACCCCCCGAAACCCGTCATGCGCATAAACACGATATGCGGCGGGCCATCTTCAGGAGGGGCATCGTCGTCAAGCAAAAAGGCGTATGCGAGACAAGTAATGACGGCGGGTCTTGGAGGGGACCAGAGAGGGAGAAGGATGGCCTACCCTCCCATTACTTTCAGCGACGAAGATCTAGAAGGGGATCGAGCAGCCCCACGACGACGCCATCGTCATCGAGGCACAGATTGGGACGGCCATCGTCAGCCGCCTCCTGATCGACACAGGGAGCTCTTGCGACATCCTGTTCATGTCCACAATCGAGAAGATGGGGTTAAGGCCGACGGACCTGAGACCCTGCACTGGACCCCTCGTCGGTTTCACCGGTCACTCGACCCCCATCATGGGAGTGATCACCTTGCCGATAACCCTCGGAGAAGAGCCACAGGTCGTCACTCGAATGACGCTGTTCGTTGTGGTCGACATTATGTCGGCGTACAATGGGATCATAGGACGACCTTACATGTCGGCCATTGGAGCGCTCCCCAGCCTCCTCCATCAGATGGTCAAGTTCCAGACCCCCCGAGGGGTGGGGATCGTACGGGGAAGCCAGAAGCTGTCTAGGAGCTGCTACGTAGGGTCGACCAAGCACAAAGGACCCGAGGTGAACCTGAAGATCGACTCCCCGAGGCGGAGTTATGACCCCCACCAGCCAGAGTTAGCTCCTGTCGATGCCGCTACCGAAGGAAACATGATCGACCTCGCGCCCCCCCCCCCCGAGAAGGACGGGCTAATCACTCCAAGGGGCACGATGCGCCGGTCGTGGCATGGCCGAGAACTGTAAGTCCTGCACGAAACACCTTGTTCCCTTCTTTTTATCTTCGAATTTCGCCTTTTCTGCATGACAATTTCAGTTCAACCCTCTCAAAGACTCCGGGGCAGGACCAGTCCTCGCCACCCAAACCGGAGAGGGGCACGGGCCGAGCTGCGTACTCGCTCCCCCCCAGGAAGACCTCCGGGGCAAGTTCACTGAGCTTGGCCACCCAAACCGGAGCGCCATATGCGGGGTAGGCGACGGCCCAATACCCGTCCGACTATAGAGGCTGCGGGGAGGCGACGGCCCAATACCCGCCCTCTCAAAGACTCCGGGGCAGGACCAGTCCTCGCCACCCAAACCGGAGAGGGGCACGGGCCGAGCTGCGTACTCGCTCCCCCCCAGGAAGACCTCCGGGGCAAGTTCACTGAGCTTGGCCACCCAAACCGGAGCGCCATATGCGGGGTAGGCGACGGCCCAATACCCGTCCGACTATAGAGGCTGCGGGGAGGCGACGGCCCAATACCCGCCCTCTCAAAGACTCCGGGGCAGGACCAGTCCTCGCCACCCAAACCGGAGAGGGGCACGGGCCGAGCTGCGTACTCGCTCCCCCCAGGAAGACCTCCGGGGCAAGTTCACTGAGCTTGGCCACCCAAACCGGAGCGCCATATGCGGGGTAGGCGACGGCCCAATACCCGTCCGACTATAGAGGCTGCGGGGAGGCGACGGCCCAATACCCGCCCTCTCAAAGACTCCGGGGCAGGACCAGTCCTCGCCACCCAAACCGGAGAGGGGCACGGGCCGAGCTGCGTACTCGCTCCCCCCCAGGAAGACCTCCGGGGCAAGTTCACTGAGCTTGGCCACCCAAACCGGAGCGCCATATGCGGGGTAGGCGACGGCCCAATACCCGTCCGACTATAGAGGCTGCGGGGAGGCGACGGCCCAATACCCGCCCTCTCAAAGACTCCGGGGCAGGACCAGTCCTCGCCACCCAAACCGGAGAGGGGCACGGGCCGAGCTGCGTACTCGCTCCCCCCCAGGAAGACCTCCGGGGCAAGTTCACTGAGCTTGGCCACCCAAACCGGAGCGCCATATGCGGGGTAGGCGACGGCCCAATACCCGTCCGACTATAGAGGCTGCGGGGAGGCGACGGCCCAATACCCGCCCTCTCAAAGACTCCGGGGCAGGACCAGTCCTCGCCACCCAAACCGGAGAGGGGCACGGGCCGAGCTGCGTACTCGCTCCCCCCCAGGAAGACCTCCGGGGCAAGTTCACTGAGCTTGGCCACCCAAACCGGAGCGCCATATGCGGGGTAGGCGACGGCCCAATACCCGTCCGACTATAGAGGCTGCGGGGAGGCGACGGCCCAATACCCGCCCTCTCAAAGACTCCGGGGCAGGACCAGTCCTCGCCACCCAAACCGGAGAGGGGCACGGGCCGAGCTGCGTACTCGCTCCCCCCCAGGAAGACCTCCGGGGCAAGTTCACTGAGCTTGGCCACCCAAACCGGAGCGCCATATGCGGGGTAGGCGACGGCCCAATACCCGTCCGACTATAGAGGCTGCGGGGAGGCGACGGCCCAATACCCGCCCTCTCAAAGACTCCGGGGCAGGACCAGTCCTCGCCACCCAAACCGGAGAGGGGCACGGGCCGAGCTGCGTACTCGCTCCCCCCCAGGAAGACCTCCGGGGCAAGTTCACTGAGCTTGGCCACCCAAACCGGAGCGCCATATGCGGGGTAGGCGACGGCCCAATACCCGTCCGACTATAGAGGCTGCGGGGAGGCGACGGCCCAATACCCGCCCTCTCAAAGACTCCGGGGCAGGACCAGTCCTCGCCACCCAAACCGGAGAGGGGCACGGGCCGAGCTGCGTACTCGCTCCCCCCCAGGAAGACCTCCGGGGCAAGTTCACTGAGCTTGGCCACCCAAACCGGAGCGCCATATGCGGGGTAGGCGACGGCCCAATACCCGTCCGGCACCATATGCGGGGTAGGCGACGGCCCAATACCCGTCCGACTATAGAGGCTGCGGGGAGGCGACGGCCCAATACCCGCCCTCTCAAAGACTCCGGGGCAGGACCAGTCCTCGCCACCCAAACCGGAGAGGGGCACGGGCCGAGCTGCGTACTCGCTCCCCCCAGGAAGACCTCCGGGGCAAGTTCACTGAGCTTGGCCACCCAAACCGGAGCGCCATATGCGGGGTAGGCGACGGCCCAATACCCGCCCTACCCGCCCTCTCAAAGTCTCCGGGGCAGGACCAGTCCTCGCCACCCAAACCGGAGAGGGGCACGGGCCGAACTGCGTACTCGCTCCCCCCCCAAGAAGACCTCCGGGGCAATTTCACTGAGCTTGACCACCCCAAACCGGAGCGCCTTAGGCGGGGTACCCGACGGACCAATACCCTCCCTCCCCCGAAAGGGCCTATCACCCCTCCCCTCAAACCTCGGGAAGCTACTCAAGGACCGCGAATCAAGGCAACTCCTACGCAGAGCCACCCCTGAGGAGTAACGCCTGACCCCCATAAAGCCGACACCCGAATTGACCTGTCCAACCAAAAAGGACACTCGGGACAAACACCACTGACAAGTGTCATGCATGCCTGAGGGGTCACATCACCCGTCACCCATCGGGAACGCCCCCCCTAAGAACGAAATTCCAAGACGGCCCCGACTCTCAATAAAGAGTAAATAAGGACAAAAATTCACCATTATAAAACCCCCCCAACTTCCTTGAGGAGGGGAAGAAAGGCGAGGGGAAGGATGTGCAGAAAGACTAGTCGTTTTGCCTCCTTCTCTCCCTCAAAATACGCGGAAAATGCGAGCTTCGCCGACCTCCAAAATAACCGATCCCCCAACAGGATATTCCCCTTACACGACGGTTGCTCAGCCTGCCGCTCCCCTCCTTCCTTTGGACAACTTAAGGCAGGGGAACTGGGGCTCCACTGGCATACCAGGCCCCTCCACGGACGCCCTTCGTGCGCAGGCGCGGCTGGCAGACAACCCGATGGAGGGGACAGACCTGCCAAATCACCTCACCGGACACCCCGGCAGCCGCCCGCGTCGCCCCAACCGAGGGGAACGTGTCCCCGAGCGCCGGCCCGCCCCAACTGGCTACTCCACTTACACCTGCGGCACCCCCCTTCCACTCATCGGCCTTCCCCGGGCCGCTTAGGCCAGGAGGCCGCACATGGGGGCAGCGGCCCGTGTCCCTTCGCGCCTACCACGCAGAGACTCCAGACGAGGCGAGCAACGGGGCCCCGTGGGATAGAACAACCACCAAGGACTCCCTCTCCCCCCAATTCTGGATCGAAGGCCAAAGCCACTGCCTGGCTCCGACGCGACCATCCACCCCTACGCCGAGGAGGAACCCGCTAAATCCACTCCACGCCCCTTATCAGGGGCACAACACCAGAGAAAGGCGGATCAGCTGCGATGGGAACCTCAGCCTACCTAGAGCGACACACGGTAACGCCTACGGGCCGATACAATGTTACGCCCACGGGCCGATTCAATGCTAAGCCTACGGGGCTTCCCTGTTTAATTAAACTATCAATAATAGCAGATGAAAAGACCGAAGACTAATCCCGTTTGACCACTAGTTATAGCTCGGGTACACCTAGACCCGACCAACCCTCGAAAAAGGGGGCCACCCGGCCGTAAAATCTATCGGACACGCTCCGAGTAATAAAGGGAGCTACCACGATTCCCCCCACGCCAGGATCTAAATAGCCGCACCGAGGCGTAACTCTAAATGAAAATTTATGCACACACACAGGCAGAAAAATGCAGATACCAACGCCACGAAACGTCACTTTCTTTCGTTTTTATAAAAAAGAGAGAGAGAAAGGGGGGGAGCCTATACAAAACTACTTGGCGCTTCCGCCAGTCACGGCGCCCTCTCCCTCGAGGGAACCTCCGACTGCCCCGTCGGCCTCCGGCTCGTCACCCTCCCCTCCGTCTCCTTCCCCCGCCTCGTCGTCGCCACGCGCAGCGAGCCCGTCGAGGTCGATCTCCACCGGCGGGACCAGGCCCGCCACCTTCTCCTTCAACCGAGCCAGGCAGTCTTCCCATCCCTCCGCGTAGCCCACCTCCATGCCATCGGTCATCGACTTTGCGAGGGCGGGGACGACGGTTCTCTCCTGGTATGTCTGAAATTCCTCGACCTTACGGGCCAACTCCTCCTCGGCGGCCTTGGCACGCCCCGCTAGGTCCTCCGCACGGGACTCCTCCCTTCTAAGGGCCTCCTCCAGCTCCTTCGCTCTCCCCCCAGCTTCGACCGCCCGCTGCTCATGATCAGACACGACCATCTTCAGGCGCTCTACCTCCGCCTCATATCGGTCGCCCCGCTCCCTCTCCTTCTCCAGGTCCTCGCCAGCGCTCTTACGAACGGCAGCGACCTCGGCGACCGCTCTAGCCACGGCGCCCTCGGCCTTGTGTATGGCCGGCACATGCCGCATCATCCCGAGCATCATGTTGAGGATCTGCGTAAAGAAGCGCCCAAAAGTAAACCCATTTAGGGCATTCTATAAAACCGACTAAAAAACGTCGCCCACCTTACAGAACATACCTGGACGCCATGCATCACCGCGGTCCCGCACAGACCCTCAGGCTCCACCGCTTCCAGCGCTACCCTATCGCGGGGCAGGAAAATGTTCTCCGCCAACCTCGCCGCCACACCTCCATCCTCAAACACGGACTCGTCACTCGCCACTTTGTACGGCGCCCGATGAAGCGCGCCGTCGGGATAGCCCTCGACATCGGTCCTCTTGGCCTTAAACTTAGCCAAGGCGGCCCCACAGCGGGGGTCGGTTGGCGCCCTCTCAAGACCGAACACGGGACAACCATAAGGCCAAGGGTCCCATCCTCCGGACCCTGTCGGGCCACTCGACGCCTCGGCCCTATGCGACGGACCGCCAGCTTCCGCCCCCTCCCCCCTGCAGGTGCCATCGGGCTAGGCGGCCTCGTTCGGGGCGGTTCCGCCCCACCCCCTGTCGACCCTTCGTCCCCGCCCTCCAAGTCGATGATGGGATTCGCCACCCCCTCCCCGGCCCCGCCTTCCGTCGGACCGGTTCCCCCCGGCGCGTCAGGCTCGGACGATATCGTCGGCCTCTTCCTCCTCTTTGTGGGCGCTGGCACCCCAGTCGAGCTCCCCGCCCCAACTTCCGCTCGCGACCTCTTGGGGCCGCCTCTTATCGACGATCGCCCCGCCTGCTCCGAGGCCCGCCTCATCATTTCCTCGAGGGACAGACTCATTGTGCCACCTGCCAAAGAGAGAAAGTTCAGCGTAAGCACATCAGAAGCATGAACACCAAAATCTCTCATACCTTCGGGCCAGATGTACGCCGTTATCATCTCAGCCCGAGCGAGCATCCGATAATCTCGTCCCTCCGCTGGTATGGCCATCAAAATCCGGGCCACCACTTCCTCCTCATCCCCCAACTTCACCCCCTCTCTTGCCTTGGGATTCAGCTCCGCCCAATCAGACCTTATCAGCACATCCTCCGGCACCTCCACAAACACATACTGCTGGCGCCAAAACTTAATTTTCCCAGGCAAACCCCTAATGAGCGGATGCGTCCTCTTCGCGGAGAGATAGTAGCATGACCGCAACCTCTTGACCGAGAAGAAGTGGCGAAATAAGGTCAGAGACGGGCAAACCTGGTTGCTCACGCACAGCACTATGAACCCCACAATGGCACTGATGGCATTGGGCATCAGGCGATAGAGGGGCAGTTCCAGGAAGTTCAACACTTCCAGCAAGAACGGATGGGGGGGGGGAAGCGCAAACCTTGCTCAAAGGAAGATACGTATACTCCCACCTCCCGATCACCCGCAAAACACACCCTTTCTTGCGGCTCCGGTTCACGAACCGAATACGGCGGCCTGACGTACATCGTGAAGATCTCCGCAACGGATTTCTTCAGCTCCGACTTGACGCCCGCAATCTCGACGGGCACCCCTCCCGTCTCCGCGGCGGAGCTTCCTTCCCCACCTACCCCCGAACCCTGACTCCGAGACGGAGACATGGAAGAAGACATTTCTAAAACGAGCGTCTTACCTAACGGGTGCCGACGACTCGGGCGATTGCGCTACCCCGCTGACCGCTCCCACGAGGGCGACTCTGGCAAGGTCACGGACACCTCCTACGAGCCCTAGCTGCTTGTCAAAAAAATTTTTTCGCCCGACAATCAGCTTTGCTCCCCTCCCCCTCCTCACGATCTCTTTAAAGCGACTTCACAAAACATCGCGACCGTCAAGCCCAAGACACGCGTCACCAATCCGGGCCCTGTCCACCACCCACGTGTTCTGACGCTTCGCGTACTGTCAAAACCGTCAATTCCGCCACGCGTCAACACTTCAGTGGTCGGGCCGCCTCGATTCCCGCCCGCCGTCGAATCGCCAGGCTGACGTAAAGTCATGCGACCGCCATAAATTCCCGCCAAAATCCAGGCGGAACGATTACCCCAATTTGAAATCAGTCCATGCGCCTCTCGATCCATGGTCGAGTCCAGCCTCCGTCAGGGCGGCCACCGCAGGGAGGCGGCGCTCGCTCATGGTTGAGTCCGGCCTCCGTCGGGGCGGCCACCACAAGGCGCCGGCGCTCGGCCCATGATCAAGTCCGGTCACAACACGTAGGCGGGGCTAGATCCCAGATGGAGTCCGACCCCCGACAGGGCGGCCATACAAAAAGGCGGAACACGATCCATGATTTAGTCCGAGCTCCGGCAGTACGGCCAAAACACGATCGTCTCCCCCTCACCAATAAGGGTCCGTACTGGGCATCGGAGCATCACGACCACCGGATAACACGACTACTCTCAACTCCCCTCTCCCGAAGACTTCGGCAGAGCGAAGTTGGGGGCATTTACGTCGTCCCTCACAGAGCGGACATTCTACGAGCAAACCAAGTTGGAATACATTTCGACACAAGACAATAACAATGTATTTACCCAGAAACCACACCATACATTGGACTTTCCACACACTACAACAGCACATTGTTTATAACCCTCTCACACGAATGTACGGCCCTCCCCGAACCCACGATTCTAGCGGCGCCGCCCCTCAACCGACCGATCTCGCATATCTTTAACCACTTGCCGAATCGCAGCCTCCTTAGCTTCTTGCAGCATCGGCACAACATGCTCGTCATGATAGCGACGGATAGCGGCTTCGATCTGTTTGCCCTCAGCGTCCCGTTTCTCCTCCAATCGCCGCACCGCTAGACCCCTCTCCCTCTTCTCGGTCTTTAGGGCGACCTCCAGGTCCTCTATTTGCCGCCTCTGTAATCCGATCACCGATTCCTTGCTAGCAACTTCCGAGGTACGCTTGGACCGGATATCATCCCTCTCCCGCGTTACTTCTTGGAGCTGCTTCTCGACCATGGCTTTGGACGAATCGAAGTACGCAGCCCGCCCCTTCTCCACCCCGTAGGCCGCCCTAACCCTCTCCAGCTCCGCCTCCGTGTCCTTCAGCTTCGCCTTGACCTCGTCAAGGTTCGCCTTCGCCACGTCCAGTGACGCCCGGGTGACGGCCGCAGACTTACGGCCCCGCAGGGCTAACACGTTGGCGATCATCTGCATGAACCTCGAATCAACGAGACACGAACAAATAAAGTCTGCGGGCGGGGAAAGAAAGCCGGCGTACCTGCACGACGTGCCATATGGCCGAGCCGCCCAACCGTTCCGCCCCCACACGAGTCAAAGACTCACGATCGCGCGGTAACACGCAATACTCGGCGAGGCGCGCCGCCACTCCCGCGTCCTCGAATACCGACTCGTTGCCGCCGACTCGGAAAGGGAACTTGTGGAGCCGGTCATCGGGGTATGCCTCGACCTCTTCTCGGGCCCTCTTAAAACGAATAAGGGCGCTCTCGCAAGCGGGACTCGACGACACCCCCATTTCCCACGAAGGGATCCCGTACGGCCACCCTTGAGCCACGGGCGCTCGGCGAGGCGCGGCCATCGCCGGAACCCGCGGAGGGACGGAGGGTCCGGCCCCCCGCACGGGCGCGTCAGCACGAAGATCCTCGGCGGGCCCACCGGCAGAGATACCTTGCCCGGCTGCCCCCCGTCCCAGGTGCGACCTCTCCCCACGGGGAGCCCCGCCCCCACGTTCCCGGGATCCGGCCTCGCTAGCCACCCCCTTGCCTTTCCCGCGGGGATCAGAATCCTCCGAGATCGGGGCCCCGGCCGAACCTGACACCCCCTCCGGCTCCCTCATCGCGTCTTCGCCTGCAAAAGGACAAAAGAGACAATCAGGGCGAGCCTAGCCCAGAGTTTACAAAACTTCAAAGATACCTAGGGTCCAAAAGTCCTGGGCGAGCCGACTGCCCAACGTTAGGCTCGCCCAATGACGGCACGCCTCGGGCAGCTCCCTCAAAATCTGAGCCTTGGCAATATCCTCCTCGGTCAGCTCCATCCATTCATTTACAAAGGGATTCCGCGCCCCCCAATTCGACATCAGCGCCACGTCACTTGGCACCGTCACGAAGACGAACTCCCTCATCCAATCGCCGACATCGTCAGGCACCTCGAGGATGAGTTCCCGCCCCCTCCTGGCGCAAACGCGATGATACATCCCCCACTTCCGAACCACGAAGAAATGCTGGAACAACGCCAAGGAAGGACTCAAGGAGCAAGCAAGGCACAAGACGACAAACCCCACTAACAAGCCCCAAGAACGGGGCGCTAAGGCGAATATCGGCAGCTCCAGGAAATTCAACAAGTGAAACAAATACGGGTGGATCGGAAAGCGGAGCCCCAACTCAAAGGACCGGACATAGACCCCGACCTCGTTATCCCCCGGTGAACTCACCGCTTCCTCCGGCCCGGGAACCCGCACCTCATAGGGTTGTCGCACAAACCGCACGCGAATCTCCCTGATGTTGATCCTATCCAACCTACGTCGGGGGGACTCAATGTCTCTCGGTACAACGGATTGCCATGACCGTCTTTCCCTGGGCCGCCGCACCCCCGGCTGCGACGCCCCCTCGCACGCCAACTCTTCCTCCCCCACCCGGCTACTTCCTCCAATCTCGAATCGAGAAGCCATTGATCGGAAAGGAAGGAAATTAATTGTTGTTACCTGTTGCTCCCTCGAACCTGGAAGGCGATCGGAAGAAGATGACCGGTGACGGAAGGGACAGATTAGCCAGCAAGCTCCAAACAGAAAAATCGAGCGCCGGAGGAGAATCGGAGAAAGACAAAAATTCCCGCCGACCGCCTCCCCAGACCCTTTTAGCAGTAAAGGTGGCCCCAGGGCCATCTCGGCCGTCAAACTTTCGCCACGCGGCGCCCATCGAGACGCCCCCGTCGCCTCGACTGGCGTAAAGGTCACCTCATCCACGTGTCGCAAAATCAATCGCGGAGACGCTTCGATTTCCTCTGCCCCCCTTTCAAATCATAATAATGGCCACTAAGGCGGGAGTTCCGAAGCCGCCGCCATCACTACCCGGTGGTTCCCAAGGCCCATATCGATGGTCCGGAGTGTTGGATATGGTTCGCCCTCCGAGCCGAGCCGGGCTACCGCCTCAGACTCGAAGGCCGGGGGCAATTGTTACGACCTAAAGATCGTAGGAGCCCGACTCCCGCCCGGATCCGCTAACATACCCCATTAGCTCACCATTTCACAAAAGGACCGCCGCCCCGAAAGTCCGGGGCATCACGGAGTCAGGCGCGCCTTGCAGCGTTTCCCGAACCGGTCGAGGCGGACAACCGCAGCCGCCCGACCCACCGGGGAAGGGCACTTGGGGACGCCCGGGTAGCTAGGCCAGGCCTATGGACGGGCGCGGACGTACCCATCCGTACCAGCGGGCCATACCCCGTGACCGACCGAGGGGCGCGGCCGGGGCGGACAACCCCCGATCGGGACGGCCCGCCCGACCCCCGCGAACCGCGGCGCCTAGAGTGACCCCGCCCGACCTTTAGTTCGTCACTAACGACAAACAGCCTAGGATAAGGACACGACTGACACATACGTCACCCGACCGCCTGACAAAGCACCCCCAGGCGGCTGACCTATCCGACGGTTAGTGCTTTCGGCCCTGACATCCCGACAAAAGCACCCCTCGGCCGTTGCGCCGCCTGACAAGCGGATCAGGAACTCCTGTTCCCAACGTCCTCGTCCGAAGCTTCCGCTGACACCCGAGCCAGCTCAGCACGCCTAGTCATCACCCGTCAGGTATAAATACCTCCTCTCCTCTTACGGAGAGGGGGTTGGAAAATTCTCTCATCTTCTATTATTCACACACGAGAGCAAAGGTCCTCCATATCTTTGTTCTCCCACCTATAGCTCGTCACGCGAGGCGGACACACCGTTAGTCCGGCCGGCGTGACTAGCCCCCCTTTTAAGCCCTTTTACTGACTTAGGCATCGGAGGGGCTAAGGGTTGAACCCCAACCCCGCCCTTCTGACGAGTTGTTCGTGCTGCAGGAGAGCTCGCCCCTTGACCAAAGTCAGCGTCAGCCTCCCGCCGTCCAACCTTCCTCAGCTGCGTCCGACGAGATACGATCCCGTGAGCTCCACCGGCAACGGATCCAACCTCTTCATCCCACTAATCACTTGTAAAACAGCCTACCTAACCCCTCATTTCCATATAACCACCGTGCCCTTGGTTCCCCATAATACAAATTCATTGTACGCGAGTTCCACCTCGTAACAATAACGTTAATTATACTTCCTTGCTGTCATCAGTGCGGTTTAAGCGACGAGCTGCTGGAAATTATGCAACACTTAATAAATTGCTGGTGGCTCTTAATAAATAGCTGGATATCGAAAAAGGAGCAGTTGTGTATAAGTCAAATCTTAACCCGACGGGTTAACCCGAAACCGACCCGGAAATTTTCCAGGTCAACCGAATCCAACCCGGATTCAATCCGGGCCGGGTTAGGGTTTACCTCTATCCGGGTCGGATCAAATCTGACCCGATCCGGACCCACCCGACCCGTTTGCCCCCCCTATTCCGTGGGCCTCATCCGTCTCCATCAAGATACTGATATTTCCTTTGGCCTTCATTTTTTAACTACTACTATAAAAAAATGAGTGAAATAAGGAAAATTTTATGATACTTCAAAATGATTAGTGTTATTTCAAATCTAATATCATCATTGCCACCTGACACAATTTTAAGAATTAAGATTGATAGCATGAAATTGATTATTTACAATTTTGATGCAAATGATGAACTTTCCTAGTTAGCCGACGATAAATAGCAATTAAATGTCTTACTAGGAACGATTTCGATCCTCTGAAATTGCAGTGCAAAACTTGCCAAATTGGAAATGATTTCCTAATAATTTGCAAAACAAGCCATTAATTGGTTATAAAATCCATTGATTTGCACCAGTAGACCCGTTCCTAAAAAAAACCTTCATCCTCCACGCACAGCACAAGCACATCAACATTCTCGCGATGGGAACTTGCGAGCTCTGTTCGCTGTTCTCCTCTCTTCTCCTGCTCCTGCTTCCCTTCGACGCATCGTCGGCTTCTTCTCCGACCCTGATCGACGGCTCGACGGACGAACTCTACGGCCGCACCGGGATGTCGGACTTCAGGGTCCTCAACCGGAGGCTCATGGGCGAATGCCCGGACCCGAACCCGTACCTGGCCATCGGCGTCAGCGCGGGGTCTCCGTTGCCGGACGAAGGGAACGTTACTGTCACCGTCAGCGGCGTTATCGTCCCCGATGGCTCCGACTGGGTTGCCATGATCTCCCCGACGAGCTCGGAGTGAGTAACAAGCACGCCAGCTAATGTTTCTTTTTTATGTTGGAGTTAGATTAAATGGTTTTTGTGCAGTGTGTCCGACTGTCCGCTGAACACGTTGATGTACAAGCAAACAGGGGATCTCAGCAGCCTGCCGCTTCTTTGCCATTATCCAGTGAAGGTGAAGCCATTCCTCTAATCGATGGAAAACTAACAAAAAAAAGAACAGCTAAAAATAATCAGAGCCACTGGCTATCCCTCCACTTTTCATTGGCTCACAGTGCACCACGTCACTGCAGTATGCAAACCCTGTGTTGTAAAGAATCTCTGTTAAGAGTATAACACCACAGATCACTGCAGATTGTAGTTGATGACGATATCAATTGTACAAACTGCAATACAATACACATATTCACACACACTTCTCTCGTTTTCATCCGGTTTTGCACTCACCAAAACACCCATCTGGGTCCCGCATCCTAAGTGTGTGGATTGGTTTTTGGGGAGTGTCTGTGTACTTTGTGCACATGTTATTTCTGGTTTATTATACAAATGAAGATATTTGTCATATGTGGCATGTTTCACCTATATGACAATGTTACATCGCCACATGGGATGCCAACTTACCCCTCAAACAAAAACCACCACGCATGCCCTCACTCATTTATTTACATGGTTGTCCTTCCATCCTCATCCCAAAAGCTCATTTATTTACATTTTTGCTCTAGGAGAGTTTCCACCTATAAACCCAAGGTTTTTGCATTTATCCATTTACCCACAACGATACCGACATACACCCACACTTCTTACTCTTTTTCGTTTGCACGCGTGCACCGCATCCGGTTCGTGGATGATTTTTTGGCTCCATGCACTGTATGCACAGGTTATTTCTAGGAAACAAATATTACATATTACGGAGATCTCGGCCTCCCATAGCTTGATTAGCCACCTAAACCATGAACTTCTAGGATTTCAATCCGTTACTAGATATTACATGGAAATATGAATACATGACAAATTTCATAACAGAATCTCACATTACGACCAACAAGTTCATACCGCTGCACATTCACGAGTCATTCCCAACCCTGATACCTCCTGGATTCAAATGTAACCCCACACCCATGACGAGATTCAAGATGGAACCTTCAGTATCATGGCTACAGTTTTGTATTGTTGAATATAATAGAACCGGAGATGACCATAATATAATAGAATCATCAGGCTTTACTGAGAAAGTGGACGGTAAGAAAGTGTGGTGGTTTGCTCATGATCACAGGCACAATATGTAAGCAACGATCCATTGTACCTCAGCTGCAACAAGACGGCGTGCAGCAAAAAGAGGGGGAACAAGTGTCATGTGCGCACTTGCAGCGGTTCCATAACGTTCCATTTCGTCAACATCAGGACCGACCTGGAGTTTGTGTTCTTCGCTGGGGGGTTCGACACGCCTTGCATACTGAAAAGGTCGATGCCTCTCAAATTCGCCAATCCAAATAAGCCTCTGCACGGTCACCTCTCCAGTGTCGATTCAACAGGAACATCGGTAAGTTGATCTTACCACAGCATTCAATTGTGAGAAAGAAAAAAGAAAAGGTAAGCGATTGTAATACCTTTCTCGCAGATGAAGGTAACTTGGGTCAGTGGTGATAAGAGGCCGCAACAGGTTCTTTATGGAGATGGAGGGTCTGCAACTTCTGTTGTGACGACATTTACACAAAATGACATGTGCAGTGAGTTCAAACTTTCAAGCTTCCATAACAAAAAGCTTCATATCTTCCTTTTTTTACTAGGACATTTTGGCATTTTCTTTCTCGTGTCATTTTGGCGTAGCAAATGACACGTTGCAAGAAAAATGGATACAACGTGGGGTTTGGATCACAAACTGATATTTCTAATCCAAATTATCATCATCAACCTGGCATATCAACATGCTTCTCTGAAGAATTATTTTTCTGTCTTGTGTCCTCGTCTATTATCTTGTAGGCGGTGTATTAGCGAGCCCCGCCAAAGACTTTGGATGGCATGACCCTGGGTACATACATTCAGCTGTAATGAATGGTCTCAAGCCTTCCCAATCATACTCGTACAGCTACGGAAGGTAAAATTTTTATGCTATGTATAATTGGATATGTGTCAAGTGTTGCTTGAGTAATGAAATAGAAAGAATATTTGAGAATATGGACATGCGGTTAACAAATAAAACAAACAATAGATATTGGAAGAATTTAGTTAAAACTCAAGACTAAGATCTATATAAGCTCACTATTATGGGTATAACATTACTTATCTTAGGATCTTTGCATGAGATGAAATTTTAATCATAGGTTTACAAAGTTACTCACTCTTGTAGGCATGCTGAAAACAGGTAACTCAGAATAAAAGCAATTATTTTTCTGCAAGAAAAATGGTATTGTTGAGATCAATTGTAGATCCATATGATTAATCGGCATAACCACACTAAAACTTATACGACTATGATTACTGTAATATGAATAAACCATGTGAAGTACTCTATAATTTGTTGAAAAGAAATTAGTACTGCTTCTGTTTGTGCCTCACTAATCAGAAAATTAAGATGATTAATTGCGCTGGTTCACAAACTTGCATGTGCCATTATTCCCAATGATGGCTATCTATTTCAAGGAAGCCAGTGCAGATAAATAATTATTACATGACTCTACAGTCATCTATTTTTTAATGATCACATTTCAACATTCATTCAATAAATCTAAGATTGGTGCTTTTAAAATGTAGTGACTTGGTTGGTTGGAGTGGCCAAATCAAATTCAAAACCCCACCTGCCACAGGATCAGATGAACTGCGGATTCTTGCTTATGGTGACATGGGAAAAGCTCCACTAGATGAGTCTGTTGAGCATTTCATTCAGGCAAGTTTCAAGTTAAGTTCATACGTTAATGTGCACCTTTGTCTTGTTTGCTCATCCTGCTTTAATTGATGGTTAACAAATTGACAAGAAACAAAAAATTGAGATAGAAAACCGAAGCGTGCACTTTGGTTGTGCAAACAATTGAAGAACCTAGCACCCATATTTTTCAACAAGTATTTACATGACAGAAGGCTAGCAATTAAAGTTGTATTTCTGCACTTCGTTCTACATTTGCCACATGCTACCGCATTCTCAACATGAAATTATTCTATATCAGCACCAAGGATATGAATCTTTGAACAAAGCACATTAACACGATCCGAACAACCTACCATCATAAAAAAACATGATGCTATTGACCGAAGAAAGCCAAATCGAGACACCAAATACCATCACATTTGAACATTAAATGAAAGGTAATGCAGAACGGAAGGAATTAGGGTTGTGATGAAAGAAATTGGGGATTTGGAGAAAACCCTAAACTAGGAATTTGATATAAAATGATAAATGTTTGGGTCCGCACCCAAGTGACTCAGCCACACTCTTGAACCTCGCATGCAAAAGAGATTAAATGGATTGGTTTTAAACACACCATCAAGAGTTTACAAGTCAAGTTTTCTTATCATTGTTTCATAATAAAAAGGTCAACTACAAACATATATTTATATCAAAAGAAATAAAATCATATTTAAACTTATAGTCAAACTCCTAACAAGATTCAATCTTTATAATATAATAAATTATAAAGATTCTTCCTCAAAAGGTACTCAAAAGGCCTAACAAATAAATACTAAAAGGATTCAACAAAAGAAAGATAAATAGACTCAAAATCTAAAAGTCTAATTTGATTCAAACTCCTTTAGAAAATCATAATCAAATTGTAATTTATGTTCATGAGTTCTCTCTAGAGTGGGATTTGCTCCAATTCCCAAAACAATTTGCATGTGCTCCAAGTTTGTTCCGCATAAATTCTCTTCGATTTGGAGAAAACTCAACTTTGAGCTTTGAAGTAGCGTAATTGAATAAATCTGAGCAACCATGTTAAGTATAGAAAAGGAGGTACTACTTGATGGTTCGTAGAAAATGAATCAATATGAATAATAGTCTGTGTTATATCTTAAGTTTAATAAATTACATGGATATCGGCTTAAATGTAGACTTAATCGGGGATGTTGATTCAAACTCTGACTAGGGTTTTGTATTTAACGGTAGCTAGCCCGAGCTCGAGCATAGGCTCAAGCTTGGATTCAAGGTTGGGCTCATACTGGCACACCAACTCTAGCTTTACCTAAGAATCTAATTTAAGATGTAACCATTTTTCTATCTATAGCGTTGATTCTATTGCTTTCTCTTCTTGCATCTTTCGACATGCATCCATCAAAACGTGTAGTTCAGCCTAAATTGTAGCATACCATGCAAAGTTTGTACTTCCTTATATCTTGAATTAGGCTTTGGCATTCTATGTTTTAGGTTATTCTGCAGATGATGCCCTAATATTGAAGATGGTTGCCATGAACAATGGATTGGAGAACTGTTAGGATTTTCCCAAATCTGAAATTAAATCAAACAAAAACATCAAATAATGAAGATAAATGGCTACAATAAAGAGGCAACCACCCTCCCAAGACGCCGGTAAGCGAGAACGTCTGCACTCTCCTAGATCTACCTAAGAACTCTCGAAGAATTCTCTCAAAATATCAATAATCAAGCATGCCTACAAATGACGGCTAGCCCTAGTTTAAATAAGAACAATCCTTTCCTAACACTAAAAATAAGAAAAAGACCAAAAGGCCCTTAAGTCGGCCTCTCCCCTTGCGCACGTGGCTTAGGCGCCGGCTCGGGACCCCCTCTCAGGTCGCAGGTCTAACACTACTCCGCCTCTGAAAATACACCTTGTCCTCAAGGTGGTGCTTGATATCACTGACAGTGCTACTCCGAGGGGGAGTCGTCATCACCTCCGATCCCTTCGTCCTCCACTTCATCATCATCGTCTGCCTCTGCGATCAACACTTGCAGCCTACGACCCCCACAGTGGTGTCCTGGAGTGAACCACTCATCGCATCTGAAACAGAGCCCCTTCTGCCTCTTCTCCCTCATCTCGACGTCAGTCATCCTCCTAAACTGACCCTCCGCATGCGGTGCGCTACTCTGCTCTCCAGTCTTCTCAATACTTACTTGATCTGCCCCCGTAACTGCTTTCTGTTCTCCTGTCATGGTCGGGACACTCCGTGAAACCGGTCCACTCCAACCACCTCTGGCCTTTCTCTCCACCATCTGCCAGTCCTCTGCCATCTGAGCGTACTCCATGGCCTCTATCAAACTCTGAGGCTTCTGCATGTGAACCGCTGCTCGAACCGGAGCCTTCAGCCCCTTCATGAAGGTGCTCTCCATCGTCTCGTCTGATACCCCGTGCACCTGTCCTGAGAGTGCCTCAAACCTCTTTAGATAATCCCTCACGGTGTCATCCTGCCTGAGTGATAGCAGCTGCTCCAGTACATTCCCCAAATGAGGGTCTCTGAACCTCTCTACCATCTGGTCCATGATCTCCTCCCATGAGCGAAAAAGGCGGGTCACGTCCTTCCACTAGAACCACGCCAGGGCCTTCCCATCCAAGCATATGCCAGCAGCCTCCAACCTCTGCTCCTCAGTCATCTGGGAGACTCTAAAAATCTCTCCGCCCTGTAGACCCACGAGACCGGATCTACCCCATCGAATATCGGCATCTTCAGCTTTCTTAGCCGGTCCATATTGAAGCCCCCTGGTTCCCGCGACCTCCTCCCTATCAAGGCTGGTGGTAGTGCTGATACCTCTCCTGGCGCCGCTCGTAACCCCCACAGGGACCTCCTCCTCGGTCTCTATACCCA
>CM061137.1:21692320-21730321 GCA_030789695.1 Scilla litardierei
CAGCCTGGGATGCTGACAGAGTCACGTGCATATCCCTCCCTGCCAGCGGTCCACGATCTGCGACCGAAAAGGTGCGCGGCCAGGCCGAACAACCCACGAACAGGTCGACCCGGCGGGCCCACACGAACCCCGTCGCCGGGGATAGCATTGCCGGACCTTTGATTCATCACGCACGACAAACAACCTAGTGTAAGGACACGACTGACACTAGCGCCGCCCGACCATCTGATAAAGCACCCCCTGGCCGCTGCGCCCCCTGACACTTAATGCTTTCGGCCCTGACACCCTGACAAAAGTGCCCCTGGCCGTTGCGCCATCTGACAAAAGCGAGGCAGACACTCCTGTTCCTGACATCCTCATCCGAAGCTTCCACTGACAGCCAGGCCAGCTCAGCACATCGAGTCAGCATGCCAGGTCAGCCCCACCTAATCATCTCCCATCTGGTATAAATACCCCCTCACTTCTTACGGTGAGGGGGTTGGCAAATTCCCTCTGAATCCCATTATTCACACACGAGAGCAAAGGTCGCCCATATCTTTGTTCTCCCACTTATAGCTCGTCACGTACGGTCGACACACCCTTAGTTCGGCCTGCGTGCCCCGCCCCCGCTTTAAGTCCAGTCACTGACTTAGGCATCGGAGAGGCTAAGGGTTGGACCCCAACCCGGCCTTTCTGACGAGTTGCTCGTGTTGCAGGGTAGCTCGCCTCTCGGCCGATATCCGCCTTCGGCTCCCGCCGCCCGATCCTCCTCCGCCGCATCCGGCGGGATTTGACTCCGTGGCCGGCCCCGACGGCAAGTTTAGCCTCTTCACCCCATTAATCACTTGTCAAAAAGCCTACCTAAATCCTCTTATCAATATAACCACCGTGCCCTTGGTTCCCCATAATACAAATTCATTGTTCGCGAGTTCCACCCCGCAACACTTCCCATTATAGCCAAGTATCCAAGAAAAAATTCTCGCTATAGCCCAGCTTCCAGGTTGCTACAGGTTGCTCCAAGCTTCTAGGTTGCTACATGTTGCTCCAAGCCTCAAGCTTCCCACCATAGCCAAAGAATCTACGTTGCTTCAAGCTTCAGGTTGTTACAATGACAACGAATTTCCACTATAACCAAGTATCCAGGTTGCTTCATGCTTCATGCTTCAATTACACCAAATATTAGATGTCTTCAGTGCAAAATGCACATACCTCAAGTGCACATACCTCAAGTGCACATACCTCTAGTGCAAGAAAATGCACAAACTATCAAACACATACCTGATATACATACACATACACAAATACAAAATGCACATTTTCTTCAGCTTCAATGTTATCTCCAGCTTACATGATGCACATTATCTCTAGCTTCCAGGATATTGATAATCAGAAATTTTCCACCAAATTTCGCCAGCTTCCAGGCTGAACTCTAAAAAGGGTAAATACCTTTTGATAACAAATAGTCTTCCAACATGGAGTGTACTCCTGAATAATAATGACATTGGTAAACAATACATGGGAAGATTATTTCAGTGTTAAAAGAAGAAAAAAGCACATAACCTGACACCATTGTAATCCAAACAACAAAATGCATATACACAGCAACATGTCAACAAAATGCATATACGACAAAATGCATATGCAAAGAAAACAGCAAACAACAAAATTTATTAATCCAAATAACCTGTCAAAGTGCAAGCTGAAAGTTTAAGTGAAAACTAAAGGTATAATGGCCAAAGATGCTAACACGTCAAAATTGCACAAAGAATGGAGCAAACAACTAAATTTATAATGGCCATTTTTAGTAGTTACTGTTGAATCCCCCCAACGTAAAATTTTAAGTGAAAACTAAATTTATAATGGCCAAAGATGCTAACCTGTCAAAATTGCACACAAAAAAGAGCAAACAACTAAATTAATTAATCCAAACAATATGTCAAAATGCATATACACCGTAAGCTGAGATTTTAAGTGAAAACCAATTGTATAATGGCCAACGATGCTAACATGTCAAAATTGTGCAAAGAAAAGAGTAAACAACTAAATTTATAATTGCAATTTAAGCTGTTGTTGTTGATACAAATTTATAAGCAACATGATGGCAAACAAAAGCTATTCTGTTGATAATAATTGGAATGATTATAAATTTAGTTGCTAACATGATTACAAATAATATGTGCAAATTGTAACAATGTCACTCTTTTAGAATAAAGGCACAAATAACTGCCTTTATTTACTAATTATATCAAGAGGATGCATAGGAATCAACATCCAAAATGGATTTGTATAATCATGAATTCAGCAGATGCATCCCTAAATGCGCAAAGTTTAATGCAAATAACTGATACAAAAACAATAGTAGTAAACAAATTAAGGGTACATCAAGAACCCCTCATACATCAAGCAAAATGCCAATTTAAGAGTACATCAAACGGTAAACTTGATAAAAGAAAACATTGGGAGAGATCCTAGCATGCACTATAAACCTTGATAAGAGACCATGGACATACAATTCAATCATGGAGTCTTATTGTATGTTTCCATCAAGAATTGACCGGAACAATCAAAAAGGAAAAGATTGAAATTACCCACGGCCAAGAAGACCCAATCACAATGTACCAAAAAATAATATTATGTACTTACTTCTTTCACCGCTGAGTTGGCCACACCCGAGCAGACCCGATCACAATCCTACCCACTCATAATCCTGCCCAGAGCCTCTCTCCCAATTTCGACTTCAAATAAACACTTTTTGTTACTTTTTCTTGCAGTTCAATAACCTAAAGATTGCAAATTCATGTTAATTAATCATTTGGGTAACCTCACAATGCATCAAAAAATAATATTGGAGGCTTACTTCGTTCTCTGCTGAGTTGGACGCAACCGACAGACCCGATCATAGTCATACCACATCACAATGCTGTCCACAGGCTATCTCCCAATTTCAACATCAAAGAAACACTTTTTCGTTACTTTTGCTCGTAGTTCAATAACCTAAAGATTGCAAATTCATGTTAATTAATCATTTGGGTAACCTCAAAATGCACCCAAAAATAATATTAGGGGCTTACTTTGTTCTCTGCTAAGTTGGCCGCAGCCGAGCAGACCATGCCCTAACTTTTGACCACGTTCGATTGGGTGAGGGATGGATGAAGAGTTGAAACGATGGAAGCTTTGATTCTGATGGCGGAAGCGCTCATGTTCATGAAGAATGCTGGACAGAATTAGTACAATATTAGCAATGTCAAAATGATCAAAGATATATAGATATAACAGTCATTGCCGGTTGTTTTCAGAAACAACTAAATTGGCTTAAAGATACAACCGTGATGACATTTTCGTATAAATCATGCCATTAGCTGAATATCACATATTGTCATCAGTGTATATGCCTGTGGTATATATAGATGTCTGTCAAAATATAGATATGGAATGAATCATTTTGCTCGTATATTCAATCTTATTTAGGCTCAACAAATTAATTATTAGCTTTGAAATTTGTTTTAAGGTGATGTTTGGCCACAAAGGTTGAAGAATCTATTATTATTTTTTGTTCTTAGTTATTCTTAGTTGGGACCACTAGTTTTAGTTTTACGGCACCATGTGAAGGTATTCATCAGCAATTTATAAATCTCATATCTTATAACATGCTAAGTCTGGGACTTTTTGTTTCATACAACATATAATACACTGATCGATTCTGTCATATTTTGTATCCTGAAAAGCTCTTATTGTTTCAATCGCTAGAAGTTCATATGACAAAAATGGCCTTTTCCTTCTAGTTTTTTTGCATGGACCAATCAGTCTCCCTTCCAAACAATACAATATGTTTCAACATTTGTGGACTTAAAACATTGAGAAAACATCATAAAATAAACATAAATGTTTATGAAGAAAAGCACAAAATTATCATACTCACATGATGCATAAAATTCCAGGTGACACTCTTTGACATGTACTACTTTTGCACAGGTTTCAACATTAGATTCAACATTTTGTGGACTTAAAACATTGAGAAAACATCATAAAATAAACATAAATGTTTATGAAGAAAAGCACAAAATTATCATACTCACATTATGCATAAAATTCCAGGTGACACTCTTTGACATGTATTACTTTTGCACAGGTTTCAGCATTAGATCCACAAATTGTATAATTGTCAATATCTACGCCAGCACTCTCCCCAGAGGCTTTGCTTTCCCATGGACTTCCTGAATGTATAATGCAGTATATTAAAAGAGTATACTCTGATTTTACATAAATTGTTGAACCTCCAATAATAGGATTTTTACTTACCATGAGACTTAATTTTGCTAAAAATTCATATAAGAAGGTATGTAATTTGTACTCTCCTTTGCTAACTTTAAGAGTTGAACTGAAGTAAATCCAATAATATGATCCAAGTTGGATGGTTCAAGGGTAATCATCTTGAAATTATCCACATTTGCAACGACACGATTAAGGAAAAGCACAGTAAAACTTGAAAATCCAGCACGTGCTTTTTTGACTTTAATCTGCATGTCAATATCTGTTTAACGTTATGAACTGGAAAAGATATATACACAGATTACTTCTTGGCATGCTTGAATAAGGATTTGATAGCCACTGCAATGCTGTTATGCCAATACAAAGAACCCCTTCTCACCAACGATTAAAATTATTATTAATCAAATAATAGTCAGCATCCACTGAAGTACAAAATAATGAAGAAATCTTGGAATCTTATTATCACAATTCAAAATCCTACATAATATTCATTGTGAATCTTAGCACCATAAACTAATTTCTAGCACCATGTCGTCAAAACTAATTGTTTTCCCTTCTCTTATTATTTATTTCACTCTTCTCGTATAATTTTTTTCACCCTTGCAATCATAGTTTCCAATGAACTATAGTTTGAATTTGATGAGGCTTAGTTTATAGATAACTTAATGCTGCAGTAGGTGTTTCCAAAATTCCTCGTCATTTCAACATTTTTTCAGCCGATGCAATTAAAAAATTAAACTGAAACCCTTGCAATCATAGTTTACAAAGACAGATAGGTGTATGTTATAGAAAAGAGTATCAAAAGAGACAGGTTTAGCTTATAATTTTTATAGCAATTTAGCTTACAATTAATCAACTAAAGAAAGCTCCAACAATCGAACTAAGGAATGACTTATAATTTGGATTGAACATGTATATCTGCAACTTAATCATCAAATAGGGCAGAACCCAAATTGACAGGTTTATGAGAACTAAGGATTATTTTTCTTTTTGTTTACAATTAGTTACAACATTTACACCCTTTATACTCCATGTAATTAATTGACAGGTTTAAGACATTTACACCATGCTTTCTTATTTTTCTCCTTACTTATTTACAATACTCCTTGCTTGCTAATGTTTCTCCTTGCTTATTTTTCTCCTTACAATTAATTATTGTTAGGGTTGAATTTCTGCTGATATTTGTTGGCATTAGTGGCACTATATCTGGAGAGCTCAGTTTGTGGAATCTGGATTGTTTTTGAGCAGTTTGAGCAAAATGTTGAACATTATGTTGAACGACATTATGTTCAACATTCGGGATCTGGAATAATTGTTCGTATACAGAAACGCTGCTTTCGTCTTCAAATCTATCGTGGTGATCTCAGATCTGATTTGTAGCCTAGAATATCGGAGGTTCCTGATTTGATTGATTCTAGATATTGGTGAGATTTTTATACTCCTTCTTACCCGAATAGTTCCTTAATTGATGGAGATTTGTTGAGAATATTTGGGAATCTGGTTAGTTCCTAAATTGATGGGAGGAAATATTTGCTGAGATTTATTGGTTTTATTTACCAGAAATAGATCCTTATTCTATGGGCAAAATATCCACATGAGATTTGTTTTAATCATTTTTCCCGAATTAGATTCGGTGGTTCCTTGAATATGAGATTTTTTACCCGAAGTGATCCTAGAAATATTGGCGGATATTCTGCATTAAAGAGGAAGTTATTTACCCATAAATAGTGGTTACAAAATCTGAATGGGTTCATATCTGAATGGTTGTGCGGTTGAAGATATGTGCGGTTGAAGATTCTATATATGAATGTTTTCAGATCTTGCATTATTGTTTAGATCTTATCCAGATATTCGGTTGAATGCAGGTATGCATAAGATTTGCTGACGAAGGTGAATGAAAGTATCAATCCACAACCGAGGTATGAATGATCCTATTTATTGGCCATGTTGTATATTATATTGAACGTTATTATACAACATTATGTACAACATGCTGTGTCAGAAGGCTGGAATCGGTTGGCGGACTTCAGCGGTTATCAATTGTGGATTACTTCAGATCTCATGTTATCTCTTTTAGGTATTCTGGTATATTCTGTTGAAGATACATTTGGAAGTTGCAATCTCTTGGTTTTATTGTTGTATCGGTTAGAGAGATTCTTTCCCGTAATATTTTATTGATCGGATCCTTGGAGATAATGGAACTACTTGCCCGAAGTAGTTCCAGAGATTGTGGGCTGCCGATCTGCACGAGATCTGTCGAGCGAACTACCTTAACTACTCCGCGATTGAGGGGGAGCGGGGTAGATAGAGGTGCGTGCGGTTTTGTGGAACAGTGACTGCTTTTACGAAAGTTTTTTGAAGAACTCCGGGAGGAGGCCGACGGCTACGCACGTAGGATCAAGGGAGTTGATCTAGTCGGTTGTGCAAGGGGAGCTTGCGGGCAAGGGAAGCTTACCGAGAATACTCCATGGGTTGGTAGAGACCACCCATCACGGTTTATATTGAGGGGGAGGTTGTTCCTCCTAATAGAATCGCGATAATTAGTGATTGTACTCATTGATTATTTTAGTGGAGTATTCTGATTTTCTGGGCATGGCCCCGTAGATGTAGGTGTGCGCACCGAACTGCGTTACCAAGTTTTGGTTGTCGTTGCTTGATTCTTGTGTTTACTCTTTGTGTTTATTTGATTATTCCTACGTACTGAAATATCAATTGGTATCAGAGCAGGTCACCCGTGTTTCTTTGTTTTCAAAGAGGGTGTGATCTTGGATTTCAGTACGTGAATCATGGCTACACGAGAAGGTGCCTCCGTTGTTTGTCCTCCATTGCTCATTGGTACAAACTACACTTACTGGAAGTCTCAGATGCGTGCATTCATTAAGTCCATTGATGAGAAGGCATGGATAGTTGTCATTGAAGGATGGACACCGCCGGCCGAAAGTGACAAAGATGGCAAAGAACACCACAAGCCGGCAAGAAACTGGAGTCGGATTGAAGAACATGCGGCCTTGTGCAATTCTAAAGCAATTAATGCTATTTTTTCCGATGTCAACGAAGAGCAATTCAAGTTAATCTCTACGTGTGAGTATGCAAAGGAAGCATGGGATATACTGCAGAATATTCATGAAGGGACAAGTACTGTAAGAGCTTCTAAACTTCAAATACTCGCCTCTCAATTTGAATGATGATGAATTTGTGGCTGAATTTAATGGAAGATTACGTGATATAGCAAATCAGGCATTTCAATTGGGGAAGAAGTACTCCGAAAAGAAGTTAGTAGAGAAAACTCTGAGATCTTTACCTGACAAATTTTCGACAAAGATTGCAGCTATTGAAGAGGTAAGGAACACATCCAATATGAGATTGGATGAACTCATGGGATCACTTCAGACCTATGAAATGAATTTGAAGCAAAACAAACGGGACAAAGGGGTGGCACTGAAGGTAGAAGCTTGTGAAGAATCTAAATCTGATTATGAGTCAGAACTTGATGACGACATTGCATCGCTGTCCAAAAACATCAGTAGAATGCTGAAGAAGTTAGTAGTAAAGGGAAAAAGAAAGGAAAAGGGATGCAGTGTAGAGTATATGAAGGATTTGGGCACACACAAGCTGAATGTGCAAATATCTTGAAGAAGCAAAAAGGGACGTCCTCGACAAGTACTTGGAGTGAAGGTGATTCTGATGGGAGTGTTAAAAATGAGGAAATCATCAGTAATTACATTGCCCTCTCAGCCTCTCAAAAGAAGGGACCTGATTACAACAAACTAGCCAATGTCAGACAGAATGTTGCAACATTATGTTCAACATCATGTACAACATCATATACAACATCTACAATCGAATCAGATTCTGAAGCTGACAGTGATGTGGAAGTAAGTGACGATGATATCCGTACAGCATACCAGATGATGTTTGAGAAGTGGATGCAAATCTGCAATATCAACAAAGTCCTGAAGGAGGAGAATGAAAGACTGAAGAAAGAGAAGGAGGAGGTCAAAATCGAATGTCTGAAAGCTGAGGAAAACTATAGAGAATTGGAAAGCAACTTCAGAAATGTTCTTCTCAGGGCAGAGAATGCTGAATGCATATTGGAGAAGTGTAATTCTGGAAAAGCAAAGCTGGATGATATCTTGAATATAGGTAAGACTTCAGGAGATCGCACTGGCGTGGGATACAATAGAGGAGCTTTTGATAATGTGTCTGCTGAAAGAAGAAGTCAAATTACCAAAGAACTTGAAAGAATGGGTCAGCATAAGGGCCATAATCAGAAGAAGAGGCAGATTAGAGGTATAAAAGGTGCTCGCTCTGTGTGCAGCTACTGCAAGTTCATAGGCCATACTGAGAGAAACTGCTACAGTCGCATGCGACATTGGTCAGAAGGAAGAAATGTTAGACACCCTGATATGAAGATGAAGAAGCAATGGGTCAGGAAGTCTGAATTGTATAGCAAGAACACTACAGCTTCAGAGAGAACACTTCACATTGTGACTAATGTTGTAACATTAGATACAACACAGAACAATGTTGCTGCAGATGTTATGACACCAGACTCGACATCTCCCCTCGATAATCACTGTGAGCAACCTGCACCAAAGTCTCATGATTCTTCCTCCAGAATTATCAGAGTGCTATCTCGCTGCTCTGCTCACTCCTCTTCATCCACCGGTGCCATTGGATCTTCACATGTACCCTCTGTCAACACCACCGATGTTTTCAATTCTCCAACTACTTTTCGGCCTCTCAGAACTCGACTTCTACCCTGGACATCATTTCATTCGTCACCCTACTGTCAGATGTGAGGTATAGTGTTCTTTCTCTTATTCCGATGTGCCTGAAATTTTATTTGCTATTAAGAGAGACAGAGGAGCCTCTGGATGTGCCTCGGCTGAGTTTTTCTGAATTTTCTTTTGGAGTTGTGAGGCTAACTGAAAGGGGGAGAATGTGGTGTCTTTTCTGAATAATTTGGCTGTATTTTTTGAGGTGATCACTGCTTGCGTTGCTCTAGTAAGGGGAGAATGTGTTTTGGATTATTGTGGCTCAAAGGGGGAGAATGTGTGCTTGGTTGACGCTTGCTTTGGTTTGTGCGACATAATGCCAAAGGGGGAGATTGTTAGGGTTGAATTTCTGCTGATATTTGTTGGCATTAGTGGCACTATATCTAGAGAGCTCAGTTTGTGGAATCTGGATTGTTTTTGAGCAGTTTGAGCAAAATGTTGAACATTATATTGAACGACATTATGTTCAACATTCGGGATCTGGAATAATTGTTCGTATACAGAAACACTGCTTTGGTCTTCAAATCTGTCGTGGTGATCTCAGATCTGATTTGTAGCCTAGAATATCAGAGGTTCTTGATTTGATTGATTCTAGATAATGGTGAGATTTTTATACTCCTTCTTACCCGAATTAGTTCATTAATTGATGGAGGTTTCTTGAGAATATTTGGGAATCTGGTTAGTTCCTAAATTGATGGGAGGAAATATTTGCTGAGATTTATTGGTTTTATTTACCAGAAATAGATCCTTATTCTATGGGCAAAATATCCACATGAGATTTGTTTTAATCATTTTTCCCGAATTAGATTCGGTGGTTCCTTGAATATGAGATTTCTTACCCGAAGTGATCTTAGAAATATTGGCGGATATTCTGTATTAAAGAGGAAGTTATTTACCCATAAATAGTGGTTACAAAATCTGAATGGGTTCATATCTGAATGGTTGTGCGGTTGAAGATAGGTGCGGTTGAAGATTCTATATATGAATGTTTTCAGATCTTGCATTATTGTTTAGATCTTATCCAGATATTTGGTTGAATGCAGGTATGCATAAGATTTGCTGACGAAGGTGAATGAAAGTATCAATCCACAACCGAGGTATGAATGGTCCTATTTATTGGTCATGTTGTATATTATATTGAACGTTATTATACAACATTATGTACAACATGCTGTGTCAGAAGGCTGGAATCGGTTGGCGGACTTCAGCGGTTATCAATTGTGGATTACTTCAGATCTCATGTTATCTCTTTTAGGTATTCTGGTATATTCTGTTGAGGATACATTTGGAAGTTGCAATCTCTTGGTTTTATTGTTGTATCGGTTAGAGAGATTCTTTCCCGTAATATTTTCTTGATCGGATCTTTGGAGATATATGGAACTACTTACCCGAAGTAGTTCCAGAGATTGTGGGCTGCCGATCTGCACGAGATCTGTCGAGCGAACTACCTTAACTACTCCGCGATTGAGGGGGAGCGGGGTAGATAGAGGTGCGTGCGGTTTTGCAGAAAAGTGACTGCTTTTACGAAAGTTTTTTGAAGAACTCCGGGAGGAGGCCGACGGCTACGCACGTAGGATCAAGGGAGTTGATCTAGTCGGTTGTGCAAGGGGAGCTTGCGGGCAAGGGGAGCTTGCCGAGAATACTCCATGGGTTGGTAGAGACCACCCATCACGGTTTGTATTGAGGGGGAGGTTGTTCCTCCTAATAGAATCGCGATAATTAGTGATTGTACTCATTGATTATTTTAGTGGAGTATTCTGATTTTCTGGGCGTGGCCCCGCAGATGTAGGTGTGCGCACCGAACTGCGTTACTAAGTTTTGGTTGTCATTGCTTGATTCTTGTGTTTACTCTTTGTGTTTATTTGATTATTCCTACGTACTGAAATATCAATTATGTTTGCTTAATTTACAATACATGGGGTATCAGGCATCGAGCAAGGAGTGTTGGGGGTGTAAATGTTGTAACTTCTGAAATACATGGATATTTTTCTCATTGCTTCATAAACCTGTCAATATAATAGGGGTTGTCAAAACAATTAACTTATAACATTTAGCTTATAACTTTTACAGCAATTTAGCTTACAATTAATCAACTAAAGAAAGCTCCAACAATCGAACTAAGGAATGACTTATAATTTAGATTGAACTTGTATATCTGCAACATAATCATCAAATATGGCAGAACCTAAATTGACATGTTTATGAGAACTAACGATTATTTTACTTTTTGTTTACAATTAGTTTACAACATTTACACCCCATATACTCCATGTAATTAATTGATAGGTTTAATATATTTACACCTTGCTTGTGACATATGATTCACTATCTTCCTTTGTTGCCTCCATAGTATGAGCAGTCGGACCTTCAATGCATTCCTTTCTGTTACTCCTCAATCTCATATCCTTTGAAAAAATTGTCTCCACAGTTTTGGGGTAAAGAACCTACCAAATGGAAGCAAAAGAATAAAATTTACCAAATAATTCAAGCGACTAAAGACTCTTATGTTTAAAATTTCTTGTATTTTGTTTCACGACAAATCATCCATATGACTGTCATAATAGAAATACCCCGCTCACTCAATTCTAACTATGTTCGAGAGATTTTGCTTTCTCCAAACTGTCCAAAGGCTATACAAATTAGGAATTTGTCCAACTTCATTAAGATTAGATTTAAGTGAACACAAAATATCTTTAACAATGAAGCAGTGAAGAAAAAAATGACCATGTATTTTAGTTTGCTCCCTAAACAAAATACAATGAGTAGCACATTGAAATCCTTTTTGCTGCAAAACATATAATGTATTCAACATCCCTTAAAAAGAAAGCCATATGATGATTCTAACTTTCAAGGGCATAGTTCATTAGGCTATAGAAAAGCAGTTGAATACATACCAAGAACCATATACTGTAGGGATCGTATAACCCTTGCAATACTAACAACACACACTAGAGGGGGGGTGAATAGTGTAATGACAATAAAATTGTCCAAATAAAATTTAACTTGCAAATACGGAATTATAAATGCAAGAGGAATTAGATGGCACAATCAATCCAAATGCAAACACAAAGAAATACCCTGGTTCCCCAAACTTGGGTACATTCAGCCACACCAATATTCACTATATTCCCACACAGAGAAGTGAATACAAATCTCACAAGGAGATACCCCCCAAAGAGGATTTATGCCCTACACAAGGACCCAACCAATCCTACACAAGGATCAAGACTCCCACACAGAGAATCACTAACTCACACTCAGAGAATAAAGGTTAGCCCTACACTAGGACACTCGAACTCCCACAAAGAGAATTCCCTAGTCCCACAAAGAGACAACCTCCCACAAAGAGAGAAACTCCCACAAAGAGAGTATCCTAATCCCACAAAGAGAAATAGGAAAACAAAATACACCCTGTAAAGTAAATACTCTTACCTATGCCTTGAGATACTTACTCATGAATGAATGCATGACATGGAAGAGGATCTCCAAGTGTTGGAATATGCTTGAGAGCACTTGGATGATTTCCCTTGAGCTGGACTTCAATGCATGAAGGAAGATGAATGCTCAAAGAAGGGAAATGAGGGAGCTTGAGAGTGGCTTAAAGATCTCTTGAGATTTTCAATAGAATCAAGAGTAATCAAGAATCAATCAAGAAGTTTAAGCAAAGGCAGCAGACTCATATATATATGAATCCTATATCAAGCCCAAAAACCCAAAGAAACAGCCAAATAAGCAAATCTGCAACGGCTAGAAACTGGGTGAAAATGACAGGAACAGTCGACTAATGATCATAAGACAGTCGACTGATCAATGGCTAGAAAAATATCCAACGGCTATAATCTGAGCTAGGACAGTCGACTGACGAAGTCAATACAGTCGACTGACAAACAGGATAGTGGTCGCGCCCCGGCGTACACGTCCCGAGGCGACGGTTGTAGTTTTACCGCAAGCGCACGGTGTAGCGGCGAGCGGGTATCGAACACAGGGAGGACGAATGACCGTGCTTGCTCCTAATCAACCTGGCTATTTAGAGGGATAATTGCCTTGGCCGATCCTGTCACAATCGTCAGACAAAAGTGCGAAATATCAAATCAAATAGAGAACGCCTAGGGAATGGGGAATCCCCACTACTCACCGTATTTCACAATTGTGGTTCGCCGGTATCGAAATCGCTAGGATGAGAATTTGGATGAACTAGTTGCAACTAAATGTGGAACCAAGCTCACGCTCTCGCGCTGTTGCCGGTCTATAGCTTCCCTAGGTTTGGGTCCAATCTCTTGCAAACCCTAGCCTAGGGAAGCTAGCATTAGGGTCAACATCATCGTCCAATTGCGCACCGAGCCCAATCTCTTGCAAACTCGGTCCACAATCTAGATTAGGATAGTTCCTACCCGTCCAATCTCTTGCAAACGGGTATCGGCACGGAATTGCAACCGGAGATCCTAGCATCGGTCCAATCTCTTGCAAACCGATACTTCGAAAATCCGACCTCAACCCAATTCGGATTTCTAGGGCTTCCCATCGAATTGGGATCCAATCTCTTGCAAATCCCAATTGATGTGAATACCTAGCTATCCGTAGTAATTCGATCCCAATCTAATCCCTAATAACAGTCCTAGCTCAATTTCTACCAATTCAACACAAATACGAAATTGGGCTTGTAGGGTTCATCCCCACGCCCCAAGACGTGGAGACTACTCACTAAACATAGCAATAGCACAATAATTAGCAATGAAATAGACAATGGAATTCATCACAACAACGATATAAACAATAAAAATAGAGTTTTTGGGGAAGAAAAGTGCAAACCAATGTAGATCTTCAATCAACCCAACAAAAATCCAAGTTTTTCTCTTCTCCAATCACAATTAATAAAACTAAAAATTAGACTCAAAAAGCTGCAAAAAATCTGAGAGGTGGCTCTCTAAACTAGGGTAAAAACAGAGCTTAAATAGCCCCAAAAATCGTCTGAAAATCCTGACCAAAATGCCCCTGCACAGCCTGTTTTCCGCAAATTTCGCTACAGGCTGCGCATCGCACTCGGCCGAGTGACAAAAGTCTCTCGGCCGAGTGAAAACCCTGTCAATTTTCCAGTAAGTCGGGGGCTTCAGGGGGCTTCAGTTCGGGGGCGGCTCGGCCGAGTGAGTTGTCGTCACTCGGCCGATGGCTTCACTTCACTCGGGCGGACGGGATTTGCCACTCGGCCGAGTGGGTCTTCTGAAGCTCAGATGGCCGAAAAACAGTAACTTCGATCTTTTTGAGGGCCTTCGTCTGGGCGCCACTCGGGCGGACGTGGTATCGTCACTCGGCCGATGTGGTCTCCGTCGCTCGGCCGAGTACACATGGAAATCGTGTCTGAACGGGTCGGCCGAGCAGTGTCTCGCTGGTCGGCCGAGTGGCTCCTCCACTCGGCCGAGTGGCTCCTCCACTCGGCCGAGTGGGACACAAAAAATGCCCAAACTGGTCGTTTTGGCCTCCTCGTCGCTCCGGCGACGTCCATTCTTCTTCCGCTCCTCTCCAATAGCAAAATACCCCTCGGGGAGGTCGTCGGTGGCCGTCTATCGTGAGCGCATCTCATGATCACTCCAAATCGCGCCAAATCGCCTGAAATGCGACAAAAACAACAAAGCGTGAAAAACATCGCAATATCGTCGATATATCGTGAAAAACATGATTTGGGCGATCTAAATGGCATGCAAACATGCGGAAAAAAGGTGTAAAATAAGGAGTGATCAAAATCCCCCAAGCTTGCCTCTTACTCGTCCTCGAGGAAGATAAGTAAAAAGCGAACCCGGTGGATTCGGAAAACGAAAACGGCGAAAAATGAAAAAAAATGAAAAACGAAAAAGAATGAAAACCAAACGAAAATAAAGAAAGAAAGAAAGAAAGCTAGGATGCTAGATCATTTTCTCAGGACGTGGGTTTCACCTACTCTTATAGCATGCACCGGGTGAGAAATACATGTCAAAGAATCTCATTTTGATATCATAGTAGAATAGTGCAAGTAGAAAATAGAAAACCCACGAACAACGGTATAATCATGAAAAACGGAATGATTTTAAAATTAACATCGCCTGGATCATCTAAAGCGGTATACAAATCTCAGATCACACACTTTTCAATTGAACGCTTTCTATCTGGAGTATAAGAGTATCACATCATAGAATAGAGAGAATAGAAAAGTATGGATTTCATGAAATGAATGCTAGGCTTAGATTTCTGGGTTTCGTAAAGCTAGAAACAATCTCACCGAGTATAGAATATTACTTAGCCTAGGTTGTCGTGCAATGTCAAGTAGTCGCTCTCTCACACATCAATGGATCTCCTCCCACAAGCTTATCTATAAGCGTGGTGGCACAAAAATATTTACATCCCCATTTTTATATAGCTCCAAAGGTAAAGAAGGGAAAGAAGAAAGAAAGTAAGTGAGATGGGATCTTTTATTGAGGATTTTTCCTCTTTTCTTTTCTCCTTTTTTTTTTAAAATAAGCAACATATATACAATGATCCCAACTCAGAGAGAGGTAATGATATACAAGAATGTTTTTCTCTCTTTTATTCTTCTCTTCTCTCTTTTTTTTTTTTGAAACAAGAGATTTGGAGCTAGGAATTAATAGCGGGGGAAATGCCACAAAATAGAATCACTAAGGGGAGATTCACCAATGATTTTAAAAGTAGAGAAGTGATGTTCAAGATTTGTGGAGAAAGAAATAAATATAACTCTCGGCTCACTCTATAAGACATGCACGACAACTTCAGCAGGGTAATCTAATCTACTCAGTTTCGATCACAAAAAAGCTAACTAATCCAGATATATCTTAGCTAATCATCATTCAATCGTCCGGAAGTGAAGTGTACGATTCATGCATATAGAAGTGATAAAGGAAAAGAAGTCAGTACTCCAGATATAGGCATTCAATGCGTGAATCTTGGTGTGTTTTCTGTGATAGCATACATATGAATATTCAGGCTCAGCTAATAATAAAATTTCATCCATTTTCATGAGGAAAAAAGTGTGGGTTACTATTTCTAAATGTAAAGCAAGTCATAGCATATGATATCAGAAATGAGATCTAAGACACGACAAATATAGCATGCATATAGAATAAGCTAACTCCACGTAGACATCATCACAGAAAATTCATCTCTAGCATGAGATGAAAAAGAAACGAAGTAAAGATAAAAGGAAAAATAGAACTATGCAATGCGGCACACAGGAAAATAGGAAAAACGTGATGCATGGCAAGATAAATGAAAAATAAGTGCAAAAGTGAAAAACGGTGTGGAAAAAAAATGAAAATAAAGGTGGCAAATCGAAAAAAAGAACGTGAGAACTCACTCCCCCAAGCTAAAGTGCACAGTGTCCTCAATGTGCAAAGTGTGGCACACAGAGAGACAGGTAATGAGAGGGGCAAGTGAGGATGCATGCATGATGGAAAGAAAAAAGATAATAAAACGAAAAATTAAGAAACGAAAATATGATGCGGATATGATGCATGCACAGATATGAGTGATACGAGTATAAATGGGTCACCAAAAGCTCTCCCTCTCTCCCAAAAAAGATATATAAAGAGACGGCAAATGAGAATCACAAAAAAGTGAGGGGAGGGGGGTGGGCAAAAGTGCATCAGGACCCAGCAGAGACGGGCAGCACAACGACAGGAATGGATAAAGGCATCAAGAGTGCCTAAGAAGGCGGTGCCGCGCCGTCTCCGTCCTGAGGCGGAGGTGGTGGTGGTGGTGGGGTGGGCTGCTGAGCTGGGGTGGAAGCGGGAGCAGGTCTAGTGTGTGTGGAAGTGTGTGTGGGGACCTGCTGGGTGGGCTGGGGTACGCGAGGGAGACGCTCCAGCACCTGTGTAAGGCAGTAGTGGATCTGGGGTATCAGGTCGAAGCGTCCAGCCATCGCAGAGACGGTGGAGGACAGGGTCCTAAGGTCTCCTCTAAGACCGCTCACCGCCAACTCAAGAGCACGTATGCTCTGCAGTGTAGTGTCGGGCGGGGGTGGTGCAGAGGGACGCACCGGTCTAGGCTGCGCAGGGCGAGGCTGGCGTACGCGTGTGGAGTATGTAACGGGCTCAGCAGGGAATGGGACAAAAGGTGCCGCGCCTGGAAAAGTGGGCCTGGCCTCGGTGTGAGGCCGGGACACCGGCTGGCGAGAAGTGGAGGCGGCGGCAGCAAAGGAAGCGTGCAAAAGAGGCAACGAGGTGGCCAAAGAGGTCTGTGGCACAGAAGTGTGGACAGACGCCACGACACTCTCGGAGAAAACGGCGGCAGTGGAGACAGAGGAATCTCCCGCTGGGGCAGAAGTGTGCGGTCCAAAAGGTGTAACCCCAGTGGAGATCATGCTAACCATGGTCTCCACGACCGCGGTGAACGAGGGCTCTCCACTCTCAACAAAGGTCTGCGGGCGCTGGGGGAGAGCGGAGCAAAGGGGCTCCACGGACAGAGGGCCGGAGGTGGCAGCGGGAGTGGTGGGGACAGCCTCGGAAGTGGTGACAGTGGTGGAAGTGGGCTCAGCAAAAGTACTCTCGACACAGGCAGAGGTGGGGACAGAAGTGTCAAGAGCAGTGGAAATGTCAGGTGTGGGCTGAGGGGCCACAGGGGCGACAGCAGGCTCGGCAGGGCGCACAACAGGGTCTGCGGGAGCAGCGTGGGCAGCGTGGGCAACGTGGGCCTGCTCAGCCTCCTCGGCCTCGAGCACGTAGGCGGCGGGGATGAGGACATCCATCGCCGGAATCCAGTCAACGTGGGCTGGTGCAATCAGAGTCCGAGCAGGGCTCGGGAGAATCATGTAATCGGCCCCATAGGGGCCGTGCAACCAGACCCAGTGACGCTCACCATGCGGACGCAGCATCTTCATCCGGGCCATAACGTCTATCGACAAGGAAGTGGGGCCCGGAACGCGTCGCAGGTCGTCGGGTAGGTCCTCGCCGGTCATCATGGTAAGCAAGGTGATCAGACCGCCGCAGCATATCGGTGAGCGAGCGCCCACCGACACAATGATACGGTCTAGAAACCAAGCCGCAATGTCGATCACGACGGTGGGGACAAGCTCGAGTCCATCCCTAGACAGAGCTCTGGGACGTGTCATCGCGTAGAGCATGTAAAGCTCTGGCGTAGACATCGTGCCCGGCTCATATCTGGCCAAAAAGGTAGTCGCCATGAGGCGCTGGGCAATGCGTAGGCAGGGGTGGACTATGGCCGAGGCCTTGGCCCTACTAGGGTCAAAGGCAGCGTGGTGGCCTGTGATCCGGGCCCAGAAGGCGCCGGCGTCGAAAGAAGGTGGGGGGATGTGGGTAGGGCCGTAACCGCGATCGGCTCCGGGGACGGCGGGCCATGAGAAAAATGCTCTCATCATATCGAGAGTGACCTGGCACTCTCGATCCATGAACCGGAATGAGCATCCCTCATCGGTCCGGGCGATCGAACTCAAAACCTCAAGTGTCGGGCGGGTAAAAGTATCCGCCGACACTTGAAGGAAGTCGCGCCACCCCACGTTGTCGTACAACGTGAGTATCCCCTCAAGTACCCCCAGGCGTCCAAGGTCAGCGAGGTGTGCAAACCTGGAGGGTACAATCGAGCGCTGGGAGATACGCTCGAAGACGGCGCGGTGTGCGTCGTCTCGGAACGTAATCCCGAGCGGCCCGACCAGTGGAGCCGGTGGTGGTGGCTGTGGATCGGCAGGGAGAGGCTGTGCGGGTTGTGGGTGCACTGCAGGCTGTGCGGGGTGTGCGGGGCCTGCAGGCTGTGCTGGGTGTGCGGTGTGTGTGGGGGACGGTGGAGGAGAGTCCTCCAACTCGTGGGAGGGGCCGGCATCATCCGACCGCTTCCGCTTGGCAGAAGCTCTCTTCGACCGCGGCCGTGTCCGGGGCGGCATATCTGCCCCGAGCGCGCGCCGAAAAGTGAAAAGTGCGGCGTGTGCACAAGGAGTGGAAAGAGTTTACCCAAACACGCCGCGAGTGCTAAGCAGTGGAAGCGTGCGAAGTCCGCGCCTCCACGAAGTCCAAAACGGCCCGTAGAAGCTCCCCTGAGTTCCCCTAAGCTCCAAAAAACAACCTGCGCATGGAAAAGCGATATCAGCGAGTAATAATCAAAATGTATGGAGCAATAGGGGTATAACAGATAGATATGGGAATTTATTTGGGTTAGGGGGGGCGTTTAGCACATGGATCCTCAAAAAATTCACGAGGAGAGGAGAAAACGGTGAAAATAAGCGAACCGGAGGTGATCGGAGGCGGGGCTGCCGGCGGCGACTCGGGCGGGGTCCGGCGATGGTCGGCCGGCGACGGCAGGCCGAGCGGCGGCGCGCGCGCGGGCGAGTGGCCGTTGGGCGAGGCGAGATCGGGCGAGGGGAAGTTGAGGGGGCGCGGGCGAAGGGGTTTTTTCGTTTTCGAAAACTGCGCCCCCCCTTGGCTTTATATTAAAAAGTTACGACTCGGCCGAGTGACTTTACTCACTCGGCCGAGCGAGGCAAATAAAAATTTCTCCCCGATATCGCTACGGCCGAGTGGCTTTGCCATGCTCGGCCGAGTGGAGTAAGTCCATTCGGCCGAGTGACTCAAGCTACTCGGCAAGACTCGCCCTAGGAGGGTATCCGTTTTACTCGGCCGAGTGAATATATGTACTCGGCCGAGTAGCAGTTATATCGAAATCAAGAAAATAAACAGAGAGTTGGGTACAGCAGACTTCCCTCGTTCGTGAGCGGCTCGGCCGGACGAACTTCTGGACTCGGCCGAGTGACTAGTATACTCGGCCGAGTGAGCCTTGTATTCTGCTGTTTGTCTTCGTTTGGGCTCTAAACTCCGTCTTTCCTTCTCCAGTCGATTTCATGCTCCTCCTAAGCGTCGAACGCCTTCTTGGGGCGCTCCTCATTGTCTCGTTCATCCTCCTCATGTTAGATATGGGCTCACCTTTTTCATTTTTTATAACCGTCATCCCTCCTCCTTAATGTCCATGATGACGAAGTCACATGGCAAGCATATTCCACCCGGGACTTGAAGTGGGATGTCTTCGGCAATCCCCACCGGCCTTGTTATCCGTCCATCGGCTAATTGAATGCGCATGTCGGTGGGTTTCAACTTTGTCCCGGTGTTAAGCTTTAAGAACATGGAGAGGGGCATGAGACTCACACTAGCCCCAAGATCGACCAACGCCTTTTGAAGAGGCACGCCGCCCAAAGTGCAAGGAATCCGAAAACTCCCCGGATCTTTAAATTTTGCCGGCTCCTTTTCTCTCTTGGTGAACCAAGAGCCCTCCTCGGCTAGCATGATCTTCTCCTTCCTCTTTCTCCCCGAAATCAAGTCCTTCAAGAATTTGGCATATGTGGGGATCTCGATGATGGCGTCAAGGAAGGGAATATTTAGGCTAACTCCTCTTAGATACTCGAGGAATTTCGCTAGCCTTTTCTCCATTTTCGCTTTCGCTAGTCTTTGGGGGAATGGGACCGGTGGCATGAAGCGCCTCTCCTCAATTAATAGCTCCGCCCTAGATTTCTCCTTGTCTTGTGGCTCCTTCTCCTTTTCAATCTCGACTATCGGCTCAACCGGCTCCAAACTTTCCTCCACGGCCTCCTCAATAGGAATCATGGCGGGGGTGGTGTCCTTCCCGCCTCTAGTAGTGACGGCAACTACGGCGTTGATGTGGCCCGTGTTGCCCCGTGGGTTTTGCTCCGGTTGCGCCGGCAATCTTTGAGTGTTCCGGTTGAGCAATGCCAATTGCTCCGATATTTGAGCCACTACGGTATTGAGAGATTCTTGCCCCGCCTTCAAAGTAGCATTCACCTTATTTTGCTCGACCATGAACGCCTCCACTCTAGTTTCGAAATCGGATCGTTGTGGAGCTTGCGGAGGGTTTTGGTTTTGATTCCTCCACCCTTGATTGTATCCGGGAGGCCTATAAGGTGGGACTTGTTGCTTTTGTTGGAAGTTTTGTTGTGTAGGTCCCCTCGGCGGATAGTATTGTTGCTGGGGTGGTGGTGGTCGAGCTTGATTAGGCGGTTGTTGTGGCGGGTTCAAAGCTCCTTCATTGTTGGCGTAGGAGAATCCCGGGTGATTTCTTGCGGCCGGATTGGACCAATAACCTTGGTTCCCCGCAACATATTGCACTTGCTCCAAGGATCCTTCTCCTTGCTCTCCTCCCGAATACATGGCTTGAGATTGGTCTTGCCAATCACTCATTTGGCTTGCCGGCGCGGAGGTGGAAGGGCTTCCTTGGGGCTCCGTGATGAATTTCTCCAATCTCTCCACCACCTTGTGGAGAGAATCAAATTTGCTCGTAAGCTCCGCTACGGCCTTTGCCTCGTAGATGCTAGTCGGCTTTAAGGAGGACGTAGAGTGTCCTCGCTCATCGCCCCATTGTTGGTTATTAGAGGCCATCTCCTCAATTAGGGCCGTAGCTTCCTCGGGAGTCTTTGACAAGATTGCACCATTCGCCGCGGCATCAATAATTTGTTTGGTCCCCGGTTGGAGACCGTTGTAGAAGCTATGCACTAACTCCCAATCTTCTATACTGTGGTGCGGGCACTGGTGCTGCAAATCCTTAAATCGCTCCCAAGCTTCATAGAGCGTCTCATGTGGTCCTTGCTTGAAGGACATGAGAGCGCTCCGGATCTTCACCGTCTTGGATGGTGGATAGAATTTATCAATGAATGCATCCGCCAACCCGTCCCAAGAGGTGAAAACTCCGTCAGCTTGCGTCCTCAGCCAATAGAGTGCTTTGTCCTTTAGCGTGAAGGGGAAGAGGCGCAGTCTGATGGCATCGATCGGGACCCCCAGCATTTGGAAAGTGGCGCACTTCGACAAGAACGATTGGATGTGGTAGTGGGGGTTCTCGTGAGCGTTCCCATGAAATGGGTCTTGTTGCATCAAACCCACCAATCCCGTCTTTAGCTCGAAGTTCTTGTCGGCCGCCAACTCCGGCACGGCGATGGATGACGTAGTAGAAGAGGTTTTAGGCCGAAGCCTATCGCGAATAGAAATTATTCTCGCCATTCTCGCCGCCAATTCTTCGGGAGTTTCCCGGTTGGTCATAAACTGCCCTTCCGGATATTGTCTCCTTTCCGCTCTGAGTCTCCGCGCGGTACGTTCGATCTCGGGATCGAATAATAAGGCTTCGGGGTCCGCCGTAGATCTCGTGTACATGCACAGGGAAAACAGAGTTTCAAAGAGATGATTAGCACCGTGGAAGGGTTAGGTAAGAATAGCAAAGGAAATAATAATGGTAAAAGAGGTAAAATAAAAAGAAAATAAAAGAAAGAAATAGCTAAGGTGAAAAAGAATCAAACGCAATCGCCTCCCCGGCAACGGCGCCAAAAACTTGGTCGCGCCCCGGCGTACACGTCCCGAGGCGACGGTTGTAGTTTTACCGCAAGCGCACGGTGTAGCGGCGAGCAGGTATCGAACACAGGGAGGACGAATGACCGTGCTTGCTCCTAATCAACCTGGCTATTTAGAGGGATAATTGCCTTGGCCGATCCTGTCACAATCGTCAGACAAAAGTGCGAAATATCAAATCAAATAGAGAACGCCTAGGGAATGGGGAATCCCCACTACTCACCGTATTTCACAATTGTGGTTCGCCGGTATCGAAATCGCTAGGATGAGAATTTGGATGAACTAGTTGCAACTAAATGTGGAACCAAGCTCACGCTCTCGCGCTGTTGCCGGTCTATAGCTTCCCTAGGTTTGGGTCCAATCTCTTGCAAACCCTAGCCTAGGGAAGCTAGCATTAGGGTCAACATCATCGTCCAATTGCGCACCGAGCCCAATCTCTTGCAAACTCGGTCCACAATCTAGATTAGGATAGTTCCTACCCGTCCAATCTCTTGCAAACGGGTATCGGCACGGAATTGCAACCGGAGATCCTAGCATCGGTCCAATCTCTTGCAAACCGATACTTCGAAAATCCGACCTCAACCCAATTTGGATTTCTAGGGCTTCCCATCGAATTGGGATCCAATCTCTTGCAAATCCCAATTGATGTGAATACCTAGCTATCCGTAGTAATTCGATCCCAATCTAATCCCTAATAACAGTCCTAGCTCAATTTCTACCAATTCAACACAAATACGAAATTGGGCTTGTAGGGTTCATCCCCACGCCCCAAGACGTGGAGACTACTCACTAAACATAGCAATATCACAATAATTAGCAATGAAATAGACAATGGAATTCATCACAACAACGATATAAACAATAAAAATAGAGTTTTTGGGGAAGAAAAGTGCAAACCAATGTAGATCTTCAATCAACCCAACAAAAATCCAAGTTTTTCTCTTCTCCAATCACAATTAATAAAACTAAAAAGTAGACTCAAAAAGCTGCAAAAAATCTGAGAGGTGGCTCTCTAAACTAGGGTAAAAACAGAGCTTAAATAGCCCCAAAAATCGTCTAAAAATCCTGACCAAAATGCCCCTGCACAGCCTGTTTTCCGCAAATTTCGCTACAGGCTGCGCATCGCACTCGGCCGAGTGACAAAAGTCTCTCGGCCGAGTGAAAACCCTGTCAATTTTCCAGTAAGTCGGGGGCTTCAGGGGTCTTCAGTTCGGGGGCGGCTCGGCCGAGTGAGTTGTCGTCACTCGGCCGATGGCTTCACTTCACTCGGGCGGACGGGATTTGCCACTCGGCCAAGTGGGTCTTCTGAAGCTCAGATGGCCGAAAAACAGTAACTTCGATCTTTTTGAGGGCCTTCGTCTGGGCGCCACTCGGGCGGACGTGGTATCGTCACTCGGCCGATGTGGTCTCCGTCGCTCGGCCGAGTACACATGGAAATCGTGTCTGAACGGGTCGGCCGAGCAGTGTCTCGCTGGTCGGCCGAGTGGCTCCTCCACTCGGCCGAGTGGGACACAAAAAATGCCCAAACTGGTCGTTTTGGCCTCCTCGTCGCTCCGGCGACGTCCATTCTTCTTCCGCTCCTCTCCAATAGCAAAATACCCCTCGGGGAGGTCGTCGGTGGCCGTCTATCGTGAGCGCATCTCATGATCACTCCAAATCGCGCCAAATCGCCTGAAATGCGACAAAAACAACAAAGCGTGAAAAGCATCGCAATATCGTCGATATATCATGAAAAACATGATTTGGGCGATCTAAATGGCATGCAAACATGCGGAAAAAAGGTGTAAAATAAGGAGTGATCAGATAGGCACATATTAATCCTTCAGCAGACGACTGCTGCAGGGGATGGAACGAAACAGAGAGCTGCACTCTTTCTCCAATTCTTCGCACAGGCGACTGATGTTAATACTACAGTCGACTGTCAGATAGTCAGGCGACTGTACATTCTACATCAGTCGACTATTGTAAAGTATGGAGAGAAGACAGAGAGATGCAGAGATTGCACTTACGCTGGACAGGTGACTGTTGGCCAAATCTCAGGCGACTGTAAATATACAGGCGACTGAAAACTGATCGACAGGCGACTATGCGTAAAACTCAAGTTTGAGTCAATTGAAATGTTGACTTGAGCTGTGCAAATCAGGCGACTGTAGAAGGATCTACAGGCGACGGGAAATCACCCAGTCGGCTGTGTTTCCCTCAACAGACGACTGACGGAAAGAGTGAACCTATTGGGTTGGATTCTATGATAATCCTAAGGTTCACTAAGATGGTTAAATGCATGTGCATGAATGAGCAAACCATCTAGCAAGGCATTACATCAACCCTAGACTTAAAAGAGAGAGAAAGCAATAAAGTAAATTACATGGATTACAATGCTTTCTTAAGAGTCTAAGTCTTCAATCTTGATGCCTTGATTGCTCTCCATCAACTCCAAGCTTTGGTACTCCTTGAGTCCAAACGTTGGCTCTTCTTCACATGATGTCCATCCTTACACCAAGTGATTAGTCTCCAAGAAAGATATCCTTGAAATAAACTGAGAGACTAAAACATGAGATCCATTAGCAACAACATAATGTTGTGATCATCATCAAAATAAGATTGGTATGAAACACCAATACTCAACAATCTCCCCCCTTTTGATGATGACACACATTATGTAAATCATAAAGAATTAAAAGCACAAAGCTAATGATCTCCCCCTACTTATATGCACCAATTATATAATGAGCTACACAAAGGTAAATACTCATAGAATCAATAACAACAAGGTGACATATAATAGGCATGGGTTACATAAACCAATTGCAACGAATAAAGACATGCAAACATGAATGGTTTATCTAATCCCATATATCTCTCCCTATAGAGATATCTCTCCCCATATGCATATGTATATATCTCTCCCATATAGATATGATCACATAATGCGTATATCTCTCCCCCTTGACATCGTCAAAAAGGTGGACATCAAAAATATCACCTTTTGTCATCTTAACTAAGATGTGACAATATGCAAGAAAAGAAAGATATGTATGATACCAAATATAAAATTTAGTGTGTATCAATTCAATATCCCATGCTCCCCCTAGATCATAGAAATGGTCAACTTTTGACTTCTAGGATCTAATACCATTTAATTAAAGGAGCCATGGGCCCTAAGTGTATCAAAGCAATAGATATGAAAAAAAATCAAGCTTCAAAGATACACACGGAAATTGCCAAAAACAATGAGATATGAAACATGTTGGCAATAAACAAGAGGTTTGGTTTGAGACCCAAAATAACCAAATATAAATAATGATCTCAAATAACCTCCGAAATGAGAGTTAAAATATGTCTTAAAATAATTTAAACATATATTATATTAACTCCCCCATTGACATACACATGGATCATGCATGCATGTCAATAAACCCAAAGGTCCCAATTTTCATGAAAAGAAATAAATTTGAAAAATATTTTCAAAATCATGAAACACACACAATCAATGGGTATGCTTAAAATAGACACAGAAGCACAATACCCATGCAATATGCAAATGTGTGAAGAACCTAAACATTAGGTAACCAAACCCAAGAGGAGTTTGATTTACTAACATAATCACACGAGGTGATCACATTCCTAACTAGAGAGTTGATGTAACTATCTCTCTCTTGCACACTAGCCTTAGTGGGAATCCATAATCTCAAGGATTTCCTAGGCAATGGTTTTGCCTTTGCAAGAGGGAAGGATGTGGCATGCTTAGGTGTAGAAACAAATTTCTTAGCATGCAAAGAATGAGGATTTTGCTTTTTAGCAAAAAAAAATGAAGATTCTTCATTCTTCCTCATCACCTTGTGATCTACGTGCTTCTTGTTGGTGTTATTGTTGTACAAGAAAGCATGGTGATTCTTCTTAGGTGCTTTAGCAATATATCTTGAATTTGCACCAAAAGAAGAATTAGAGGTGGGTTTGGGAACCACATTTTGAATATAACCCAAACCTCCTCTATGATTTGCCGCATGTTGTTTTTCCAACAAATCGTGGAGTGAATCCCTAGAATACACAAAGCTCATGAGCTTCCGGGATTCCTCTTCACATTTCAACGTAAGTTGTTGAATGTGAGCATCTAAGCTAAGGTTTTGAGCAATGAGATTTTCATTAGAAATGCTCAATTCCTTAACTTGAGAGAGAAGTGTGTCTCTCTCACAAGTGTCATAAACATGCCTTTCATCATGAACTACACTTGCAATAACTAGTTTATGCATTCTACTCTTAGCAATCTTATATTTTGCTTTTAATCTATTGTAAGAGTTGATGCACTTACTAGCCTTTTCGGAGACCAAGTCGAATTTGATCTTGAGCTCCTCATATGAGATCTTCTCTTCCTCAATCTCAACAACATCATCATCATTGCAAGAGCTTGATAACGACTTCTCCTCCTTAGCCGTGAGGCGCGAATCCTCATAGGAATTGTATGCGTCAAGCCAAGCATCCAACTCTTCTTCGTTTAATCCGGAGGGGATTGGAGTAGGACCATCCATGGATACAAAGCATGTGTGAGCATCCTCCTTTGTATCCTCTTCTTCGTTACTAGAAGTGTCCTCACTCGAATCATCAAAGGTCCCGACAAGTCCCTTCTTGTGATTTTTGGACTTGGACCTCCCTTTCCAATGCTTCTTCCCTTTACCCTTGTAAGTTTCTTTAGTGGGTTTGGAAGGGCATTCGGTGGACAAGTTACATTTTCCACTGCAAGTGTAACAAGTAGGAACCTTGTTAGAATTGGAGGAAAACTTTGACAAAGACATACCTTGCTTGCATTTGAGGAAAGCTTTAAATTGCTCGGCAATATCCTCAATTTCTTCTTCACTTGCATCTTCTTGCTCATCTTCTTCGATAGGAGCTTCTCGATGGAATTTCCTCCTCCACTTGATTGGCTCCTCCTTGGCATGGAATGCAACCCCCTTTTGCTTCTCTAGCTTCTCGGGCTTTGTTGGTTGAATCTCCTTCTTGTGTTGAAGCTTTACTTCATACGCCATGAGATTTCCAATGCATTCCTCAACAGTATATTTGGACGTGTCATAAGACTCCAAAATTCTGTTGGCCTTTGACTCCCAACGAGGTGTGAGAGAGTCTAGGATCTTCTCTACACGATCTTCTTGGGAAATCGTCTTTCCGAGACCCTCCAAAGCGTTCACGATGTCGGTGAACCTTGTAAACATCTCTGAAATGCTTTCGCCTTCCTGCATCTTAAACATTTCATATTTAGATCTAAACACAATTTGTTTAGATTTCTTTACCTTCGTTGTCCCTTCATGATAAATCTCCAGAGTGTGCCAAATATCATTCGCCGTTTTGCACATAGAGATGCGGTTGAACTCACTAGCTGAGAGAGCGCAATGTAATGCATTCATAGCTCTCGCATTAAACTTGATTGAGTCCTTCTCCGCCTTTGTCCTTGAAGCCGCAGGAGTAGTGGGCTTCTCAAATGGCACCTCCGTGAAGTCCCATAGGTCTTGACCCTCCATGTAGATCATCATTCTGATCTTCCAACTTGGGTAGTTGGTTCCGTTGAAGAGCGGGGGTCGAACGGTTGAGTGACCTTCTTCATGAGACGCGGAAGAGGCGTTGAATGTCATTGTTGCAGTATGCTTTAACCTCGCTCTGATACCAATTGTAGGGATCGTATAACCCTTGCAATACTAACAACACACACTAGAGGGGGGTGGTCGACTCCGGGCGTACACCCAAAGAACGGTTGTAGTTTTACCGCAAGTGCACGGTGTAGCAGCGAGCGGGTTATCGAACACAGGGAGGACGAATGACCGTGCTTGTTCCAATCAACCTGGCTATTTAAGAAGAGAGAAATGTGCCTTTGGCGATCCTGTCACAATCGTCAGACAAAGTACGGAAATATCAAATCAAATAAAGAACGTCTAGGGAATGTGGAATTCCCGCTACTCACCATATTTCGTAAAAGTGGTTCATCGGCATCAAAATTGCTAGAATAAGATTTTGGATGAACTAGTTGCAACTGAATGTAGAACCAAGCTCATGCTCTCGCGCTGTTGCCGGTCTATAGCTATCCTAGGCTCGGGTCCAATCTCTTGCAAACCCTAGCCTAGGGAAGCTAGCATTAGGATCAACATCATCGTTCAATCGCGCACCGAGCCCAATCTCTTGCAAACTCGGCCCACGACCTAGATTGGGATAGTTCCTACCCGTCCAATCTCTTGCAAACGGGTATTGGCACGGAATTGGAACCGGAAACCCTAGTATCGGTCCAATCTCTTGCAAACCGATACTACGGAAATTCGATTCCAACCCAATTCGGATTTCTAGGGTTTCCTATCGAATTGGGATCCAATCTCTTGCAAATCCCAATCGGTATGAATTCCTAGCCATCCGTGGTAAATTGATCCCAATCTAATCCCTAATAGCAATTCTAGCAAAATTCCTACCAATTCATCACAATCGTGAAATAGGGCTTGTAGGGTTCATCCCCACGCCCCAAGACGTGGCGACTACTCACAATTCATAGCAAGATCACCGAAATAATCAATGAAATAAGCAATAGAATTCATCACAATATTGAGATATGCAATAAAAATAGAATTTTTAGAGAAGAGAAAACACAAACCAATGGAGTTCTTCAATTAATCCAACAAAAATCCAATTTTGTCTCCTCTCCAATCTCAAGAATAAAACTAAAAAGCTAATCTAAAGGCTACAAAAAATCTAAGAGAAAAGCTCTCCAAAACTAGGGTAAAAACAGGGGTTAAATACCCCTCAAAATCGTCCAAAAACTGTGACCAAAATACCCCTGCGCAGCCTGTTTTCCGCAATTTTCGCTACAGGCAGCGCGTCGCACTCGGCCGAGTGACAAAAGTCGCTCGGCCGAGTGAAAACCCTGTAAATTTCCAGTAAGTCTCGATCTTCAGGGGTCTTCACTTCGGGGGCGGCTCGGCCGAGTGAGTTGTCGTCACTCGGCCGATGGCTTCTTGGTACTCGGGCGGTCGGGATTATCCACTCGGCCGAGTGGATCTTCTGAAGCTCAGGCAGCCGAAAAACAGTAACTTGGCGATTTTTGAATGGCTTCGTCTGGGCGCCACTCGGGCGGACGGGGTCTCGTCACTCGGCCGATGTGGTATCCGTCGCTCGGCCGAGTGCACATATGAATCGTGTCTGATCTGGTCGGCCGAGCGGTGTCTCGCTGGTCGGCCGAGTGACTCCTTCACTCGGCCGAGTGGGACACTAAAAATGCCCAGATTGCTTGTTTTGGCCTCCTCGTCGCTCCAGCGACGTCCGTTCTTCTTCCGCTCCTCTCCAACAGCAAAATACCCCTCGGGGAGGTCGTCGGTGACCCTCTGGAGTAAGCACATCTCGAAATCACTCTGAATCGCGCCAAATCACCTGAAATGCGACAAAAACAACAAATCGTGAAAAGCATCGCAATATCGTCGATATATCGTGAAAAACATGATTTGGGCGATCTAAATGGCATGCAAACATGCGGGAAAAAGGTGTAAAATAAGGAGTGATCAAAATCCCCCAAGCTTGCCTCTTACTCGTCCTCGAGGAAGATAAGTAAAAGGCGAACCCGGTGGATTCGGAAAACGAAAACGGCGAAAAAAGAAGAATGAAAAACGGAGAAGAATGAAAAACGAAATAAAAATAAAGAAGAAAGAAAGAAGCGAAGAGGTAAGCTGCTAGATCATTTTCTCAGGACGTGGGTTCCGCTTACTCATATAGCATGCACTGAACGAAAAACACATGTCAAAGAATTTTATTTTGATATCATAGTATAATAGTGCAAATAGAAATAGAAAACCCACGAACAACAATATAAACATGAAAAACGGAATAACCGTATAATTAACATCGTCTGAATCATTTAAAGCGGTATACAAATCACAGATCACACACTTTTCAATTGAATGCTTTCTATCAGGAGTATAAGAGTATCACACTATAGAATAGAGAGAATAGAAAAGTATGGATTTCATGAAATGAGTGCTAGGCTTAGATTTCTGGATGTCGTAAAGCTAAAAATAATCTCACCGAGTATAGAATATTACTTAGCCTAGGTTGTCGTGCAACGTCAAGTAGTCACTCTCTCACACATCAATGGATCCCCTCCCCCAAGCTTATCTATAAGCGTGGTGGCATAGAAAAATATTTACATCCCCATTTTTATAAAGCTCCAAAAGCAATGAAAAGAGAAGAGAAAGAAAGAAAGTGAGATGTGATCTTTTATTGAGGATTTTTCCTCTTTTCTTTTTCTTTTTTTTTCTCTTTTTTTTTCTTTTTTTTAAGCAATAGCATATATACACAACGATCCCAACTCAAAGAGAGATAATGATATACAAGAATATTTTCTCTTTTCTCTTTTTTTTTGAATAAGAAATTTGGAGCTAGGAATTAATAGCGGGGGAAATGCCATATAATAGAATCGCTAAGGGGAGATTCACCAATGATTTTAAAAGTAGAGAAATGATGTTCAAGATTTGTGGAGAAAGAAATGAATATATCTCTCGGTTCACTCTATAAGACATGCACGGTAACTTCAGCAGGGTAATCTAATCTACTCAGTTTCGATCACAAAAAAGCTAACTAATCCAGATTTATCATAGCTAACATCATTCAATCATCCTGAAGTGAAATGTACAATTCATGCATATAGAAGTGATATAGGAAAAGAAATCAGTACTCCAGATATAGGCATTCAATGCGTGAATCTTGGTGTGTTTTCTGTGATAGCATACATATGAATATTCAGACTCAGCTAATAATAAAATTTCATCCATTTTCATGTGGAAAAAGTGTGGGTTACTATCTCTAGATGCAAGGCAAGTCATAGCATATGATATCAGAAATAAAATCTAAGACATGACAAATATAGCATGCGAATAGAGTAAGCTAACTCCACGTCATCATCATCACAGAAAAGTCATCTCTAGCATGAGATGAAAAAGAAAGAAATAAAGATAAAGGAAAAATAGAACTATTTACAATGCGGCACACAGAAAAATAAGAAAAACGTGATGCATGAGAAAAAATGATGAAAATAAGTGCAAAAGCGGAAAATGGCGTGAAAAACTAAAAATAAAGGTGGCAAATCGAAAACGATCGTGAGAACTCACTCCCCCAAGCTAAACGGCACAGTGTCCTCAATGTGCAAAGTGTGGCACACCGAGAGACAAGTAAAGGGAGGGGAAAGTGAGGGGGCATGCATGATGAAAAAAATGATAATAAAAAGAAATATAAAGAAATGAAAATATGATGCGGACATGATGCATGCAGGAATGGAGTGATACAGATATAAAGGTGGGGCACCAAAAACTCTCCCTCTCTCCCAAAAAAGATATATAAGGGTACGATCTGAATGAGAAACCCAAAATAAGTGAGGGGAGGGGGTGGACAAAAATGCAACAGGACCCAGTAGAAACGGGCAGCACAACGGCAGGAATAATCGATGGCATCAAGGGTGCCTAAGAAGGTGGTGCTGCGCCGTCTCCGTCCTGAGGCGGAGGTGGTGGTGGTGGCTGGACAGGGCGCTGAGCGGGTGTGGGTGTGGAAGTGGTAGCAGGCCGAGTGTGGGTGGAAGCGGGGGTGGGAACCTGCTGTGTGGGTACGGGGACGCGGGGGAGACGCTCCAGGACCTGGGTAAGACAGTAGTGAATCTGCGGGAGCAGGTCAAAGCGGTCAGCCATCGCAGAGACAGTGGAGGACAGAGTCCTAAGGTCGCCTCTGAGGCCACTCACCGCCCCCTCTAGAGCACGAATGCTCTGAAGTACAGTGTCGGGGGGAGGTGGTGCAGAGGGACGCACCGGTCGGGGCTGTGCAGGGCGGGGCTGGCGTACTCGGGTCGCGTATGTGACGGGCTCAGCGGGGAAGGGAACGAAAGGCGCTGCGCTCGCAAATGTGGGCCTGGCCTCAGTGTGAGGCCGGGGCACCGGCTGGTGAGAAGTGGAGGCAGCAGCAGCGAAAGAAGAGTGCAAAAGTGGCAGCGAGGCGGCCAGAGAGGTCAGTGGCACAGAAGTGTGGACAGACGCCACGACACTCTTGAAAAATACAGTAGCAGTGGAGACAGAGGGCTCTCCGCACTCAACTACGGTCGGCGGGCGCTCGGGTGGGGCAAAAGAAACAGGCTCAGCAGACAGAGGGCCAGTGGTGGTGGTGACAGCCTCGGAAGCAGTGGAGGTGGGCTCAGCTAAGGTACTCCTGACACCGACAGAGGTGGGGACAGAGGTGTCAGGAGCAGCGGAAACATCAGGTATAGGCTGAGGGGCCACGGGGTCAACAGGGGCAGCAGGCTCGGCAGGTGCGACAGGGTCTGCGGGGGCAGCGTCGGCAGCGTGGGCCTGCTCGGCCTCCTCGGCCTCGAGCACGTAAGCAGGGGGATGAGAACATCCATCGCAGGGAGCCAGTCAATGTGGGCTGGTGCAATCTGAGTCCGAGCTGGGCTTGGAAGAATCATGTAATCGGCACCGTAAGGGCCGTGCAACTAGACCCAGTGACGCTCACCGTGCGGACGAAGCATCTTCATCCGGGCCATAACATCAATCGACAAAGAAATGGGGCCCGGTACTCGTCGCATGTCGTCAGGGAAGTCCTCACCGGTCATAAGGGCAAGCAAGGTGATCAGGCCGCCACAGCATATCGGTGAGCGAGCGCCCACTGATACAATGATGCGGTCCAAAAACCAAGCCGCGACATCAATCATGACGGCGGGGACAAGCTCATCGCCATCCCTAGATAGAGCTCTGGGACGTGTCATCACGTAGAGCATGTAGAGCTCCGGCGTAGACATCGTGCCCGGCTCATATCTGGCCAAAAAGGTCGTCGCCATAAGGCGCTGAGCTATACGGAGGCAGGGATGGACAATGGCCGAGGCCTTGGCCCTACTAGGGTCAAAGGCAGCGTGGAGACCCGTAATCCGGGCCCAGAAGGCACCGGCGTCGAAGGAAGGTGGGGGGATATGGGTGGGGCCGTAACCGCGATCGGCTCCGGGGACATCGGGCCACGAGAAAAATGCTCTCATCATACCGAGAGTGACCTGGCACTCCCGGTCCATGAACCGAAACGAGCATCCCTCGTCGGTCCGGGCGATCGAACTAAGTACCTCAAGTGTCGGACGGGTAAACGTGTCCGCCGACACCTGAAAGAAATCTCGCCAGCCCACGTTGTCGTACAACGTGAGCATCCCCTCTAGTACCCCCAGGCGTCCTAGGTCGGCAAGGTGTGCAAACCTGGAGGGTACGATAGAGCGCTGGGAGATACGCTCGAAAGCGACGCGGTGTGCGTCGTTCCGGGACGTGATCCCCAACGGCCCGATCAGTGGAGCCGGAGGTGGTGGCTGTGGAGCGGCAGGGAGTGGCTGTGCGGGCTGAGTGGGCGCTACAGGCTGTGCGGGGTGTGCGGGGCCTGCAGGCTGTGCTGGGTGGATGGGGTGTGTGGGAGAAGGCAGAGAAGAGTCCTCCAACTCGTGGGAGGGGCCGGCATCATCCGACCGCTTCCGCTTGGCGGAAGCTCTCTTCGACCGCGGCCGTGTCCGGGGCGGCATATCGGCCCCGAGCGCGCGCCGAAAAGTGTAAAAAGTGCGGCGTGTGCAAAAATAAAGGAAAGAGTATACCCCGACACGCCGCGAGTGCTAAGCAATGGAAGCGTGCGAAGACAGCGCCTCCGCGAAGCCCAAATCAGTCCGTAGAAGCTCCCCTGGGCTCCCCTAAGCTCCCAGAAACAACCTGCGCATGAAATGGAGATATCAGCGAGTAATATTCAAAACGTATGGGGCATTAGGGGTATAATAGATAGATATAGAAATCAATTTGGGTTTGGGGTTCGTTTAACACGTGGATCCTCGAAAAATACACAAAAAGAGGAGAAAAGGGCCAAATAGGCTATACCGGAGGTGGCCGGTGTGGTGGCCGCCGGCGGCGACTCGGGCGCGGCGCGTCGGTGCTCGGCCGGCGGTGGCTGGCCGAGCGGCGGTGCGGCGACCGGTGGTCGGGCGAGTGAGGGCGCGAGCGAGGCGAGCGGGCGAGGGGAGCTGAAGGGTCGGGCGATTTGGGTTTTTTGCGTTTCGAAAAACGTGCCCCACCTCGGCCACTTATATAGTAAAAGTTATGACTCGGCCGAGTGACTAGGTCACTCGGCCGAGTGGGATCAATGGAAAATCCTCCCCACTCACGCTTCGGCCGAGTGGCTTTGCCAGCCTCGGCCGAGTGGAGTAAGTACATTCGGCCGAGTGGCTCAAGCTACTCGGCAAGACTCGCCCTAGGAGCGTATCCGTTTTACTCGGCCGAGTGAAAATATATACTCGGCCGAGTAGCATTTATACTGAAATCAGGAAAATAAACAGAGAGTTGGGTACAGCAGACTTCCCTCGTTCGTGAGCGGCTCGGCCGGACGAACTTGTGTACTCGGCCGAGTGACTAGTATACTCGGCCGAGTGAGCCTTGTTTTCTGCTGTTTGTCTTCGTTTGGGCTCTAAACTCCGTCTTTCTTCCTCCAGTCGATTTCATCTTACTCCTAAGCATCGAGCGTCTTCCTGGGGCGCTCCTCGTCGTCTCGTTCATCCTCCTCATGATGGATTTACCTATCTCCTCTCCTGTCAAGAAAAATAGGACCCGTTATCACAAAATTTTTGGGCGAACGACTCAAAACACTAAAAATTTCTAAAACAAAAATAACGAAAAAGTAAAAATAAAGCAATAACCATCGGGTTGCCTCCCGACAAGCGCTCGTTTAAGGTCGTGAGCTCGACCCCCTATGATTTTCAATTAATGCGGGATGTTTGGTGCATATGAGATGCACCCATCAAACTTTCCGGGGAGAACGCTTGGATTCAGAAGTTGCGGCGGCGTGTTCTCCCGCGGTGGTCTCTCGTCTCGAATTGTGTTGGGGGGAGGCTCCCCCAAGCTAGCGTTTGCTTTGGTCGACGGCTTCACCGGTGACGCCGATTTCTGTATCGACGGAGCTTTCTTCGGAGACTTTTGTTTTGAGAGCTTACAGAGCTCTCGAATCCTTGCGACATCAGCGTCGCCTTCATCATTTTCAGCGGAGAGGTCGGGGGAATCGTCTTTCTCCTCATCTTGGCCTAAATCCGGGCCTTCCTCGAAATCCTCATCGAATAGAGCGCCAATCGAGTGGGGGGTCGCCTCCTCAATTACCTCATCAAGGAGGTATGAAAGATCATCCGGCCATCCCTTAAGTAGATATATTCTATTGGTTTCTCCCGTTGGGACTCCCTCGGAATAGTGTTTGAGCCTCTGACCATTTACTTTGAATGTGGAACCGTCCTTGCTTTCTAACTCGAAAGCTCCTCCCGGTTGTATGTGCTTGATGGTGAAAGTTCCGGACCAACGTGACCTCAACTTACCAGGAAATAGTCGGAGCCGGGAATTATAGAGCAAGACCTTGTCTCTTACTTTGAAGTCTGTGACGGTTATGCGGGCATCGTGGAGAATCTTGGTCCTTTCTTTGTAAATTCTTGAGCTTTCGTAGGCGTCTCTTCTTATCTCATCAAGCTCGTTGATGTCCAAGAGTCGCCTCACTGCCGCACTCTTGTAATCGTAATTAAAGGTTTTGATGGCCCAATATGCGCGGTGCTCCAACTCTACCGGTAAGTGGCAAGCTTTCCCATAAACGAGTCGGAACGGTGTGGTGCCTATGGGCGTGCGAAAGGCCGTGCGATATGCCCATAGAGCATCGTTTAGCTTCATTGACCAATCCTTTTTAGACCGATCCACGGTCTTCTCAAGAATTTGCTTGATCTCTCTATTTGATACTTCCACTTGGCCGCTTGTCTGGGGGTGATATGCCATGCCAACTCTATGGTTTACTCCGTACTTCTTTAGCATGGCTTCAAACTTGTTCTCTATGAAGTGGCTTCTCCCGTCGCTTATCAAGGTACGAGGCACTCCGAAGCGCGGGAAGATATTTTGCTTGAAGAACTTGGAGACGACCCTTGCATCATTAGTAGGGGTGGCGATTGCTTCCACCCATTTGGAGACATAGTCGACGGCCAATAGGATGTATTTGTTGCCATTGTTCGACGGAAATGGTCCCATGAAGTCTACTCCCCAACAATCAAAAAGCTCAATTTCTTGGATGGGCCTCATTGGCATCTCATTGCGCTTGGAGATATTCCCGGTCCGTTGGCATCTATCGCACCCCTTTACAAAGTCGTGGGTGTCTTTAAACATTGTCGGCCAGAAGAACCCGCTCTGCAAAATCTTAGCGGTAGTTTTAGAGGCGGCGTGATGTCCTCCGCATGGTAGACCATGGCAATGCAAAATGATGGATGTCGCCTCCTCTTTAGAAACACACCTCCGAATGACGCTATCCTTGCATATCTTGAAGAGGTATGGATCTTCCCAGAAATAGCTACGGACTTCATGAAGAAATCTCCTCTTTTGATGCGTGGGCATCCCATGCGGTTTAATTCCACAAGCCAAGTAGTTGACGAAGTCCGCGTACCAAGGGACCTCTCCGGTCCTTATGGCATATAGCCTCTCATCCACAAATGTGTCGTCGATAGTCAAACTCTCATCCTCCTTGTCGCGAATGAGCCTAGATAAATGATCCGCCACGACATTGTCCGTACCCTTCTTATCTCTGATCTCTAAGTCGAATTCTTGCAACAAGAGTATCCACCTAATCAACCGAGGTTTGGCCTCCTTCTTGTTTAAAAGATACTTCAATGCCGCATGGTCGGTGTGGACAATCACCTTGAAACCGAGGAGGTAGGAGCGAAACTTCTCTATGGAATAGACGACCGAGAAGCTCTTTCTCGGTAGTTGTGTAGTTTCTCTGCGCGTCATCCAATGTCTTGCTCGCATAGTATATCGCATGAAGCTTCTTATCTTTTCTTTGTCCCAACACCGCTCCAATGGCTTGGTCGCTAGCATCACACATTAGCTCAAAAGCAAGGCTCCAATCCGGTGGTTGTATGATGGGCGCGGAGACTAGTGCTTCCTTCAAGGTGTTGAAGGCTTGCAAGCATTCTCCTGAAAAAACAAAAGGAATATCTTTAGCGAGCAAGGAAGTAAGCGGTCGGGCAATCGAGGCGAAATCCTTGATGAAGCGGCGGTAAAACCCCGCGTGACCAAGAAAGCCTCTAATGCCCTAGACATTAATAGGAGGAGGGGGTTTCTCGATTACCTCAATCTTTGCTTTATCTACCTCAATTCCTCTCGAAGAGACAAGATGTCCGAGAACTATACCTTCCGTGACCATGAAGTGACACTTCTCCCAATTGAGAGTGAGATTGTTTTGTTGGCACCTTTTTAGGACTTTAGTAAGATTTTCCAAGCAAGAGTCAAACTCACTTCCATAAACCGAGAAATCATCCATAAAAACTTCCATAATATTTTCAATGTAATCGGAAAATATGGATGTCATACACCTCTGAAAGGTGGCGGGAGCATTACAAAGGCCAAACGGCATCCTACGGTAGGCATAGGTGCCATAGGGACAAGTGAAAGTTGTCTTCTCTTGGTCATCTTCGTGCAAAGGGATTTGGAAGAATCCCGAATACCCATCTAGATAGCAAAAGTATTTATGTTTTGCAAGGCGTTCAAGCATTTGATCAATGAAGGGCAATGGGTAATGGTCCTTTCGGGTGGCTTTATTGAGTTTCCTATAGTCAATGCACA
>CM061137.1:21730821-21745821 GCA_030789695.1 Scilla litardierei
TTGTGCTTTCTGGTTGTCGGTGTTGGATTTTATGATATGATGATGTTGATGATGATGATGTACTTTTTGTTGTTTATATAGATGATGTGTCTCACTTCATATAATGTACCTCATATATTCGATGTGATATCTTTTTGGATGTACTCATGTTGTCTCTATATATATATATGTTCATCATCGTTCACTTTGTCTTTTATTCGTCGTGCAAATTTTAATATTCGTTGAATATATTTGAAATGTGATTTCGTCGCTCGACGCATAAAAACTTGGTTAAATGGATTTAAATTCTGTAATTTTATAGAATTGTTTTCCATGCACAAAATTAACCAAGATTATTGAATATTGAAGAGTATGTTTCTTTATTCAAGAAATGAATAATGATTTGGAGTTTTTGATGATTTTGATTTTTTTTGATAATGGAAAATTTGGCACACCTTGTTTTGACTTCCACAATTTTTCCCTTGGTGTCAAGTTGATCCATTGCCTTTGTCTACGACTCCTGATGTTGGATTTTACATTTCCTAATTGTTGTCGTTGTATGCCCCCCATTTTTGGGATAATGCCAAAGGGGGAGAGATAATGATAATAAAATAGCGCAAATGAAAATTTAACTCAATTTCCAAGAATCTAGTTTGATATGTTAGATTCAGGGGGAGTTAAGATACATATAAGGATTTTCAAAATCCGAAATTTCAAAAATCAATTCATTTTATTTATCTTACTAGTCTGCTTGATGCAATTCATGTATATTCATTTTGGAATTAACGTGTCATCAATGCAGGGGGAATAAGTATTTTACATTTGAATTATTATCTTTGATTATTATTTATGTTGGTTTGTCATCACCAAAAAGGGGGAGAATGTTGAATATTGGACTCCCCGGATTTGGTTTTGGATGATGAGCAAACATAAATAATTCATGAACTAACAATTTGTGAGCGCAGTATTGGAGATCGTCGCCAATTTCACGTGAACATTCAAAGCGACATCTCAACACTTTCCAAAGCTCATATTCATGCCTAAAGCTTCGTTGAAGCTCTTGCGACGCTTTGGAAAATATGAAGATTCAATCGAAGCTATCGAAGACCGTTTATTAAGGTTTTATTTATAGTCTTTTAGCTTCGATATATAGAATGTTAAGCCTTGAGTATATCTTACGTCTATATCTTCATTTCGCTCATTTCGTAGCTCTAGGATCCTTGCACAAGTTCATTCTAACTTCCTCGAAGCGTCGCGCTTCGATTCGGACTTTGTTGTGCATGTTAGTTGGTACAAGAACAAGTACTGACCGACTAGATGGTGATCTAGTCGGTCGGCAACTGTTCTTGGACCGACTAGTTTGATTCCTTAAATTCTTGGACTTTACTGTTTACAGTTAGTCGGTCTACGTTGACTCACCGACCGACTAGTTTGTGAACTAGTCGGTCAGTGATGCTTCTTTGACCGACTAGTTGAGACTTACTGTTCACTCTAAAATTCTCCTAAGCTACTGTTTACCGTTAGTCGGTCTAAGAACGTTTGATGATCGACTAGTTGACAATCTAGTCGGTCAACTTTTGTTCTTGGACCGACTAAGTCAACTTGCCTTCAGACTATGTTGTTTTGCCTCTTAGTCGGTCTACGTTCATTGGATGACCGACTAGTTGTGAAACTAGTCGGTCAGACAGTGTTCTTGGACCGACTAGTTTTCTAGGTCTGAAATTCTATCTCTTCTCAGATCTGCTCTTAGTCGGTCCATGCTTTGTGACTGACCGACTAGTTGATGAACTAGTCGGTCAGTGAGTGTTCTTTGACCGACTAATTCTCACAGATTTCTTTCCGTTGGAGATTGACCTAACTTGTGTTTTTGGGTTCCTATAAATACGAACCTAGGTCATTTCTATCTTCAATAGAGCTGCCATTAAGAGATTCATTGAGTTCTAAAGAGATAGCTATTCTCCCTCAAATCTAAAGCTCTCTTCCTCACAAGAAACCCATTCTCTCTCATTTCTAGATCTAGAGAGAAGCTTGTTCTTGGTGAGCTCTTCAAGCTATTGCTTGATTCAAGTTTCCAAATCTTCCCTAGGCACCCATTGCTGCTCATTTCCTTGGTGCTAGGGTTTGGTAACTTCATCTTCTTCAAATCCTTCATTCCACCTATTGGGTAAGAAAAACTCAAGGTATAGGATTTTGTGGTAAGAGTATTTATTTCATCTAAACTCTTTTATATTGCTTATTGGCTCTCTCGGTTGTGAGAGAAGTTTGTGATCCCGGGTTGTGGGATTCACTTTGCCATTGCATGTATGATTTGATCTTGTGAAGGTTTTTCACAAGATATTCATAGTGGAAATCTTGAGTTAGGGTTTCTAACTCAAGTATCCGGAAGGGATCCGGGTGGTTGGGACGTAGGATCACCGGGAACAAGTCGGGGAGACTTGGGTGGATCCGAACCCATTAACTTCATTTGTTAGCATTGTTAATTTCATTGTTGTCATTCAATTTAAGCTTCCGCAAATTGACTTGGTAGTTGTGTGCAATTTAATTTGGAATAATACGCCTTATTATTTTAAAGTACTATTCACCCCCCCCCTCTAGTACTTGTGCAGTAGCTGGTAGGGCATTACAGAAGCAACGTTCAGAACCTTTTCAGGGAGTAACGATCTCTCTGAGAAAGATGGACATCGGTTCTTGCGGGCTTTGTCGAAGAAGATTCTGCTCAAGGCATCCGAAGAAGAAAATGATGGAGAACGAGAGGATCTTGAAGCTGAGTTTTTAGGCCTCTTAGACGGAGAAGCATCAGTATTACACGAAGAGGCAAAGCGCTTCTTAGAGCACGACCGAACCTTGTGCAAAAATGAGGACAAAGGAGGTTCAGTAGGACCAGAGGCCTCAGGAGAAGCACCCTGTGTTGCAACATTTTGTGCAACAACATCTTCAACACTAGCATCCTGGAAGGAAGCAGGTTCAAACTCAGTTCCAACATTAAGTCCCACATTGTCCCCACCAATAGGTGTAGCATCTTGACACCGGGTCCCCTTTTTCATAGTGACATCAACATTTACCTCACCACCAGCAGTTTCACTTCCAGACACAATATCGGCAGTGACCTTATCTGCAACTACATGCACCTCACAAACACCAGTTTTAGAACGATTGGAAAGATCCTGAGGAATATCAGCAGACCCTAAATCCATAGGGGTGGAACCAGGATCTTCAGAGACATTTTGGGACTGAACTTTCTGTGACACATCATCAGCAAGTTGCATGTCTTCCACAGTGTCTTTCAGAAATGACTCTTTAATACTGTCTGCGCATTCATGGTCAACAATCTCAGAGTCTTTTCCAGGCTCAGAAACAGCACGAGATGAGAGATCAGGCACATTTTGAGAACACGCATTCACATCACAATTTGGGTCATTGAACATGTTCTGAGATCCTTCATCCACAGACATGGGTGATGCAGAGACATGAACCTCTTCCTGACAGGGGGCAGCATGCGATTTCTCATCTCCAAGATCACCTATCTTCACATCTTCCTTGTTTCCCAGCACATCATCCTGCCCAACAGGATTCTCAGAAGGAAAAGTAGACGATGACGCTCCTGAAGTCCCTCTCGACTTAGGGAAATCATCAAACACTGGGGAGTCTTCAGAATCAGAGATGTCTATCACATCAACTTCAGAGATTTTAACAAAAGATGTCGGGTTCCAGGTGCGAATGACAACTTTTCTATCTCGAGGAACTCTCACGCTCATAACTTTCCCCAAAATCTTCTTACGCATCAGACCTTTAAAATGAATATGAGATACATCCACATAAGAGAGGTCCAATTTCTTCCTCTGTTGTAACCAACTCCAGTTCGATCTCCAGCAAATTTTCCCATGTTGAGGATATCATCGAGTTTGGTTTTTCCAGAGTTCCATCTGTTAACGGTGCTTTCTGCCTTCTCAGCTCTCATTATGGCTCTCTTCATGTTTCTCTCACAGTTTCGGAGACTTGCTTCAGTCTTCAGAAGTTTGACTTGATATGCATTCTTCTCACTTCTCAACTTAGAGCATTCATCTTTCAGTTTCTTGTTGGCTTCACAGATTTCCATCCATTTGTAGAACATAGTTTGATAGGCTGTGCGGATTTCCTCATCATCAATATCTTCTTCACTCCCAACTTCTGATTCAGCTTCACTGTCAGAATTAGCTTTATATGTTGTAACATTTTGTACAACATGTTCTCCCTTGTGCTTTGATGTAGCAGCACATGTTGCAACATTATGTTCAACAAGGCTAGCGAACTTGCCTTCAGATTTGTCATTCAGAATAGCTGTGAACGCCACATAATTACTGGTTATGTCTTCATCTTCCTCGCTACCCCCAGAGTCTTCGTCGCTCCAAGTGCTGGCGAGAGATTTCCCTTTTAGCTTCTTTAGAGTGTTTGCACACTCTGCCTGTATATGTCCGAAACCTTCACATTCTCTACACTGTATTCCCTTTCCTTTGTTTTTAGACTCATACCTTTGTATAGGACGACCAGCATTCCTTTCACCTGCAGGAGGTCCTGTCCGCACCTTTTTATTGGTAGCTTTAAAATTCTGACCTTTATTGCTGATCTTTCTCATCATCTTGCTAAAGTTTTTGGTGAGCAGCGCGATATCATCTTCGAGTTCTGTCTCATCATCAGATTTTGATGGTTCACCGGCTTCAATCTTCAAGGCAACACCCTTCTCCTTTTTGTTTTGTTTGAGATTCATCTCATAGGTCTGTAGGGATCCCATGAGTTCGTCCAATCTCATGGTCGATGTGTTCCTTACCTCCTCTATAGCTGCAATCTTTGCTGAAAATTTATCTGGCAGGGACCTCAGAGTTTTTTCAACAAGCTTCTTTTGTGAATACTTCTTACCCAGTTGAAATGTCTGGTTAGCAATATCCCTCAATCTTCCATTGAACTCTGCAACCGTCTCGTTTTCGTTCATCCTTAGATTTTCAAACTGGCTGGCGAGCATCTGTAATTTTGAGGCCTTAACAGTGCTGGTTCCTTCATGCACGTTTTGAAGAATGTCCCAAGCTTCTTTAGCATGCTCACAAGTTGATATAAGCTTGAACTGCTCTTCATCAACGGCAGTAAAGATGGCGTTAACCGCCTTAGAGTTTCCTAAGGCAGCACGTTCTTCATCAGAATTCCAGTCTCTCACAGGTTTGAAGCTCTCCTTTCCTTCTTTGTTGACTTCAACCGGAGGATTCCATCCTTCAACTATAGCAACCCAAGCTTTTTCATCCAAGGACTTGATAAAAGCTCGCATACGAGACTTCCAATAGGTGTAGTTCGATCCAGTAAGCAAAAGGGGACGAGTGACTGAAGCACCTTCTTTTGTGTTCATGATCAGCGTACTGACCTACAGGATCACATCCACTTTGAAGGAAGGTCAAAGTATTGTAGATGACAGGCTCTGATACCAATTGAAGTTCAGTACGCAGTAAAGAATATAGCGAACAGCGTAAAAACACACAACATGCAAGGACACACAAGAATTGGTATCGCAGTTCGGTGCGCACACCTACATCTGCGGGGCCACGCCCAGAAAATTGAATACTTCACTAAAAAGATTGGAGAATACAAATTCTACAATTCACGCTTTAATAAAGGAAGAACACTCTCATCCTTAATGACAAACCGTGAGGGGATGATCGCAATCAACCCCGTGAAGTATTCTTGGCAAGCTCCCCTTGCCTGCAAGCTCCCCTTGCACCACCGACTTGATTAACTCCCTCGATCCTGCGAGTCGCAGCCGTCGGCCTCCCTCCCGGAGAATATCCTTGGATTACTTAAACTCGAGCGTCAACCCTAGCCGCCAAACATTCCACGCCTTAAAAGGCCACGCCCCGTAATCTTTAGATCAAACTGCACACCGGCAATCAAACCTAGATTCGATTCTATCTTCAGTAACAACTGCACCGTCTTCAACAAGAAAGAGATCCCGAAAGATCCGAAAGTGGCAGTTGCAAGAATATTGATTTGCCGAAAATCTCTCTTCAACCGATTCGCAAGAGATTATGCACAATCAACTATAAATCAGTTAATAACCACCATAACAGCAAGAATAGCAAGATAGAAAATAGCGGAATACGCAGGCTCCAGTTCCGCATACTATTGAGCACCAAAGCACCAGATATGCAAGTAAGCATATTTTGTTGAACATCCTGGTCCAACAACCTGTTCAACAAAACATCCAACATTCTCTTCTTCATACGACAGGGACATCAACCTATCCAACATTCTCCAGTGCCACATATGACAAGACGCATACAAGAATGACCACAGAATATATCCTAACAATCTCCCCTTTTGTCATTTGGTGGCACAACATACAGTATGATAGAAGAGAAGGTCATTGATAACTTTTCTAATAACTTTTCAAACCCCTGAAGCCACATTTCATCAGTAGACACCCAACACCCAACACAATGACATTCAACAACATGTTCAACAAAACTTCCAACATAAACTTCCAACATAATATCCAACGAGGTCCAACAAAACTTCCAACATAGTATCCAACAAAACTTCCAACAAAATATCAGATCACTGATCTTGGAGAGAGAGAGAGAGAGAGAGCAAAGCATACCACATAAATTCTCCCCTTTTGCGCCACCAAAGGACAAATACTTCAGAGACCTGCGGAGGGGCCACTCCGGAGAGAAGACAGCTTGCTCTGCAGCAGCTCTTTGTGGCGATTTAGAAGAACCCGTTGGCTGTCGAGAACCAGAATTTGATCATCAATATTCTGAAGGGCAGTCTCGAGAAACTGAATATCAACCGCACTTGCTGAGGAAGTAGCAGCATCAGTAGCTGGACAGGGTGAAGGAGATTGAGATGCTGGAGGCACTGTGGCAGAGGGTTCATTAGTAGAAGGTGGGGAGGATGTTGAAGACACATTATGAAGAGAGGGCACCAAATCAGAGATGTCATCCACTTTTCCGGCCACAGACTTTGCCGTATATGAGATACTCTCACAGGATGATGGAAGATCGGATGAGGACAGAGACACCTTTTGAGCTAGGAGCAGCATAGAAATAAGAGCGCCATGAGGTAGCGAAGTCCCGGAGGAGGATATCTCAGCGAACGATAAGATAGAGTCAAAAATAATCCGACCCAAATTAAAAGTCTGAGCGGTTCCAGCAGAGAACAACAGTCTGCACATATCTCGAGTAACCACAGAGACATTAGATGTAGGCAGCCAGTTCCTCGTGGCAATCCGGTAGAGAATAAAAAACTTGGCCGTCAGAGCAGATGAGGGAAAGACCGAAGATTTCGTAGGCCAATTCTGGAGTTTCCCCGCAGTCACAGCACGAATCAATTTATCAAACTCGACTCCTGTAGACTCGTCATAAGCATGAGCAGATGGGGAACATTTCCATCCCAACAATTTATTCAGATAGGAAGGAGAAAACGTGATTATCTTGCGCCGAACATAGTTTCTGCAATGCCAACGAGAGGACCCCTCTCCAGCGGACTTGGATAAATTACAATAAAATTCCCTGACTAACACCGGATAGTAGGAACTGAAGCAAGTGGCTGCACGGAACAACCCGAGATTCTTCAATATAGTTGCAATCTGGGTCTTGTCAAACGAAGCTGTTGAATATTGGACTCCCCGGATTTGGTTTTGGATGATGAGCAAACATAAATAATTCATGAACTAACAATTTGTGAGCGCAGTATTGGAGATCGTCGCCAATTTCACGTGAACATTCAAAGCGACATCTCAACACTTTCCAAAGCTCATATTCATGCCTAAAGCTTCGTTGAAGCTCTTGCGACGCTTTGGAAAATATGAAGATTCAATCGAAGCTATCGAAGACCGTTTATTAAGGTTTTATTTATAGTCTTTTAGCTTCGATATATAGAATGTTAAGCCTTGAGTATATCTTACGTCTATATCTTCATTTCGCTCATTTCGTAGCTCTAGGATCCTTGCACAAGTTCATTCTAACTTCCTCGAAGCGTCGCGCTTCGATTCGGACTTTGTTGTGCATGTTAGTTGGTACAAGAACAAGTACTGACCGACTAGATGGTGATCTAGTCGGTCGGCAACTGTTCTTGGACCGACTAGTTTGATTCCTTAAATTCTTGGACTTTACTGTTTACAGTTAGTCGGTCTACGTTGACTCACCGACCGACTAGTTTGTGAACTAGTCGGTCAGTGATGCTTCTTTGACCGACTAGTTGAGACTTACTGTTCACTCTAAAATTCTCCTAAGCTACTGTTTACCGTTAGTCGGTCTAAGAACGTTTGATGACCGACTAGTTGACAATCTAGTCGGTCAACTTTTGTTCTTGGACCGACTAAGTCAACTTGCCTTCAGACTATGTTGTTTTGCCTCTTAGTCGGTCTACGTTCATTGGATGACCGACTAGTTGTGAAACTAGTCGGTCAGACAGTGTTCTTGGACCGACTAGTTTTCTAGGTCTGAAATTCTATCTCTTCTCAGATCTGCTCTTAGTCGGTCCATGCTTTGTGACTGACCGACTAGTTGATGAACTAGTCGGTCAGTGAGTGTTCTTTGACCGACTAATTCTCACAGATTTCTTTCCGTTGGAGATTGACCTAACTTGTGTTTTTGGGTTCATATAAATACGAACCTAGGTCATTTCTATCTTCAATAGAGCTGCCATTAAGAGATTCATTGAGTTCTAAAGAGATAGCTATTCTCCCTCAAATCTAAAGCTCTCTTCCTCACAAGAAACCCATTCTCTCTCATTTCTAGATCTAGAGAGAAGCTTGTTCTTGGTGAGCTCTTCAAGCTATTGCTTGATTCAAGTTTCCAAATCTTCCCTAGGCACCCATTGCTGCTCATTTCCTTGGTGCTAGGGTTTGGTAACTTCATCTTCTTCAAATCCTTCATTCCACCTATTGGGTAAGAAAAACTCAAGGTATAGGATTTTGTGGTAAGAGTATTTATTTCATCTAAACTCTTTTATATTGCTTATTGGCTCTCTCGGTTGTGAGAGAAGTTTGTGATCCCGGGTTGTGGGATTCACTTTGCCATTGCATGTATGATTTGATCTTGTGAAGGTTTTTCACAAGATATTCATAGTGGAAATCTTGAGTTAGGGTTTCTAACTCAAGTATCCGGAAGGGATCCGGGTGGTTGGGACGTAGGATCACCGGGAACAATTCGGGGAGACTTGGGTGGATCCGAACCTATTAACTTCATTTGTTAGCATTGTTAATTTCATTGTTGTCATTCAATTTAAGCTTCCGCAAATTGACTTGGTAGTTGTGTGCAATTTAATTTGGAATAATACGCCTTATTATTTTAAAGTACTATTCACCCCCCCTTAGTACTTGTGCAGTAGCTGGTAGGGCATTACAGAAGCAACGTTCAGAACCTTTTCAGGGAGTAACGATCTCTCTGAGAAAGATGGCCATCGGTTCTTGCGGGCTTTGTCGAAGAAGATTCTGCTCAAGGCATCCGAAGAAGAAAATGATGGAGAACGAGAGGATCTTGAAGCTGAGTTTTTAGGCCTCTTAGACGGAGAAGCATCAGTATTACACGAAGAGGCAAAGCGCTTCTTAGAGCACGACCGAACCTTGTGCAAAAATGAGGACAAAGGAGGTTCAGTAGGACCAGAGGCCTCAGGAGAAGCACCCTGTGTTGCAAAATTTTGTGCAACAACATCTTCAACACTAGCATCCTGGAAGGAAGCAGGTTCAAACTCAGTTCCAACATTAAGTCCCACATTGTCCCCACCAATAGGTGTAGCATCTTGACACCGGGTCCCCTTTTTCATAGTGACATCAACATTTACCTCACCACCAGCAGTTTCACTTCCAGACACAATATCGGCAGTGACCTTATCTGCAACTACATGCACCTCACAAACACCAGTTTTAGAACGATTGGAAAGATCCTGAGGAATATCAGCAGACCCTAAATCCATAGGGGTGGAACCAGGATCTTCAGAGACATTTTGGGACTGAACTTTCTGTGACACATCATCAGCAAGTTGCATGTCTTCCACAGTGTCTTTCAGAAATGACTCTTTAATACTGTCTGCGCATTCATGGTCAACAATCTCAGAGTCTTTTCCAGGCTCAGAAACAGCACGAGATGAGAGATCAGGCACATTTTGAGAACACGCATTCACATCACAATTTGGGTCATTGAACATGTTCTGAGATCCTTCATCCACAGACATGGGTGATGCAGAGACATGAACCTCTTCCTGACAGGGGGCAGCATGCGATTTCTCATCTCCAAGATCACCTATCTTCACATCTTCCTTGTTTCCCAGCACATCATCCTGCCCAACAGGATTCTCAGAAGGAAAAGTAGACGATGACGCTCCTGAAGTCCCTCTCGACTTAGGGAAATCATCAAACACTGGGGAGTCTTCAGAATCAGAGATGTCTATCACATCAACTTCAGAGATTTTAACAAAAGATGTCGGGTTCCAGGTGCGAATGACAACTTTTCTATCTCGAGGAACTCTCACGCTCATAACTTTCCCCAAAATCTTCTTACGCATCAGACCTTTAAAATGAATATGAGATACATCCACATAAGAGAGGTCCAATTTCTTCCTCTGTTGTAACCAACTCCAGTTCGATCTCCAGCAAATTTTCCCATGTTGAGGATATCATCGAGTTTGGTTTTTCCAGAGTTCCATCTGTTAACGGTGCTTTCTGCCTTCTCAGCTCTCATTATGGCTCTCTTCATGTTTCTCTCACAGTTTCGGAGACTTGCTTCAGTCTTCAGAAGTTTGACTTGATATGCATTCTTCTCACTTCTCAACTTAGAGCATTCATCTTTCAGTTTCTTGTTGGCTTCACAGATTTCCATCCATTTGTAGAACATAGTTTGATAGGCTGTGCGGATTTCCTCATCATCAATATCTTCTTCACTCCCAACTTCTGATTCAGCTTCACTGTCAGAATTAGCTTTATATGTTGTAACATTTTGTACAACATGTTCTCCCTTGTGCTTTGATGTAGCAGCACATGTTGCAACATTATGTTCAACAAGGCTAGCGAACTTGCCTTCAGATTTGTCATTCAGAATAGCTGTGAACGCCACATAATTACTGGTTATGTCTTCATCTTCCTCGCTACCCCCAGAGTCTTCGTCGCTCCAAGTGCTGGCGAGAGATTTCCCTTTTAGCTTCTTTAGAGTGTTTGCACACTCTGCCTGTATATGTCCGAAACCTTCACATTCTCTACACTGTATTCCCTTTCCTTTGTTTTTAGACTCATACCTTTGTATAGGACGACCAGCATTCCTTTCACCTGCAGGAGGTCCTGTCCGCACCTTTTTATTGGTAGCTTTAAAATTCTGACCTTTATTGCTGATCTTTCTCATCATCTTGCTAAAGTTTTTGGTGAGCAGCGCGATATCATCTTCGAGTTCTATCTCATCATCAGATTTTGATGGTTCACTGGCTTCAATCTTCAAGGCAACACCCTTCTCCTTTTTGTTTTGTTTGAGATTCATCTCATAGGTCTGTAGGGATCCCATGAGTTCGTCCAATCTCATGGTCGATGTGTTCCTTACCTCCTCTATAGCTGCAATCTTTGCTGAAAATTTATCTGGCAGGGACCTCAGAGTTTTTTCAACAAGCTTCTTTTGTGAATACTTCTTACCCAGTTGAAATGCCTGGTTAGCAATATCCCTCAATCTTCCATTGAACTCTACAACCGTCTCGTTTTCGTTCATCCTTAGATTTTCAAACTGGCTGGCGAGCATCTGTAATTTTGAGGCCTTAACAGTGCTGGTTCCTTCATGCACGTTTTGAAGAATGTCCCAAGCTTCTTTAGCATGCTCACAAGTTGATATAAGCTTGAACTGCTCTTCATCAACGGCAGTAAAGATGGCGTTAACCGCCTTAGAGTTTCCTAAGGCAGCACGTTCTTCATCAGAATTCCAGTCTCTCACAGGTTTGAAGCTCTCCTTTCCTTCGTTGTTGACTTCAACCGGAGGATTCCATCCTTCAACTATAGCAACCCAAGCTTTTTCATCCAAGGACTTGATAAAAGCTCGCATACGAGACTTCCAATAGGTGTAGTTCGATCCAGTAAGCAAAGGGGGACGAGTGACTGAAGCACCTTCTTTTGTGTTCATGATCAGCGTACTGACCTACAGGATCACATCCACTTTGAAGGAAGGTCTAAGTATTGTAGATGACAGGCTCTGATACCAATTGAAGTTCAGTACGCAGTAAAGAATATAGCGAACAGCGTAAAAACACACAACATGCAAGGACACACAAGAATTGGTATCGCAGTTCGGTGCGCACACCTACATCTGCGGGGCCACGCCCAGAAAATTGAATACTTCACTAAAAAGATTGGAGAATACAAATTCTACAATTCACGCTTTAATAAAGGAAGAACACTCTCATCCTTAATGACAAACCGTGAGGGGATGATCGCAATCAATCCCGTGAAGTATTCTTGGCAAGCTCCCCTTGCCTGCAAGCTCCCCTTGCACCACCGACTTGATCAACTCCCTCGATCCTGCGAGTCGCAGCCGTCGGCCTCCCTCCCGGAGAATATCCTTGGATTACTTAAACTCGAGCGTCAACCTTAGCCGCCAAACATTCCACGCCTTAAAAGGCCACGCCCCGTAATCTTTAGATCAAACTGCACACCGGCAATCAAACCTAGATTCGATTCTATCTTCAGTAACAACTGCACCGTCTTCAACAAGAAAGAGATCCCGAAAGATCCGAAAGTGGCAGTTGCAAGAATATTGATTTGCCGAAAATCTCTCTTCAACCGATTCGCAAGAGATTATGCACAATCAACTATAAATCAGTTAATAACCACCATAACAGCAAGAATAGCAAGATAGAAAATAGCGGAATACGCAGGCTCCAGTTCCGCATACTATTGAGCACCAAAGCACCAGATATGCATGTAAGCATATTTTGTTGAACATCCTGGTCCAACAACCTGTTCAACAAAACATCCAACATTCTCTTCTTCATACGACAGGGACATCAACCTATCCAACATTCTCCAGTGCCGCATATGACAAGACGCATACAAGAATGACCACAGAATATATCCTAACAATTTTTGATTCCAACCGTGCTACCGGAGCGAATGTCTCATCGAAGTCAATGCCTTCCACTTGGGTATACCCTTGAGCAACAAGCCGGGCTTTGTTCCTGGTAATGTTTCCCGTCTCGTCTGTCTTGTTTTTGAATATCCATTTTGTCCCGATGACATTAGTTCCTTTTGGTCTTTCCACAAGACTCCAGACATCATTTCGTTGGAACTGGTTTAGTTCCTCTTGCATAGCTGAGACCCAAAAATCATCACCAATAGCTTCCTTCACATTTTTTGGCTCGGTAGTCGAAAGAAAGCAAGCATACCCAGCAAGATCTCTGTAATTAACACGACTGATTCCTCTGGTGCGACGACTGTCGAGAACGTCACCAATGATTAGCTCCGGCGGATGATCTCGTATAATCTTTGTAACTCCCTCAGCACCTTGAGCACTTTCAGCTTCCTCTTGAGCCGAATCCATGGTGGCAGTATCCTGTGTTGCAACAATTTGTTCAACATTGTTCTGTATGGACTTGTTTGTTGCAACATCTCTTTCAACATGTACTTCATCCTCATTTCTGTCTTCTTGAACTCCTTTATCACCAGTTATAATACATTCTCCCTGATCAAAATCATCAATAACAACGTTAATGGACTCCATCATGACATCAGTTCGTTCATTCAACACCCGGAAGGCACGACTTCTTGTTGAATACCCCAAGAAAATTCCTTTGTCACTCTTGGTGTCGAACTTCCGTCTTGGTGTCCGATCTTGCAGAATGTAGCACTTGCTTCCAAAAATATGAAAGTAGGAGACATCAGGCTTTCGACCTTTCCATATTTCATATGGAGTTTTCTCAGTCTGTGGTCGAAGATAAACCCTGTTGATGGTGTAACATGCAGTATTAATCGCTTCAGCCCACCACTTAGTATTCACTTTTCGGGCATTCAGCATAACACGAGCCATTTCCTGAAGAGTTCGATTCTTCCTTTCGACAACTCCGTTTTGCTGAGGAGTCTTAGGAGCCGAGAATTCATGTCCTATACCTTGTGCCTCACAGAATTCAGAGAATGAGTGATTCTCAAACTCTTTTCCGTGATCACTACGAATTCGAATGACTTTCCCTATGTTGTCTCCTCTTTCTACTTGAAGACGAGTACATAGGTTTTTGAAAGCATTGAAAGTGTCTGATTTTTCCTTCAGAAAATCTACCCAGGTGAAGCGTGAAAAATCGTCAACACAAACAAAAATGTACTTCTTACCTCCGACACTTGTTTCTGAAGTGGGTCCAATCAGATCCATATGCAGCAGCTCCAGAGTTTTTGATGTTGTGATATTCTGAATTTGTTTGTGACTAATTTTCTTCTGCTTCCCCAGTTGGCAAGCTTCGCACACTCCTTCTTTCTTCTTGGTTAACTTAGGCATTCCTCGGACAGCTCTTGCTTTGGAGATTTTCATTAAGGTCTTGAAGTTAACATGGCCTAGTTTCTGATGCCACTGTTCAGATGCATCTGTGGTGATACTCAGACATCTGTCAGGTTCTTGCAACAGGTAGCAGTTGTCACTGGATCTTTTTCCAGATAGAATACACACTTCATCACCATTAAACACAAGACATTCATTTTTGTTGAACCGAACCAGCAGCCCTTGATCGCACAGCTGACTTATACTGATGAGATTAGCCTTTAAATTTTCAACGTGCATCACATCTTTCAATTTCAGAGTTTCTGTCATATTCAGATTACCTTTTCCAATAACTCTGCTTCTCTGTCCATCCCCAAAGGTGACATGACCTTTATTTCCAGCAGTGTACTCAGACAGAAGACCCTTGTTCCCTGTCATGTGCCGAGAGCACCCACTGTCAAAGTACCACTGATTTTCTGCAAAGGTAGCTAAAGAAGTGTATGCAACCATACTCACCAGTTCCGACTTCTTAATCCATTTCATGCTTGACTGTTGATGTGAATGAACAATG